>OY730171.1:1296780-1711797 GCA_963422465.1 Lichina pygmaea
CCCAATCACCCCAGTAACTCCTCACCACCATCGGCATCAAGCCTCGCTTGAACACACCCTCTTCCTCCAACCTTTTGTCAGTCTCGCAGCAGAAGAGCGAGTTGAAGCCAGACAGCTATTCGACTTGGTTGTCAAAGGCCACATCACAGAGCGACAGCACACCGCCAACAATGAATATCTCGCCGGCACTTTGGTCCAAGCTTTACTGGACTATAGCGTGAGTGATCAGGGGCGGGATAACATGCTCCGACACTTTGTTCTCAGCCTGGCCAGCAATTCTCCGCCTGGAGACAGTCGTAACGTCCAAGATGTAGTCGATGAGCTGCGTGGGTTTGAATCTTGGCACCCAGAACAGCGGGATCCAGTCTTTGATCTTGTCAAGCGTTACGCTGATCATATTCTCCACGATTTCCTCATGCCAAGTAAGATCACCACTGCTACCCTTGCCCTTGGGCAACAAGTTCTAACAATCTACACCCTGTTAGTGAGGACAAGGTTCAATGAAAAAACACCACAGGTACAGTCAGTGCAATTGGAAGCTCTATCAGACATTGAGCCTGCATCGACCAATACACGACTTTCAGGGTTGCGGGAAAAGTGTCTCTTCCAGGATCGCCATCGGTCTCTCGTGAGCGGTGCATTCGATGCGGACAGAGCCAGAGCTCTAATCAGGGATGATCGTGTGAATGCTCGTGATGATGAGGGCTGTCCATTGCTACAATACAAACCCTGGTCAGAGCAGCAGAGCCTCAAGGTGGCACACATTATCCCGCATGCTTTGATGACAAGCTCATCCACCAGGCAGGTATTTAGGTTTTTTCCCTTCATCCCTCACCTGGTGACTGTCATGATGTAGTCTAATTGTAGCTTTCTTGGGGCTTCTTGTTCCAGGTTAGCTACTGTTGTTCCTGAGCAGTGGATCAACATCTTGTCTTTTGTGTGGTTGAAATACACATCTTGCTGACAGATCCAGAAGTGTTCTAAGATTATATTCTATTTGCTAAGCTTAGCCACAAAGAAGAAAACATGTGGCTGTACATAGCTCTTGATCTGCATAGCTCTGTAAGCCACTTTGCTGATTGAGTGTTTCTTGCTCACTGGGAGTCTTCTTTGAACATGGATATACAGATTGGGTGGGTCTGTAGCCACTTCAAGTTGTATTTGGTGGTTTATACAGAGTCAATGATTCTGTAGGAGCTACAGCCATAATCTACTATTGCTCACCCAGAGGTGAAGTTCTGAATACACAGAGAAGAGAGTTCAATAGGGGTGTGGAACAATATGCTATTTATCAGGAAGTTATTAAGCTCCTCCCTAATCTTGCTGACTTGTTCCACCACCTTGACCACTTCCTCAGATTCTTGAACATGACTCTACCCAAGGATCACCTGTTTCTGTCTCCAGCTCTACAACTTCCACTCCAGTGTCTTTGGGGACCTGAGCCTCTGCTGTGGTAATCTGCAGACAGCGGGCAGAGAGCAGCACACATTGGCTGATGAATGTAAGGTCCCGTCGCAACAACTACTTACAATAGCCCGCATCCGGCAGCCCCGCATCCGTCGATCATGTGATGCGGCTCTACTCACGTGACCAAAAGAGGAATACAGCTCCGACCTGCATAGCCGACACAAGCCAGCTGTGACCAGCCGTGACTAGCCGGCTACTTGAGACAGCTGTGCAGTAGCTTGGAGATTGGTTGGGGTTGCTTAGCTAGATGCTCTGTTCTCAGCTCTATAGTATATAGAGCCGCTCTCGCTGTTCTCCTTGGAGACCAGTGAACAATTCTAGCAACACACTTGATCCTTCCCACTGAGCAGTCACCTGAGCACACTGCTGGTAATGTTCTCACAGTTTTGTTCACTGTTCTCTCACTGAAAAGAGAAGTAGTCCACTCATGATGACTGGCTCTGGCAGAGCTCTTCATAGCAAGAGGACTCCTGGTGAATTGTCACAACAAGACAACAAAATAATGGATCTGGTTGACCAAAGGCCAGCACCTCCCAGCCATCTGGGAGAGGGGGGACAATCTCTCACTAGAGAGGCAGCATCATCACCACTCAACAGTGGAGATGTGGGACAGGAGTGTGTGCTGGAGAAGATTGTTGCAGATGAACATGGTGCCCTCAGGTATAGTGATAGAACTCTCTTGTCACTGACAGAGAAACTCAAGAAGCTTGAGTGCAGGAAGAAGATACTTGACAAGCAGTCAAATCTTATAGTAAGGCAGGTTAAACTACAGGTGCTTAGTCACCAGGTCACAACTGAAGCCATGGGGCTGGGAGACAGCAGATATGTAGGACTGGCTGTAAATAAGCTGGCCCACAGTGATGTAGTCATGGGACTGTTCTGGGCAGAGATATCAACTACGCAGATGTACAGAGAGGATTTCAAACTTAGGGGTATCACAAAGTACTCTGGGAGAAGTGTGCAAGAACTGCAGAAATACCTGCATCAATGTGAGCTGGGTTTTGAGATCTCAGAGGTCATAGACAATAAGAAGATAGTTCTCAAGGCAATGCAGTACCTTGATGGAGCTATTAAGAGTGTGATGCAGATCTGTTACAAGAAAGATAAAATGGAGACAATAACTTAGGACCAGTATAAAAGTCTTCTCAAGGATCAATTTGAGTATCTGACAAACAGGGAGCTCACAGTGCTGTGAAAGTACAACACCACCTATCAGCAACCCAGGCAGTCAGTGCAAGACTTTGTCAACTATCTGGACAGACTCAGCAAAGACCTGGGGCTGAAGTTGGATGTGGAACACACCAAGGAACTCCTGATCAAACTGCTGCCAGACCTCCAACACAAGATGACTTGAGATCATGACATGCCACAGACTCTCAAGAAAGTGACAAGCCAAGCACTGTGCCTGGAGTCATATGCCAACAACCAGAAGAGAAGCTACTAGTCTGACTCAAGACTATTCTCAGAAGACTACAGGCTTCTGCCAACCCCTGGGTATTGTCAGTACAACAGTGAGTCAGAGCTGTGGGCAGGAGAATTGGCACAAAAGCTATACTCCAGGAGTTCACACCTGTACAACAGAGTCTGAGCACCTGCCAACATGTACTCACATCCAACTGATGGAGAGTTGTGGCTGGACAACTGACCAAATAGCCAAGACTGCAGTCCTAGAGTTCACAGAGTGTGCAAGCTGTTGCTGCCTCAAGAGCAAGAACACAGGAAGCAAGGGAACCTGTGCTTTGAATGCAGATCAGCAAACCATCAGACTGCAGACTGCACAATCTGGAAGAATCACAAGCCAATGTCACTAGATGTGTAAGAGACAACAACTTGTAGCCAACAGCCACAGTGGGACAGATGGTTGAGGATGTTGCTCACTATTTTTGATTTTGATTTGATTCTTACACTGATTTGGCTGTTAAGCCATGCAGAACTTCTTGAAGGATTTTTGTCTCTGGTAGACTTGACTCGGAGACCTCACGCATTTACCGTACACCCCGTGGTTTGTAGTGTACGTACTGTGGGAAAACCCCATTGGAAATAGGAAAACCACAGTAATGACAGTTTTGTGGATCTTGACAGATATTGGGTGAGCTATTTCTTGGGGGTTTTCATACATCTTGCGAGGAGTACATCTTAGACAAGTTCTATGAATCTCAGGGGTTTTTGTGGCAGAATGTGGGGTGGGTCAGATTTGAACTGACGACTAGTTTAGTCAGGTTCTCCAGGCCTGACACCACTAGTTCCGGGTCATGGGTGCCACGTAGTGGGAAACTCTCACCAGCTTCCCGCTACACCATGCCACCCCTGCTCACTATTAGGGAGACATAATTCCACAAAGTGATCTGTCAGGCAAGAGGATCTGCACTCTGGGAGCCTTAGGGTGGAACATGAAAACAAGAATTGCCTTCAGAGTGCATGACTACAGGAGTATCCTTTGGGGAACCAGTGGAGTCTGGGATCAACTGGCTAACTATGATACGGTAGGAAGCCAGGGCAGTGCAAGCAACAGCTTGGTGGTCACTGGCCAAGGTGGGATAGAACACCTGGTGCCTTGGTTTCTTGTGTTGTGGAGCTCAGAAACTGAAACAGCCTATACTGATAGTGCTCTGGCACTAGTGGATCTGGTTCAAGGTCTTCAAAGAGAGAACACTCTTGTGAAGGATTACCTCAGGCAGTCTGCACCAGTGGCCAGTCAAGCTACACAGGTAGCCAGGAAAGAAACATAATACAATAGCAAGTGGAAGATTGACAGGAACAAACTGCTGTGATATGAATCTGCATTGTATGTACCTTGATATACTTCTGTTAGGAATGAAACCCTTTTCAGAAACCACAACACTCAAAAGATACTACATGTGTTCTACAAGGAGTACCCAGGGAAGCTGGGGGAGTCTATGCACAGGGGCAAAGGTAGTGGTACAAGATACCACTAGAGCAGTGCTGAGCTGTCAACACTCTTTTTGCTGTCATGTTTTTCCTTACAAGGTTTTTTTTACAGTTTTTAATAAGGTCAACATTGTTACAACCCAGGAGGAACACAGTCTTTATTTTTTTGATTTTTGATTTGATTCTTACACTGGTAGTAGCTTTACAGCCATGCAGATCTTCTAGCTAATAGTGAACTCCTTCAGAAAACCTTTGAAGGGATAAAAACTGAAGGCAGGGTGTGACTAGGGAATGTAACAAAAGGAATCTTGAAGTTTCTGGTAAGAGAAGAGAATCTAGGTATTTGATAGGGAATAGTGGAGTTTGAAAGCTAGATTAAACTGGTTTAGTCTTTTCAAAAACATAAAGCTGTACAAGAACCTCTGTAGTAGCTCTGGGCTTAAAATAATAGTGGTGAAGTCTTGGGGATTAAAAGAGACTTGTTGTCTTTGTCTTGAATAAAGAGAGCATGAAAAGGTGATATGTTTTGCAGTTTTTTCTGCTTGGCCACACACACATAGTGGGGTAGGGAAGTCAGGAACTCCAGCTCTGAAAAGAAAACTTGCCAGACCAATTCTTCCAGTCCTGATTTGCAGTAGCAGACTTGCCTCAGCTTTCTGTAACTCTTTGTAGAGTCTCAGATTGTTTTTGTGTGGCTTTTGACAGAAAGTCTGCCAGCCTGGATAGCTTCTTCTTTTCTTCTCTTCCCATTGGTCTTCCCACTCTTTAGTAAAGAGCTTTTGTAGTTCTTTCTTTGAACTAGCCTGGTTAGTAGTTATTTGACTTAACCAAGTGAATTTCCACTTAGGAGAGATAGTTGAGGATTCCTTTAAATGTTTCTTCAAGAAAGGCATAGCTGGAAATAGTGGAAAAGATACTGTCAAGAAAGTATTTGAGGGGGGAGTTTTGAATAGAAGAAAGAAAACAGGCAGTGTGAAATTTAAAGTAGAGGTCTAGAGGTAGAAGAAAAAGCTCACTCTCTAATAGAAAAGAAGGAGTGGCTTTCAAAGCACCCCCAATAAGTCTTAGGCATCTGTTTTGAAATGAAACAAGGGAAGAGATATTGGAGGATTTTCTTAGAGGGTTAAACCAGATCCCCACTGCATAGCTCAGTAGAGATCTCAGTATAGCAGTGTACACCAGACGTGATGTGTGAACTGGAAAGCCCCAAGTAGAATAGGAAGTTCTAGAAAGAGAAGAGAGTGCTTTCTGTGCTTTTTGAAGAATAATCCTCTGGTGTTTGTGCCAGTGGAGCTTTGCATCTAGGTACACTCCAAGTACTCACACATCTTCTTTTGGTTTGAGAATCACATTCCCCAGTCTGAGCTTGAGCTGAAGATTGTCTGATCTTCTTCTGGAAAAATAAAGTATTTCATATTTCTCAGGTGAGAAGACTATTCCATGTCTTGCAGCCCAGGATAGACATTTGTGGTGTGTGTTCTTTAACTTCAGAAGATTACTTTTCAAGGAGTGACTAAAAGCAAGCAGATTTGTATCATCTGCAAACCCCAGGGCAGATACACCAGAAGAGGGAGTATGCACAGTCTTATGCAATTCAGAAATGTAGAATAGAAAAAGAATAGGGGATAATGGAGAATCTTGAGAAACTCCACAATGAATAGGAATAGAACAAGACTCAGAATCATCAAAGACAAGAGTGGTAGAGCGCTTATCACAAAAGGAGTAGATCCAGGAAGCTAGCCAGGCAGGTATTCCTTTTCTTTTCAGAATTTGCTGTAGTATCTTGGGGAGAACTCTGTCATAGGCTCCTGAGATATCCAGTGAGGGTAGGGATGCAACCATGCCTTCCTTCCAGACTTTTTCCACTTGGGAGGTTAGAAGGAAAAGTGCTGCTTCTGTGGATCTTCCTTTCCTAAAGCCTATCTGGATATCTGGCAATAGTCCAGCTTCTTCTGCTATCTTGCTTAGTCTGACTGCAGCAATAGCTTCCATCAGCTTGCCTGTTGTTTTTAGCAGAGCTATAGGGCGCCAGGCTTTAGCTTGATTGTAGGTTCCCTTGCCAGGTTTCCTCAAGCAGACTGTTTTTGCACTCTTAAATCTTTCAGGGAAGTACTCTAGTTTCCAGCATGTTGAAGTCAGAATAGCTAGAGCTTGGCAGAACCTAGGCCCCAGAGCTCTCAGAAATCTATTTGGCAGCTTATCTCTCCCTCCTGCTGTGAAAGGTTTCTTCTTGGCCAGAATTTGCTCCACTTCTTCACATGTTACCTCCTGGGAGAGCTGTATCTCAGAGATAGTCTGGGAGCTTTCTGAGCCTGGTTCTGGAACAACACAGTCTTTATATACTCACAGAGGGCAACAGACAGGATACTGAGTGGAAGTACCAAGCAGCATGACACAGGAGGAAGTCATATAACTGTCAAGACTGACCAGAGGTTGCTTGACACAGTGTGTATATGTATCAAGCATGGCAAGCCCAACTTGACCAGCTTGACACAGTATGTATATACATCAAGACTTGTGAGCACAGCTTGACAAGCTTGACACAGCATGTATATACATCAAGTCTTTCAAGTACAGCTTGACAGGCTTAATAGTGAGTAAAGTAAGTATAGCTTACTAAGCTTGAAAACTGAGCACTATATAGTCAGGTGATAGTTCCCCTATAGAACAATTATCTTCAACTTATGTTGTGATCCAGACAACTAGATCTACTTTAATACAAACTACAGTCTTGTATAAAGCCACTGATCAGGTGTTAATACCACTATATTCCACCAAACCTCTTCACATTTCTTGACACTTCTCTTCTGTGAGAACTAATCTACTTTCCACATCTCACCCTAATCCTACACTTGGGTAGGATACTACAGTACAGACTGCAACACTTTGAAGACTCTCAAGAATAAGTACCTCAGGAGTAACTAACCCCACATTCCCAGATGGAAAGATTGGCATCACCAAGCCAGACCTGTTCTACAGTGAAAGAAACAAGGTTAACAACTAGCTTATACAACTCCAAGTCTACTTTCAATTCCAACCAGAGATAAAGCTACCAAAAGAAAGTAGTTTTTTTTTGCAACCACTTACATGAAAAATAATACTTATTGATAGATTAAGCTCTACATCAACAAACACCTCTCAGGAAACAGAAGTAATAACAGTACAGATAAATGGATAACTACATAGAGACTATTTAAGGAAGAAGTCAAGAAGATCTTTGGACTATCTAACAAAGATAAAGTGGCTATATAAATAATCCAGCACATCAAGTAATAACACTCAGCTGCAGAGTACACTACATAATTCAAGCAATACTTAGTACTGACTGATTAGGACAACAATACTCTAATAGTCATGTACTGATGTAGACTCAAGAAAAACATGAAAAACAAGATCACCTTCAACAGATAAGCAGTCAAGACACTGGACAAACTTATTATATAAGTAATCAACATTAACAATAAACTTTTCAAGTGAGTGATAGAGAAACACTATAACAGAGGATACAGCCACCCCACATAGTATGTGAGTAACCACTACAGATTGCCTAACAAGGCACTGCCACATAACCTATATAGCTATGTATCTATGGAACTGGATGCAGTCCACCACAAGGGAAGATTCACAAACAAAAGGAATAACCACAAGAGGAAAGCACTAAAGTGCTATACCTGTGGCAAGCTAGACCACATAGTGAAAGACTATTGTTCAAAGAACAAGGTGCACTGACAGTAACGTAATACACTCAACAGAGACTGGAATATCATCAAGCCAGAGGACCTACCAGAAGAAGTTCAGCTATCTCTTAAATAATAAGATAAATACAATCAGCTGGGGCGGCATGGTGTAGTGGGAAGCTGGTGAGAGTTTCCCACTACGTGGCACCCATGACCCGGAACTAGTGGTGTCAGGCCTGGAGAACCTGACTAAACTAGTTGTCAGTTCAAATCTGACCCACCCCACATTCTGCCACAAAAACCCCCAAGATTTATAGAACTTGTCTAAGATGTACTCCTCGCAAGATGTATGAAAACTCTCAAGAAATAGCTCACCCAATATCTGTCAAGATCCACAAAACCCTTATTACTGTGGTTTTCCTATTTCCCCTACGAGGTTTGGGGTTTTCCCACAGTACGTACACTACAAACCACGGGGTGTACAGTAAATGCGTGAGGTCCCCGAGTCAAGTCTACCAGAGACAAAAATCCTTCAAGAAGTTCTGCATAGCTTAACAGCTGAATCAGTGTAAGAATCAAATCAAAATCAAAAAAATACAATCAGCTATTGGAAGCAGTCCACCAACTGGCAACATCAGAAGGTAAGAATCTACCAGAGCAGACAGGTCAGGACAAAGGACAGAAGTCTTTAACTACCTCTGATGGAGACCAAGATAAACCTGTGTCTATCAAAGAAGACATACTACAAGAAAGCTATACTTACAGTATAGACTCACAAAATCTACAGCACAGCACACTACAGTGGAGGTTTTGCACAGACTATTACTACACCCACCACAAACAGTTATGAAAGTACAGAGGACATTCACTCTACCACACCACCTGCCACAAGTATTGGGTCAATTGCAAGAAGGATGTGTGTGAAACTCATCTTTGGGACAAACCCCAGCACACTATATTCCCCAGGCATACACATGACTGGTATAAACATCTCATGTTTCTACAGCAAGGCAACAACAACAACTACTACATTAACAATTGGCAGTACTGCCTGAAGTCTGGATATAACAAGCATCAGCAAGACAAATTCATGAACAGATTCCTCAGAACAGACAGGAATAGCTGGATCTATTGCCTGGTCAGTGGAAAGACACTTCAATCAGGAAAAGACTGAACTTCTATGTTAAGAGGTGACACTGGGAGCTCAACAACATAACCTCTAGCAATGCAAAGCACCTGTGATTGCCTGTGTCACTACATACTAAAACACCAGTACAGATGTATGTACTTGTTGATTCAGGAGCCAACAGAAACTACATCTCAAGATAATTCCACAGCACCCTCAGCACTGAACAAAAACATAAAATATAACCTTACCAGCTTGCAATAGCAAATAGACAGACAGAGCTAGTCTGCCACAAGACACAGCCAATAGAAATAGTTACCAGACACTATGCTGAAAGAATCCACTTTGATATTATCAAGTTGGCCACTCAGAATATCTATTTGGGGATGCCTTGGCTAAAGAAGTATAACCCAGTTGTTAACTGGAGGATAGGAGTACTCCTATTTAGGAACTACACTAACAACACAGCTTGGACCTGTTACCAGCTGCAGAAAGTGTGGATAGATAAGAGAAGAAGTCCTCAGTGGAACCTCACTACCAGAAAGAACAACTCTTAAAAGAAGAGGTCTGCCTTGACAGGCATACCCCAGAACCAGGTGGCTAAACAGTCAGAGATAAAGAGAGAGGAAGTTGTTACCACTCTGGAGATCTCTGAAGAGTACTGACCTGAGTATGATAACCTCTTTCAGGAAGAGACAAAAATAGCAGTGTTGTCTAAGCACCAACCTTGGGATTATAAGATCAAGTTGCAACCAGGGACAGAGCCAGAATTTAGACCAATCTATCAGTTATCAGAAAAAAAGTTCTGAGTACTTTGTGAGTACCTGGAGAAAAACCTGAAAAAAAGTTTTATTTAAGAATCTCAATCACCAGCAGAATACCTGATACTATTTGCACTAAAGAAAAACAGAAGTCTTCAACTTTGTGTAGACTACAGAAAACTCAACAATATTACTATCAAGAACTGATACCTGTTGCTAAACACAAACAAACTGTGAGACAGGATCAGCCAAGCTACAATCTTCACCAAGCTGGACTTGAAAGAAGTATACAACCTGATATACATGAAAGAAGAAGAAGAATGGAAAACAGTCTTCAGAACTTAATATAGACACTACAAGTATCTGGTTATGCTATTCAGACTTATAAACACACCAGCAACATGTCAAGCCTTGATCAACAATATTATCAGAGCACACCTGGACTAAACAGCTATCACCTACCTAGATAATATTCTTGTCTACTTGAACACATAACAGAAATATACCAAACATGTGAAGAATATTCTACAATACCTACAAAAGGTAGAGCTTAAGCTCAACCTGGAGAAGTGTGAGTTTAACAAACCAGAAGTTGAATTCCTCAGATATATTATAGGAATTGAAGAGATGAAGATTAACCCTGAGAAAATTAAAGTGATTTAGCAATAGCCAACACTGACATCAGTCAAGAAAGTACAAGTCTTCCTAGAATTTACTAACTTTAATTGACAGTTTATCAAGAACTACTCACAGATGGCAACACCACTGACAGAACTCACAAAGAAGGATGTGGAGTACTGGTAGACAGAAAGGCAACAAAAAGTATTCCAACAGCTCAAGAACACTTGTGCCAAAGAACCAGTTCTTCTCAACTTCAAAACAGGCCAACCAACACAAATCAAAACAGACACTTCAGACCAAGTAGTGGGAGCATGTCTATACCAACAGGCAGATAGCAAATAGCACCCAGTCACCTACTACTCACACAAAATATCACAAGGGGAAAGAAACTATAATATCTATAACAAAAAGCTACTGGCAGTTGTCAATATACTTGAACACTGGAGAGTGTACATGGAAAGCAGTTCTGAACTTACTATTCTCACAGACTACAAGAATCTGACAACACTCATGATAACCAAGAAACTGAACTAACAACAAGTCAGATCAGCTAAACTTCTAGGGCAACACAAGTTTAAAATCTTGTACACCCCTGGACAAGATAATAGAAGAGCAGACATACTAAGCTGACAAAAAAACCACATGGAAGATGATGAACACCAAGGAACAATCTTATAGCAGAACTAGTAAGGAAACCTGGTGCCACAACTGTAGATCAACAAGCTTATAGCAGAAGATACTGAGAAACTAATAAGGAACTACTATGATAACTCAGTATATAGTCACCCAGAAATCACCAAAACTACAGACTTTATCTAACAGGCAGGGAATAATATTATCAATCTCTGATAACAAGTCACAGACTACATCAGCAAATATCTACTATACCAGAAAAACAAACATGGAAGACACAAGCTATATAGAGAAAGACACTTGAACATGATACTAGGAAGTCTGTGGGAAGATGTGTTAATAGACTTCATCACAAAACTACCTAAGTTCAAAGACTCAGTCACAGAAATCACCTACAACTTGATCATGGTGATAGTGGACAGATTCACAAAATACCTAATAGTGGTACTATTCAAAGAGACCTACACAGCAGAACAGTTGGGACACTTCTTACTGGCCAGATTGGTCAGAGACCACAGAGTTCTAATCATGATTATTACAGACAGAGACAAACTCTTCACATCTAACTACTGGAAAACAATCAGTGCAGCCATGGAAACAAAACTTAAAATGTCTATAGTCTACCACCAACAAATAGACAGCCAGACAGAACAAGTAAACTAAGTCCTGGAGACTTACTTGTGGTATTACATCAATCAGACCCACAGCAATTAGGTACAACCATTACCAGTGGTACAGCTGGTAATTAACTAGCACAGATCAGATTCAATAAAGAAATCACTATTCTTTACCAACTTTAGATAATATACAAACATCAGAATACCAAGCAAAGCTTCACTAGGTATAGAGAAAGCACTCCAACATAACAAGCTATTACAGCAAACACACATGATGATAAGGCACTACCTTCAAGAAAGCTTGAAAAAAATACAGCACTAAATAGACAAAAAATCAAAATAGCACCTCAGCTGAAGAAGGGGGATAAAGTCTACCTCCTCACAAAAAATTGGAAAACAAAGAAACTGAAGATGAAGAAACTTGACAACATCAAGGTCAGACTATTTTTAGTCAAAAAGAAAACAGGACTAGTCAACATCAAGATACAACTACCAAGGGATACCAGAGTCTATCCAAACTTTCATATCTTAATGATTGAACCAGCTGACCAGAGCACACTCTTGCAGAAGATATTTTATTACCAGCCTGAAGAGGAAAGAGTTCAAAGTCAAACAAATTCTGGCTAAGAAAAGTCAGTGATACTTCATCAAGTGGAAAGAATACCCAGACTCAGAAAATACCTGGGAACTACTTAAGAACGTTAAGAACTGCCAGCTTTTTCTGTGATAGTTCCAGCAGGGGCAGGACTGAACAGCTTGGTCTGCAGAAGAGATATTGATGACTGTCACAGTCAAATTCTCACCATCCAACTCCATCTTCTTCACAAGACACTGAAGCTTCTGTCTTGCAAAAACTTTAGCTTCTTCCAACATCTTCCACTTCTGAGAAAGACAGACTTGCACTGCAGAGAGTTGTTCAAAGAGTATTTTTTTTTTGATTTGATTCTTACACTGTTTGTAGCTTTATAGCTATGTAGATCTTCCAGCTAATAGTGAACTTCTTCAGAAAACCTTTAAAGAAATAAAAACTGAAGACAGGGAGGTGACTAGAAAGTGTAGCAAAAGAAAATCTTGTAGTGTCTGGTAGGAAAAGCTTCTAGATGTTGGAGTGTGAATAGTGAAGTTTGAAAGCCAGATTACATTGGTTTAGTCTTTTCAAAGACATAAACCAGTACAGAAACTTCTGTAGAAGCTCTGGGTTTGAAATAATAGTAGTGAAATCTTGGGGGTTAAAGAGAGTATGTTGTCTTTGACTTGAGTAGAGAGAGCATGAAAAGGTAATATACTTTACTGTCTCTTCTGCTTGACTACACATGTATAGGGGGGTAGGAAAGTCAGGGACTCCAGCTCTGAAAAGAAAACTTGCTAGACCAATTCTCCCAGTTCTGGTTTGCAGTAGTAGACTTGCCTCAGCTTTCTGTAGCTTTTTGTAGAGCTTTAGGTTGTTGTAGTGAGGTTTTTGGCAAAACACCTGCTATCCAGCATAGCTTTTTCTTTTCTTCTTCTCCTATTGGTTTTCCCACTCTTTAGTAAAGAGTATTTGTAGTTCTTTCTTTGAACTAGCCTGGTTAGTAGTTATTTGACTTAACCAAGTGAACTTCCAATTAGGAGAGATAGTTGAGGATTTCTTTAAAGGTTTCCTCAGTGAAGAAGTATAGGAAGAAATAGTAGAAAAGATACTGTCAAGAAAGTCTTTCAGAGAGGAGGTTTGGATAGAAGATAGAAAACAAGCTATGCGAAATTTAAAATAGAGATCTAGGGGTAAAATAAAAAGCTCACTCTCTAATAGAAAAGAAGGAGTGGCTTTGAAAGCACCCCCAATAAGTCTCAGACATTTGTTTTGGAATATGATAAGAGAGGAAATATTAGAGGATTTTCTGAGTGGGTTGAACCAAATTCCCACTGCATAGCTCAGTACAGATCTGAGTATTGCAGTGTACACAAGGTCTGCTGTGAGAACTGGAAAGCCCCAGGTGGAGTAAGAGGTTCTAGAAAGAGAAGATAGTGCTTTTTGTACTTTTTGAAGAATAATTCTCTGGTGTTTGTGCCAGTGGAGTTTGGCATCCAGGTACACTCCCAATACTCACACTTCTTCTTTTGGTTTTAGAATCACATTCCCAAGTCTAAGCTTGAGCTGCAGATTGTCTGATCTTCTTCTGGAAAAATAAAGTATTTCATATTTCTCAGGAGAGAAGACTATTCCATGTCTTGCAGCCCAAGATAGACATTTAAGATGTGTATTCTTCAACTTCAGAAGGTTGCTTTTAAGAGAGTGTCCAAATGCAAGCAGATTTGTATCATCTGCAAATCCCAGAGCAGAAACACCAGTAGTAGGAGAATGTACAGTCTTATGAAGTTCAGAAATATAGAATAGAAAAAGAATAGAAGACAAGGGGGAACCTTGGGGGACTCCACAGTGAATAGGAATAGAAGAGGACTCAGAGTCATCAAAAACTAGAATAGTGGTACATCTGGTACAGAAAGAGAAGATCCAAGAAGTTAGCCAGAGAGGAATTCCTTTTCTCTCCAGAATCTTTTGAAGAATCTCTGGGAGAACTCTGTTATATGCTTCTGAGATGTCCAGAGAAAGTAGAGATGCAACCATGCCTTCTTTCCAGACTTTTTCCACTTGGGAAGTTAGAAGGAAAAGTGCTGATTCAGTTGATCTGCCTTTCCTGAACCCTATCTGGATTTCTGGCAAGAGTTTAGTCTCTTCTGCTACCTTGCTTAGTCTGGCTGCTGCAATAGCTTCCATCAGCTTGCCAGTTGTGTTTAGCAGAGCTATAGAGTGCCAGGCTTTAGCTTGGTTATAGATTCTCTTGCCAGGTTTTCTTAGACAGACTGTTTTTGCATTCTTGAATCTCTCTGGAAAGTATTCCAGTCTCCAGCATGTTGATGTGAGAACAGCTATAGCTTGGCAGAACTTGGGACCCAGAGCTTTCAGAAATCCATTTGGCAGCTTGTCTTTTCCTCCTGCTGTAAAAGGTTTCTTCTTGTTCAGAATTTGCTCCACTTCTTCAGTGGTAACCTCCTGAGAAAGCTGGATCTCTGGGGTACTCTGGTGACTTTCTGTACTTGGTTCTGGAACACGTGCTTCTGGAAAGAATTGAGCTGAGAAAGATTTTGTCTTCTCCTCAAAGCTTTTGGCTAGTCCTTCTTGAGTCTCCAGATCAGGGACCAGAGGAAGATCAGGAGTCTTGTTAGCTTTTGATTTTCCCCACTTTGCAAGCTTCCAGAATTTTGAGAAACTGGCTAGCTCATGAACTTGTTTCCTGAAGGTGTTCTGTTTGCCTTCTCTGACAGCTTTCTTCTTGAGCTTAGTTGCTTCTTCTAGCTCTTCTTGGCTTGCCTGTCCTCTGAGCACTTGTCTTCTTATTCTTCTTTCCTCCTTAACTTTAGTTTGGATCTCTTGGTTCCACCAGGAGACTGAGTGGCTAGATTGCTTCTGGAGTTCTGTGCATCTGTCTGCTATTTCTTGGAGAAAGTGGTTAAGATATTCCAAGTACTCATCCACTTCATGTTTATCTTGAAAGTGGAAGAGCAGCTGCAAATTATTACACTCTTGTTTTGCCAGGTTTGTGTCCAGTGTTTTCCAGTTCCTTTCTGGCTTCCAGGTTTTTCTTGGTGAGTCCAGGTCCAGGCTAGTTAGCACAGGTCTGTGGTCAGACCCATGAAAGAACTGCAAAGCAATTTTAGAAAAGATTAGAGAGTTAGAAAAAGAAGAAGATATAAGGGAAAGATCAATAGGTGAACAGGGTTTGTGGGAAAGAGATCTAGCTCTTGTGGGTGTAAAAAATGCAATAGCTAACTCCAGATTTGAGTTTTTCATTAGAGTTTGGAACTTGTGTGCAGTGTCAGAATATAGTCTTCTTTTCTTTAACCAGTCAGGGTGGTGAAGATTTGAGTCTGTAAGAAGAATATGCTGCCCTTTTGCTTGTAAAGTATTTTGGAGTAGACAGAGAAGAGCTTCTGATGCTTGTAGGTAGTTCTCTTGACTTGAGGGAGTGAAGTATAGATTATACACCCACAGAGAAGTAGAGGTATTTTCCAGATGAATTTCAAGAGAAACAAAGTCTTTACTCCAGAAAGTAGGGTGGAGAGATGACAGTTTCAGGTTTTTGTTAATAAGAAAAAGAGTTCTACCAATCTCTGGAGAATATAAAGAAAGAAATGAAGAAAAAACAGTTGAGGTGCTGGTTTGAAGGTGAGGATTCTTCCAGAGTTCTTGAAGTGCAATAATATCTACTTCTTGAAGAGTTGGGGTTGCTAGAAGTAGCTCTTGGACTGATTGGCTTTTCTGCACATTGTATTGAAGAAGTGTGAACTTTGTATTCTTCATGTAGACATTTCATCTTCAAAGATCTTGAAGGGGTTGACTGACTGCTTTCCCCCTGTGTTTGTTGATCTTGTAGACAGAATTTGCACTTCTGGAGACTCTCCTCTTAGTCTCTCTGAGCTTCTAGTTGGCTCTATAGTTTTCTGTCTTTTTCCCCCTGGAAGAGTCTGTATGAAGGGGAAAGTAACTGGAGACTGTGTGACTGGGACAGTGGTTTTATTTTATTTATTTTATTTTATTCTTACTCTGATTTGGCTGGTGAGCCATGCAGAACTTCTAGATACATGCTTTTTTTCCCAGAAAACCTTTGAAGGAATAAAAACTGAGACTTGAGTAAGACTAGAGAATTATCTGGGAGAATATACAGTGTCTGTGTTATGACCCAGGAGGAACACAGTCTTTATACTCACAGAAAGCAGCAGACAGGATACTGGACAGAAGTACCAGGCGGCATAACACGGAAAGCAGTCACGTGACTGGTGAGACTGACCAGGGGTTGCTTGCTGCAGCATACATATATGTGAGCAAAGTGAGCAGAGCTCACCCAGCTCACTGCAGCATGCATGAACAAGTGAGCAAAGTGAGCAGAGCTCACCCAGCTCACTGCAGTATACATGAACAAGTGAGCAAAGTGAGCAGAGCTCACCCAGCTTGCTGCAGCATGCATAAACAGTGAGCAAAGTGAGCAGAGCTCACTGAGCTCACAGACTGAGCACTATATAGTCTGGTGATAGCTCTCTTATAGAACAATCATCTTCAACTCATGTTGTGATCCAGACAACTAGATCTACTTCAATACAATCCTTTTGTACAAAGCTATTGATCAGGTGTCACCACCACCACATTCCACCAAACCTCTTCACACTCCTTGACACTCCTCTTCTGCGAGAACCAACCTGCCTTCCACATCTCACCCTTAATCCTATACTTGGTTAGGATAGCACAGTACAGACCACAACACTTTGAAGACCCTCAAGGATGAGTACCTCAGGAGCAACCAACCCCAACTTCCCAGATGGAAAGATTAGTGTTGCCAAGCCAGACCTGTTCTACAGTGAAAGGAACAAGGTCAATGATTGGCTTATGCAACTTCAAGTCTACTTTCAATTCCAACCAGAGACAAGACTGCCTAAAGAAAAGTGGTCACTCTTCACAACCACTTACATAAGAGGCAATGCCTATTAATAGATTAAGCCTTATGTCAACAAACATCTCTCAGGAAACAGAGATCACAACAGTACATCAGAATAGATGATGAAATAGACACAATTCAAGGACAAGATCAAGAAGATCCTTGAACTATCTAACAAAGACAAAGTGGCTATACAAATAATCCAGCACATCAAGCAACAACCCTCAGCCGCAGAGTACACCACACAGTTCAAACAATACTCAGTACTGACTGACTAGGACAACAACACCCTGATGGTTATGTACTGACATAGACTTAAAGAAAACATGAAGAACAAAATCACCTTTGATGGACAAGCAGTCAACACACTGGACAAACTCATCGCACAAGTAATCAATATTGACAACAAACTATTCAAGCAAGTGATGGAGAAACACCATGACAGAGGATACAGCCACCCCGCATGGTATGTGAGTAACTATTACAAACTGTCTAACAAGGTACCACCACATAACCCATATGGCTACACACCCATGGAACTGGATGCAGTCCACCACAGAGGAAGATTCACAAAGTGAAGAAACAACAGAAAAGGGAAAGCACTAAAGTGCTATGCCTGTGGTAAGCTAGGCCACATGGTGAAAGACTGTTGTTCAAAGAACAAGGTG
The DNA here is from genome assembly GCA_963422465.1 of Lichina pygmaea. NCBI lineage: Eukaryota > Fungi > Ascomycota > Lichinomycetes > Lichinales > Lichinaceae > Lichina > Lichina pygmaea. Next base: position 1,314,708 of record OY730171.1, read on the forward strand.
CACTGACAGCAACTTAATACACTTGATGGAGACTGGAACATCATCAAGCCAGAGGACTCACCAGAAAAGATTCAGCTATCCCTCAAACAATAGGATGATTATGATCAGACACTTGAAGCAGCCCACCAACTGGCAACATCAGGAGGCAAGAACCTACCAGAACAGACAGGTGAGGACAAGGGACAGGAGCCCTTAACCACCTCTGATGGGGACTGAGACAAACCTGTTTCTATCAAAGAAGAAATACCACAAGGAAGCTATGCTTACAACATGGACCCACAAAACCTACAGCATAGCAAACTACAGTGGAGGTTCTGCACAAAGTACTACTACACCTACCACAAACCTGGAAGCCAGAAAGGAACTGGAAAACACTGGACACAAACCTGGCAAAACAAGAGTGTAATAATTTGCAGCTGCCCTTCCACTTTCAAGATAAACATGAAGTGGATGAGTACTTGGAATATCTTAACCACTTTCTCCAAGAAATAGCAGACAGATGCACAGAACTCCAGAAGCAATCTAGCCACTCAGTCCCCTGGTGGAACCAAGAGATCCAAACTAAAGTTAAGCAGGAAAGAAGAATAAGAAGACAAGTGCTCAGAGGACAGGCAAGCCAAGAAGAGCTAGAAGAAGCAACTAAGCTCAAGAAGAAAGCTGTCAGAGAAGGCAAACAGAACACCTTCAGAAAACAAGTTCATGAGCTAGCCAGTTTCTCAAAATTCTGGAAGCTTGCAAAGTGGGGAAAATCAAAAGCTAACAAGACCCCTGATCTTCCTCTGGTCCCTGATCTGGAGACTCAAGAAGGACTAGCCAAAAGCTTTGAGGAGAAGACAAAATCTTTCTCAGCTCAATTCTTTCCAGAAGCATGTGTTCCAGAACCAAGTACAGAAAGTCACCAGAGTACCCCAGAGATCCAGCTTTCTCAGGAGGTTACCACTGAAGAAGTGGAGCAAATTCTGAACAAGAAGAAACCTTTTACAGCAGGAGGAAAAGACAAGCTGCCAAATGGATTTCTGAAAGCTCTGGGTCCCAAGTTCTGCCAAGCTATAGCTGTTCTCACATCAACATGCTGGAGACTGGAATACTTTCCAGAGAAATTCAAGAATGCAAAAACAGTCTGTCTAAGAAAACCTGGCAAGGGAATCTATAACCAAGCTAAAGCCTGGCGCCCTATAGCTCTGCTAAACACAACTGGCAAGCTGATGGAAGCTATTACAGCAGCCAGACTAAGCAAGGTAGCAGAAGAGGCTAAACTCTTGCCAGAAATCCAGATGGGGTTCAGGAAAGGCAGATCAACTGAATCAGCACTTTTCCTTCTAACTTCCCAAGTGGAAAAAGTCTGGAAAGAAGGCATGGTTGCATCTCTACTTTCTCTGGACATCTCAGGAGCATATGACAGAGTTCTTCCAGAGATTCTTCAAAAGATTCTGGAGAGAAAAGGAATCCCTCTCTGGCTAACTTCTTGGATCTTCTCTTTCTGTACCAGACGTACCACCACTCTAGTTTTTGATGACTCTGAGTCCTCTTCTATTCCTATTCACTGTGGAGTTCCCCAAGGTTCCCCTTTGTCTCCTATTCTTTTTCTATTCTATATTTCTGAACTTCATGAGACTGTACATTCTCCTACTACTGGTGTTTCTGCTCTGGGATTTGCAGATGATACAAATCTGCTTGCATTTGGACACTCTCTTAAAAGCAACCTTCTGAAGTTGAAGAATACACATCTTAAATGTCTATCTTGGGCTGCAAGACATGGAATAGTCTTCTCTCCTGAGAAATATGAAATACTTCATTTTTCCAGAAGAAGATCAGACAATCTGCAGCTCAAGCTTAGACTTGGGAATGTGATTCTAAAACCAAAAGAAGAAGTGCGAGTATTGGGAGTGTACCTGGATGCCAAACTCCACTGGCACAAACACCAGAGAATTATTCTTCAAAAAGCACAAAAAGCACTATCTTCTTTTTCTAGAACCTCTTACTCCACCTGGGGCTTTCCAGTTCTCACAGCACGCCTTGTGTACACTGCAATACTCAGATCTGTACTGAGCTATGCAGTGGGAATTTGGTTCAACCCACTCAGAAAATCCTCTAATATTTCCTCTCTTATCATATTCCAAAACAAATGTCTGAGACTTATTGGGGGTGCTTTCAAAGCCACTCCTTCTTTTTTATTAGAGAGTGAGCTTTTTCTTTTACCTCTAGATCTCTATTTTAAATTTCGCACAGCTTGTTTTCTATCTTCTATCCAAACCTCCTCTCTGAAAGACTTTCTTGACAGTACCTTTTCTACTATTTCTTCCTATACTTCTTCACTGAGGAAACCTTTAAAGAAATGCTCAACTATCTCTCCTAATTGGAAGCTCACTTGGTTAAGTCAAATAACTACTAACCAGGCTAGTTCAAAGAAAGAACTACAAATACTCTTTACTAAAGAGTGGGAAAACCAATGGAAGGAGAAGAAAAGAAAAGGCTATGCTGGATGGCAGGTGTTTTGCCAAAAACCTCACTACAACAACCTAAAGCTCTACAAAGAGCTACAGAAAGCTGAGGCAAGTCTACTACTGCAAACCAGAACTGGGAGAATTGGTCTAGCAAGTTTTCTTTTCAGAGCTGGAGTCCCTGACTTTCCTACCCCCCTATGCATGTGTGGTCAAGCAGAAGAGACAGTAAAGCATATCACCTCTTCATGCTCTCTCTACTCAAGTCAAAGACAACATGCTCTCTTTAACCCCCAAGATTTCACTACTATTATTTCAAACCCAGAGCTTCTACAGAAGTTTCTGTACTGGTTTATGTCTTTGAAAAGACTAAACCAATTTAATCTGGCTTTCAAACTTCACTATTCACACTCCAACATCTAGAAGCTTTTCCTACCAGACACTACAAGATTTTCTTTTGCTACACTTTCTAGTCACCTCCCTGTCTTCAGTTTTTATTCCTTTAAAGGTTTTCTGAAGAAGTTCACTATTAGCTGGAAGATCTGCATGGCTGTAAAGCTACAAACAGTGTAAGAATCAAATCAAATCAAAATCAAACACCTACCACAAACAGTTACAAGGATACAGAGGACATTCACTCTACCACACCACCTGCCACAAGTATTGGGTCAACTGCAAGAAGGATGCGTGTGAAATCTACCTTTGGGATAAACAACAACACACTGCATTCCCCGGGCACACACATGATTGGCACGAACACCTCATGTTCCTACAACAAGGCAACAACAACAACTACTACATCAACAACTGGCAGTACTGCCTTAAGTCTGGATGTGACAAGCATCAGCAAGACAAATTCATAAACAGATTCCTCAGAACTGACAGGAGTGGCTGGACCCATTGCCCAGTCAGTGGAAAAACACTTCAATCAGGAAAAGACTGAACTCCCTTGTCAAGGGGTGATATCAGGAGCTTAACAACATGACCCCTAGCAATGCAAAGCACCTGTGATTGCCTGTGTCACTACATGCCAACACACCAGTACAGACATACACACTTGTTGACTCTGGAGCCAGTGGAAACTACATTTCAAGACAACTTTACAACACCCTCAGTACTGGAAGAAGATGCAAGTGGCAGCCCTACCAGCTCACGATAGTAAATGGACAGACAGAGCTAGTCTGCTATAAGACACAGCCAATGGAAATAGCTACCAGACACCATACTGAAAGGATCCACCTTGATATTGTCAAGTTGGCCACTCAGGATATCTATTTGAGGATGCCTTGGCTAAAAAAGCACAACCCAGTTGTTAACTGGAGGACAGGAGTACTCAAACATATCACCTCTTCATGCTCTCTTTATTCAAGACAAAGACAACAAGTCTCTTTTAATCCCCAAGACTTCACCACTATTATTTCAAACCCAGAGCTACTACAGAGGTTCTTGTACTGGTTTATGTCTTTGAAAAGACTAAACCAGTTTAATTTAGCTTTCAAACTCCACTATTCCCAATCCAATACCTAGATTCTCTTCTCTTACCAGAAACTTCAAGATTCCTTTTGTTACATTCCCTAGTCACACCCTGCCTTCAGTTTTTATCCCTTCAAAGGTTTTCTGAAGAAGCTCACTATTAGCTAGAAGATCTGCATGGCTGTAAAGCTACTACCAGTGTAAGAATCAAATAAAAAAATAAAATAAAAACAGGAGTACTCATGTTTAGGAACTGCACTAACAACACAGCTTAGACCTGTTACCAGCCACAGAAGGTGTGGACAGATAAGGGAAGGAGTCCTCAGTGGAACCTCACTGACAGAAAGGATAACTCTCAAAAGAAGAGGTCTGCCTTGACAGGCATACCCCAGAACCAGGTGGCCAAACAGTCAGAGATGAAGAGAGAGGAAGTTGTTAACTCTCTGGAGATCTCTGAAGAGTACTGACCTGGGTATGATAACCTCTTTCAGGAAGAGACAACAACAGCAGTGTTGCCTAAGCACCAAACTTGGGATCATGAGATCAAGTTGCAACCAGAGACAGAGCCAGGATTTAGACCAATTTACCAGTTATCAGAAAAAGAGCTCCAAGTACTTCGCAAGTACCTGGAGGAAAACCTGAAAAAGAGTTTCATTCAAGAATCTCAATCACCAGCAGGATACCTGATACTATTTGCACCAAAGAAAGATGCAAGTCTTTGACTTTGTGTGGATTACAGGAAACTCAACAACATTACTATCAAAAACTGATATCTGTTGCCAAATGTGAACAAATTGCCAGACAGGATCAGCCAAGCTACAATCTTCACCAAGCTGGACTTGAAAGGAGCATACAACCTGATATGCATGAAAAAAGAAGAAGAATGGAAGACAGCTTCCAGAACCCAATACAGACACTACAAGTATCTGGTCATGCTATTCAGACTCACAAACACACCAGCAACATGTCAAGCCTTGATCAACAATATTATCAGAGCACACCTGGACCAAACATCTATCACCTACTTGGACAACATTCTTGTCTACTCGAACACGCAACAGGAACATACTAAACATGTGAAGGATGTTCTACAATACCTACAAGAGGCAGAGCTCAAGCTCAACCCAAAGAAATGCAAGTTCAACAAACTGGAAGTTAAATTCCTCAGATACATCATAGGGATTGAAGGGATCAAGATTGACCCTGAGAAAATCAAAGTGATTCAGCAATAGCCAACACTGATATCAGTCAAGGAAGTATAAGCCTTTCTAGGATTTGCTAACTTCAACTGACAGTTTATTAAGAACTACTCACAGATGGCAACACCACTGACAGAACTCACAAAGAAGAACATGGAGTACTGGTGGACAGAGAAACAACAAAAAGTATTCCAACAGCTCAAGGACACTTGCACCAAGAAACCAGTTCTCCTCAACTTCAAGACAGGCCAGCCAACATGAATCAAAACAGACACTTCAGACCAGGCGGTGGGAGCATGTCTATGCCAACAGGCAGACAGCAAGTGGCACCCAGTTGCCTACTACTCACACAAAATGTCACAAGCAGAACAAAACTATGATATCTATGATAAAGAGCTACTGGCAGTTGTCAATGCACTTGAACATTGGAGAGTGTATATGGAAAGTAGTTCTGAACTCACTATTCTCACAGACTACAAGAATCTGACAACATTCACAACAACAAAGAAGTTGAACAGACAACAAGTCAGATGGGCTGAACTCCTAGGGTAACACAAGTTCAAGATCTTGTACACCCCCAGACAAGACAATAGGAGAGCAGACACACTAAGCCAACAAAAAAACCACATGGAAGATGATGAACATCAAGGAACAATCTTACAGCAGGACAAGTAAGGAAACCTGGTGCCTTAACCACAGATCAATAAGCTCACAGCAGAAGACACTGAAGAACTAATAAGGAACTACCACAATAATCCAGCACATAGTCACCCAGGAATCACCAAGACCACAGACCTTATCCAACAGGCAGGGAACAATATCATCAACCTCTGACAACATGTCACAAACTACATCAGCAAGTGTCTACTATGCCAGAAAAACAAACATGGAAGATATAAGCTATACAGAGAAGGACACCCGAACACAATACTAAGAGATCCTTGGGAAGATATATCAATGGACTTCATCACAAAGTTACCCAAGTCCAAAGACCCAGTCACCAGAATCACCTATGACTCAATTATGGTGATTGTGGAGAGATTCACAAAATACCTAATAGTGGTACTATTCAAGGAAACCCACACAGCAGAGCAGTTGGGACACCTCCTACTGGACAGATTAGTCAGGGACCACAGAGTTCTAATCATGGTCATTACTGACAGAGACAAACTCTTCACATCTAACTACTGGAAAACAATCAGTGCAGCCATAGGAACAAAACCCAAGATGTCTACAGCCTATCACCCACGAACTGACAGCCAGACAGAGTGAGTAAACCAAGTCCTGGAGACTTATTTGCAGTATTACATCAACCAGACCCACAGCAATTGGGTACAATTATTACCAGTGGCACAGCTGGCAATCAACCAGCACAGATCAGACTCAACAAAGGAATCACTATTCTTTGCCAATTTTGGACAACACACAAACATCAGAATGCCAAGCAGAGCTTCACTAAACATGGAGAAAGCACTCCAACATGACAAGCTCCTACAACAAACACACACAATGATGAAGTATGACCTTTAAGAGACCTTGGAAAAAATGCAGTGTCAAATAGACAAAAAATCAAAAATGGCACCTCAGCTAAAGAAGGGGGATAAAGTCTACCTCCTCACAAAAAATTGGAAAACAAAAAAGCCAAAGACAAAGAAACTTGACAATATCAAGGTCAGACTATTTTCAGTCAAAGAGAAAACAGGACCAGTCAATGTCAAGATATGACTACCAAGGGATGCCAGAGTCTATCCAAACTTTCATATATTAATGATTGAACCAGCTGACCAGAGCACACCCTTGCAGGAAACATTTTATTATCAACCTGAAGAAGAAGAAGAGTTCGAAGTTGAACAGATCCTGGCTAGGAAAAGTCAGCAATACCTTGTCAAGTGGAAAGGATACCCAGACTTGGAGAATACCTGGGAACCACTCAAGAACCTCGTGAACTGCCAGCTTCTTCTGCGACAGTTTTGGCAGGAGTTTTATTTTATTTTATTTTTATTCTTACACTGATTTAGCTGTAGAGCCATGCAGAACTTCCAGGTACATGTTTGTTTCTCCAGAAAACCTTTGGAGGAATAAAAACTGGAGCTTGGGAGAGACTAGGGAAAATCTTGTGGAATATGCAGTCGCTAAGGAAATTTGTACATGTAGCTATTTGTTAAAACAAACAGTTGACTTGGTAGAGCTTAGAAAGAGAGTTGGTGGGCTAGGTTGAACTGGTCAAGTCTTTTCAAAGACATAAACCAGAAAAGAAGTTTAGGAAGTAGCTTGGAGGAGAATAAGATAGATGGGAAATCTTGTAGAGGGAATTGGACTTGTTGTTTTTGGTTTGAAAATTTGTTACAGAAAAAAGTGATGTGTTGGGCTGTTTCTTCTCCAAAACCACATGTGCATAGAGGGGAGTTAAAGTCTGGAACATTTACTCTGAAAAGAAATCTGGCCAGTCCTATTCTTGCTGACAGAATTTGAAGAAATAGACTAGACTCAGCTTTTCTCAAATCTTTGAAGATATTGAGGTTTTTCTTCTGTGGCCTTCTGGTGAACATGTCCCAAATAGCAGAACAATTTCCTCTGCTTACCTGCCATCTGGCTTCCCATTCTTTGTGGAAAACCTCCTGTAGACTTTTCTTTGAGAAGTCTTGGTTAGTAGTTAGTTGTTCCAGCCAGACTGTTCTCCAGTTTAGAGAAATAGTTGTCAGAGACTTTGGTGTAGTTCTGAGAGAAGAAACATAGAGAGAAATTTGACTGTGTAGTTTGTGGAGAAGTGTAGAAGGAGAGTTGGGTAGTGTGTTTGAATAGAAAGATGAAAGAAAACATGCTGTTCTCAGCTTGAAGTATAAGTCTAGAGGGGGTAGAAATAGTTCTGATTCAAGTAGGAAAATAGGAGTGGCTTTAAAGACACTTCCTATAGTTCTTAAACATTTATTTTGGAAAGTAGATAATGAAATAATATTAGAGAGTTTCTTTTGGGGATTGAACCAGACTCCTACTGCATAACTAAGAAGAGATCTTAGTATAGCAGTGTAGACATGACGTGCTGTTAGGACTGGTAGTCCCCAAGTAGAGTAGGTTGTTCTGGATAAAGCTGAGAAATATTTGGAGGCTTTCTGTGACATGATTTTTTGGTGTTTTTTCCAGACAAGTTTTGAGTCAAAGTAAAGTCCCAAGATGCGCACTTCTTCTTTTGGTTGAAAAACCACTTCTCCAAGTCTTAGACTGAGTTGAAGATTGTCTCTTCTTCTTCTAGAAAAATGGAGAAGTTCATACTTTTCAGGTGCAAACTTCATACCATGTTTTCTTGCCCAGTCCTGACATTTGGAATGTGTAGACTTCAACTTGAGAAGGTTGCTTTTCAAGGAGGAGGAGAATGCAAGAAGATTAGTGTCATCTGCAAAACCAAGTGCTGAAACTCCTTTCTCAGGGGTGTGTACAGTATTGTGCAGTTCTGAGATATAGAAAAGAAATAGAATAGGAGAGAAAGGTGATCCTTGAGGGACTCCACAGTATATAGGGAACTGGGGGGATTCTGAGTCATCAAACACCAGAGAGGTAGTACGTGAAGTAGTGAAGGAAAAGATCCAGAATACAAACCACTTAGGAATCATTCTCTTAATCAGGATCTTTCTGAGAACTTCTGGCAAGACTCTGTCATAGGCTCCAGAGATGTCTAGAGAGAGAAGACTAGCAACCATTCCTTCTTTCCAGATCTTTTCTACCTGGGAGGTCAGAAGAAAAAGTGCTGATTCTGTTGATCTTCCTTTTCTGAATCCTATCTGGATTTCTGGCAAGAGATTTTCTTTCTCAGCTAGTTCACTTAGTCTTGCAGCTGCAATAGCTTCTATTAGCTTCCCAATTGTATTCAGGAGAGCTATAGGGCGCCATGCTTTTGCTTGACAGTAGGATCCCTTGCCAGGTTTCCTTAGGCAGATTGTCTTGGCTGACTTGTACCTGTCTGGAAAGTATTCCAGTCTCCAGCAAGCCTCCAAAACCTTAGCAATTCTTTTGTTGAAAGGGTCTCCCAGTGCTCTTAGAAATCCATTTGGTAGAGTATCTTGGCCTGGTGCTGAGAGAGGTTTTTTCTTCTTTAGAACCTCTTGTACTTCTTTCTTGGAGACTTCTTGGGATAGTTGCCATTCCTGGGTTTCTTCTGGCAGGTCCTGTTCCTCTGGCTCTGGCTGTAGGGGAAGAGGGAAGAATTGAGTCCTGAAAGCTTCTGTTTTCTCTTCAAAAGACTTTGCCAGCTGTCCTTGTTGTCCTATAAGTTCTGGGACTATTGGTAGGTCAGGAACTTTGCCAGCTTTTTCTTTTCCCTATTTGGTAATTCTCCAGTAGTCCTGGGTTTCTGCTAGCTGGTGGAGATGTGTTCTGAATGTCTTTCTTTTGGCTTGTCTGATCAGACTCTTTTTCTTTTTAGTTATCTCCTCTAGTCTGGTGGTTTCCTCTTGGCCTTGGAGTACTTTTCTTCTTACTTTTCTTTCCTCCTGGATTATTTCTTTGATTTCCTGGTTCCACCATGGTACTGCATACCTGGACTCTTTGCAAGGTTGGGTTGTCTTGTTTGCAATTTCTTGGAGAGTTTTGTCCAGTCTTTCCAGGTAATCATCCACTTCTTTCTTGCTAGTAAGAGATGGAATAGGTGGTCGGTTATCAGCTTCTTGTCTTGCTTGACTAGCATCCAGAGTTCTCCAGTTCTTTTTGTCTGTTCTGGTTTTTGTTGGAGTCTCCAGACTGAGAATTGTGTGCACTGGTCTGTGGTCTGACCCTGTGTGGAATCTCATGTTAATTTGTGAGTAAATAAGAGAATTAAGTAAAGAACTTGAAATAAAAGAAAGATCAATTGCTGATGAAGGTGGTTCTAGAAGAGTTCTTGCTCTTGTTGGTGTGTAGGGAGCTATTGCCAGCTCTAGTCCCTATTTGTCTGTTAGGTTCTTGAAGGATAAGGCCAGTTCTGAGTATAGCTGGCTTGACTTTGACCAACTTGGGTGGTGGAGATTTGAGTCTGTCAGGAGAATATGTTCACCCTCTTTTTGGATAGCTTGTTCCAGTAGGTCTAGAAGAGTCTGAGCTGACTCTCTATAGTTCCTTTGGCTTGTGGGTGTGAAATAGAGGTTGTGGATCCAGAATGACTTTGTTTGAACTCTTATCTTCAAGGAGACTAGATCTTTACTCCAGAAAATTGGGCTTATAGATGACCGCAAAATTCTTCTGTTAACAGGAACAAGTGTTCTCCCTAGCTCCTGGCTTTGTAAAGGGTAGAAGGCTGAGAATGTTGTAGAGATGCTTGATTCTTGGTGGGGGTTTTTCCAGGGTTCTTGCAGAGTGATGATGTCCACTTCCTGTAGTCTAGGGTTTGCCAGTAGAAGTTCTTGGCATGTCTGGCTTTTCTGGACATTGTACTGGAGAAGGTTAAGTGTGGAGTAACTCATTAATCCTCTTGGCTAGAGTCTTCCAAGATCTCAGTAGCTTTTTTTCTGGGTATGTTGATTTGGAACTCTGAGTTCTGTGCAAGTGGGAAAGTGGGGAGCTGAGTGTTCAGTCTTGAGCTTGAGCATGCTCTTAGTACTTCCCCTTGTTTTCTTTTCTTAGCTTCTTGTCTGTCTTGTAGACTTGGCCCTTTTTCTTGTGTTGAGGGAGTCTGAGGTAGAGCTAGTCTGGGAGCTATTGTGTACCTCCCTGGTCTTGCTAGCCATACCTCTCTTGCTTTCTGGATTGCTTCCTGTTTTTTCTGGCAGGACTTTGACCAGGCTGGGTGGTTTCCCTTGCAGTTTGCACATTTTGGTGTTAGAGTTTCTGGAGAAGTCTGGCAGTCTCTTCTGGCATGCTTTCCTCCACAGGCTGTGCACTGGGCTTGGGCTTGGCAAGTGCGTGCTTGGTGTCCAAACCTAGCACATTTGTAGCACTGGGTGACTGATGTTGCTAGCAGGGCTGGTTCTACTTCATGTAGAGTGTATCCTAGGACTACTCCTTTCTCAATTAGGAGGTTTGCTTGCTCTGGGGTGGCTAGATCCAGATGTAGAGATGTGACTGGCTTCTGGAGGAGTTTGGCTTTTCTGGACCAGTAGGTTCTTAGGATGTTGACCTTACTTTCCATCCCAGAGTTTTGGGAGAAGATTGTCTTTTTTGTTTCCTCCAGGTTTTCTGGCTTGAAGTCTTTTGTCTGCACCCCATGGACTAGCACTGGAAAGATTCTGGGTGATATCTTGGCCTCTGCTGTAAAGACAGCTGGGATCCAGTCCTTGTTTTCCTCTAGCTGAGTCTTGGCTTGAGGAGTTTCCAGAGAGATTATAATATCTCCTGAGAGTAGTTTTCTGGCTGCTCTTATTTCTTTTTGGCAGGAGAGTGGTGTTTTCTTCTTGAGAGCTTCCATGAGCTGGGCTGGTGTTCTGTTTGCTAACTGGCCAGTCTGAGTTCCAGGTCTGATAGTGATTTCACTGTGGATTCTGGTTGGAACAGGGATTTCCTGTCCTACTGTTTTCTGGGCTGCCTGGGCATATGTTGGCTTGGTGTTTTGTTTTTGGACTTGGTTCTCAATGCTGTCCAGTCTCTCAAGTATCTTCTGGAGACTCTGGGAGTTAGGTGAGTGAGTAGAGACATCTTTGTCCAGAGCTTCTGCCACTTTGGACAGAATACTATCCTATACTTTTTTGATGTGTTGGGGAGCTTTTGTGTGGATAAGCTATTCTTCCACTAGCTGGGGAGGTGTCAGCCCTTTCTCTTCTTCTTTTTCTTCAGTCTGGGATTGGTCTGTCAGGGAGTTAGCCACTGGGGGTTGCTGGGAGCTTGGAGAAGGCTGGTTTTCTTTCTCTTTCTCTGGTTTTTTCTTTGACATTATGTGATTTTGGGTGTCTTCCAGCAGTTCTTTTTGGCTGGGATTGGTGAGGCTCTTTTGGAGGCTTCTTCAAGTTGTTCGCAAAGGGTCACCTGGTTCCTAGCAGTAGTTGCACAATCCTGGGACCACTCCCCAAGACTGTACTTTCCTGGGCAGTCTTTTCCAACTAGACTCTAGGGAAATCTGGTTGTATTAACTCAAGCTAGGGACCACACCCCCTGCCTGAGCTTTCCTAGAGTTTTTCAACTCTACCAGCACTAGAGGCAAGCTCTAAACTATTCCTCTTATCCTGGGAGCCCTGATCTCCTTGTTGGTGGGTGTCTCACTTTTAGGAGAGGTTTCGTGTTTTATCTCTGATAGACTGGGAGTGCTGGCTCAATCCTGAGTTTTAGTCTCAGGGCTGATTGTTCCAAGGTAGGTAGGGCTTTGCCCAGTCCTTCAGAATACCTCTGGTCCCTCTCACTCTTGTTGTGGCTGGGTGGTTGGTAGTTGAAGCAAGAAGACGTGAGTGCTGGGATCACAACTTTTGACCAATAGGCCTGATTCAGAAAAGTGATGGGTTTTCACTCTTGGGAAGTGGGTGGTTTCAGCAAGCTTCACGACTGGTTTCCAGGACTTATGACCAAATCCGCTGATTGTCAAAAGTGATGGTCCTTTGGCGATGTGGTACTGGGAAGAGTTTTTCCTCTTTGGCAGGAGTAGGACTGAACAGCTCAGCCTGCAGAAGGGACATGTCAATGACTGATCAAGTCAAATCCTTGCTATCCAACTCCATCTCTTTCACCAGACACTGAAGCTTCTGCCTCGCACAGACCTTGGTGCCTTCCAACACCTTTCACTTCTGAGACAGACAAACTTGCACTACAGCAAGTTGTTCAAAGAGTGCATCACACATTACTTCTTCAGCAGCCACATCCTCACAAAGGTTGTCCTGGGACATGTTCAGAGATGCCCAGGACACAGAGACACAAGACCTCCCACACTGAGTGCACACAGCACACTTCAACTTATCATCTTCCTCTGGCATCTGGAAGCACAGACAACCACAGAGAACACAAAAGTCGCAGAGCTCACACATAACTTTGGAGACATGACCAGATTTCATCAAGACAATAAAAGATGGAGAGGAGGATAGTGTTACAACCCAGGAGGAACACAGTCTTTATACTCACAGAAAGCAGCAGACAGGATACTGGACAGAAGTACCAGGCAGTATAACACAGGAAGCAGTCATGTGACTGGCGAGACAGACTAGGGGTTGCTTGCCACAGCATGCATATGCGTGAGCAAAGTGAGCAGAGCTCACCCAGCTTGCTGCAGCATGCATGAACAACTGAGCAAAGTGAGCAGAGCTCACCCAGCTTGCTGCAGTATGTATAAACAGTGAGCAAAGTGAGCAGAGCTCACTGAGCTCACAGACTGAGCACTATATAGTCCGGTGATAGTTCCCTTATAGAATAATCATCTTCAACTTATGTTGTGATCCAGACAACTAGATCTACTTCAATACAATCCTTTTGTACGAAGCCATTGATCAGGTGTCACCACCACCACATTCCACCAAACTCCTTCACACTCCTTGACACTCCTCTCCTGCGAGAACCAACCCACCTTCCACATGTCGCCCTTAATCCTATACTCAGTTAGGACAGCACAGTAGAGACTGCAACAGTCTGGAGAAAATATAATCACAGAGATGATAGGTTTTCTGGTAAGAGTTGGTGTGCTAAGTTAAACTGGTCTAGTCTTTTCAAAGACATAAACCAGAGAAGAAATTCTTTAAGCACTTTAGGCTTTTGAAGTAAAGTAGAGAAATTGTAGGAAAGAAAAGTGGCTTGCTGTCTTTGAGTAAGAAACTTGTTACAAGAGAAAGTGATATATTGAGCAGTCTCTTCTCCAAAACCACAGGAACATAGAGGGGATTGGAAGTCTGGAATATTTGCTCTGAAAAGAAAGCTGGCTAGTCCTATCCTTGCTGATAGAATCTGCAAGTAAAGACTTGCTTCAGCTTTTCTCAAGTCTTTGAAAACTTTGAGATTTTTCCTTTGGGGTAGTCTGCAAAATAGCTCCCAGACTGGAGAACACTTCTGTCTGTTTGCCTGCTATCTGGCTTCCCACTCTTTCTGAAACACTTCTTGAAATTGTTTCTTAGAGTAATCTTGGTTAGTGGTTAGTTCTTCTAGCCATCTTGCTTTCCAGTTAGGTGTGACAGTAGACAGAGACTTTGGAAGTGTTCTCAGAGTAGAAACAAAAACAGTGATCTGGGAAAAGAGCTTATAGAGAAGTGAGAAGAGAGGATTAGAAGAAGTATTAGGAAAATAGAAAGATTGTAGGAAAGTTGCTGTTCTGAATTTGAAATAAAGATCAAGAGGTGGTAGGAATAGTTCTTCTTCAATAAGAAATGTAGGAGTAGCTTTGAAGACACCTCCTATAGTTTTTAGACACTTAGTCTGGAAAAGATTTAGAGAAGAAATATTAGAAGGTTTTTTGTGGGGATTGAACCAGACTCCTACTGCATAGCTGAGAAGTGATTTCAGTATTGCAGTGTAGACAAGTCTAGCAGAGAGAACAGGTAGACCCCATGTAGAAAAAGTAGTTCTGGAAAGTGCTAAGAAAAACTTGGAAGCTTTCAGTAACATGATTTTCTGGTGTTTTTTCCAGAGAAGCTTGGAATCATAGTGTAGTCCCAGAATACACACTTCTTTCTTAGGCTGTAGTACCACTTCTCCAAGTCTTAGACTGAGCTGAAGATTATCTGTTCTTCTTCTAGAAAAATAGAGAAGTTCATACTTTTCAGGTGCAAACTTCATTCCATGTTTTCTTGCCCAGTCTAAACACTTGGAGTGAGTAGACTTTAGCTTCAGGAGATTGTTTTTAAGAGAAGGGGAAAATGCCAGAAGGTTTGTATCATCTGCAAAGCCCAGAGCTGATACACCTTTCTCTGGTGTATGAACAATATTATAAAGATCTGAAATATAGAAAAGAAATAAAATAGGAGAGAGAGGTGAACCTTGAGAGACTCCACAGTGTACTGGGGACAAAGAAGACTCTGAATCATCAAAAACAAGAGAGGTTTTTCTTTGGGTAGTGAAAGAAAAGATCCAGTTAACAAACCAGCTGGGAATTCCTTTTCTCTCCAGGATTTTCTTGAGAATTTCTGGCAGAACTCTATCATAAGCTCCTGAGATATCCAGAGAAAGAAGACTGGCTACCATTCCTTCCTTCCAGACTTTTTCAACTTGGGAAGTGAGTAGAAATAGTGCAGACTCAGTTGATCTTCCTTTTCTGAAGCCTATCTGGATTTCTGGTAGCAGGTTTTCTTTCTCAGCCAGTTCACTTAGCTTTGTGGCTGCCAGAGCTTCTATCAGCTTCCCAATTGTGTTGAGAAGTGCTATTGGCCTCCAAGCTTTGGCATAGCAATAGAATTCTTTGCTAGACTTTCTCAAGTATATTGTTCTGGCTGCTTTGTATCTGTCAGGGAAATATTCTAGCTTCCAGCAGGCTTCCAGAACTTTGGCTATCTTTTCATTGAAAGAGTCTTCTAATACCTTCAGAAATCCATTGGGTAGAGTGTCTTTCCTACAAGCTGTAAAAGGTTTTTTCTTTTTCAGAATATTGTGAATATCTTCTTTAGAGATTTCCTGAGATAGCTGGTGTTGTTGGTGGTTGGCTGGCTGGTCCTGGGATTCTGGTACTGGCTGGAGAGGTAGAGGGAAGAACTGGGTTTTGAATACTTCTACCTTTTCTGTGAAAGTTCTGGCAGTTTCTCCATCTTACTTTGTGAGCTCTGGAACAATTGGAAGTTCTGGTGGTTTGCCAGCTTTTTCTTTACCCCACTTGGCTATTTTCCAGTGCTTTTGTGTTTCAGCCAGGTTCTGGAGTTGTTCTCTGAATATCTTTCTTTTAGCATTCTTGATCAGGTGTTTCTTTTCCTTTATTACCTTTTCAAGTTTGTAGACTGGTTCTTGGTTTTGGAAGACTTTTCTTCTTAGTTTTCTTTCCTCTTTAATTTTCTCTTTAATCTCTTGGTTCCACCAGGGAACAGTGTACTTTGAGTCTCTCAGAGGTCTTGTTGTCTTGTCAGCCAGTTCTTGAAAAGCTTTGTCCAGGTTCTCCAGATAGTTGTCCACTTCCTCTCTGCTAAGTAGTGGTGGAATAGGGGGAAGATTTTTAGCTTCTTTCTTGACTTGGTCCAGATCTAGTGTTCTCCAGTTTCTTTGGTGGGTTCTGGCTTTCTTTGGTGTTTCCAGACTTAGGATTGTCTGAACTGGTCTGTGGTCTGAACCTGTGTGGAAGTCTAGGTTAATCTGAGAAGAAATAAAGAAATTAAGAAGTGACATAGAAATAAAAGATAAGTCAATAGCAGAGGAGGGAGGCTCTGCCAGTGTAGGTGCTATTGCCAGCTCTAGCTCTTGATCATCTGTGAGTTCTTTGAACTTAGTAGCTAGTTCAGAGTAGAGTTGGGAGGATTTTGACCAGGATAGGTGGTGGAGGTTTGAGTCAGTCAGAAGATTATATTCTCCTTCTTTCTCCAGTGCCTGGGCCAGTACATCCAGTAGAGCTTCTGCTGATACTCTGTAGTTTTCCTGGTTTGTAGGTGTGAAGTACAGGTTATGTACCCAGAACACTTTTGCTTGCACTCTTATCTCCAGTGATGTTAAATCCTTGCTCCAGAACACAGAGGTTATAGCTGATCTCTGTATTCTTCTGTTGATTAGAACCAGAGTTCTCCCTAACACTTGGTCTTGAAGAGGGTAGAAGGCTGAGAAGACTGTTGAGGTACTTGTTTCCTGGTATAGATTTCTCTATAGTTCTTGAAGTGCAATCAGATCCACTTCCTGGAGTCTGGGGTTAGCTAGTAGAAGATCTTGACATGTCTGGCTTTTCTACACATTATACTGGAGAAGGTTGAGAGTTGGTGTACTCATCAAACCTCTGGGTTAGAATCTACAAGTATCTCAAAAGAGTTTTGTTTTGGAAGATTAGTGGTAGTCTTCAGGTTTTGCAGAGAGATTGCTTGAGAGCTAAGTCTTGCACTTGATCTAGTTCTCACCAGCTCTCCCTGTTTTCTTTTCTTCCTATCCTCTCTATCAGATAGATTAGGGCCACTTCCAGTATCAGTGGTCTGGCTTGGAGAGAAGATAAAAGTGGAAGAGATGTTTTCTGGAGTAGTGTATCTTCCAGGTCTGGTGAGCCAGGATTCTCTAGCTTTCTGTGTAGCTTCCTGCTTTTTAGGGCAGACTTTTTCCCAAGCAGAGTGTTTCCCTCCACAGTTAGTACATTTGGGAACTAGCTTTTCTTGAGGAATTGGGCAATCTCTTCTGGCATGTTTTCCTCCACATCCTAGACACTGTGCTTGAGCTTGGCAGGTTCTTGCCTGGTGTCCAAACTTTGAGTATTTGTAGTATTGGACCACTGATGTATCCAGAAGTGCTGGCTCTACTTCATGGATCATATAGCTAAGTACAACTCCTCTCTTGATTAGTAGATTAGCTTGCTCAGGTGTTGCAAGATCTATGTGCAGAGATGTCACAGATTTCTTAAGAAGTTTGGAGTTTCTGGTCCAGTAGGTTCTCAGGATTTTGACCTGGTTTTCCATACCAGGGTTTTGTCTGAAGATAGTCTTAGTTGTCTCTTCCAGATTATCTGGGTTAAAGTCCTTTGTTTGAACTTCATGAACTATGACTGGGAAGATTCTGGAAGAGATCTTAGCTTCTTCAGAGAACACTGCAGAGATATAGTTTTTGTTCTGTTCTAGTTAAGTCTTGGCTGAGGGAGATTCTAGAGAGATGATAATATCACCAGAAGAGAGCTTTCTGACTGCTCTGATATCTTTCTGGCAAGATGTAGGGACTTTGTTCTTGATAGCCTGCACAAGCTGGGAGAGTGTTCTGTTTCCTGTCTATGCTGTTTGGACTCCAGGTCTGATAGTAATCTCACTGAAGATTCTCTGGGGAACTGGAATTTCCTGAACTGTAGCTTTCTGGACTGCTTGAGTATAGGAGAGATTAGATGCTGGTGCTTGCATATTTTTCTTAATTCTGTCCAGTCTCTGGAGAACTTTCTGAATCTCTTGTCCAGTGGTGGAAGGTGTGGCTATATAGCTTGCTAGCTGGGTGGTGATTTTCTTCCATGCTGTCTGTACCTTTGGGGGAGCTTTAGACTGGTTTAGCCAGACTTCAACAATCTGGGATACTGGCAGTGTGTTTTCTCCAGCTTGTTGGTCTGGTGTTGCCAGAGAGGCATCTTGTTAGCTTGGCTCTGGGGAACTAGATAAAGAAGAAGAGCTGGATTGGATGTTGGGGGATCTGGGAACTAGTATAGAGATTAGTACTCTAGAGTTGTATTGGAGATGACTGGGTTTTTTCTTTTTTGAGGCCATAGCTCTGGGTTTCCAGTAGTGATACTTTTAGAGAGTTAAGAGAGTTGAGGGAAAGAGAAGAGTACCCTGACTTCCCAGCAGTAGTGATCTAGCCCTGAGTCCAGACCTCAGAGCTAGACTTTCCTGGGCAGCTTCTTTCTTCTAAGCTCTGGGTTAGGTCTGGAAGTATTCACCTAGACTAGGGACCAGACCTGCTATCTAGACTTTCCTTGAATTCTTAGATTCTGCCAGCCAAGAGTAGAGCTCAAGTTATTCCACTTTTCCACTCTCTGTTTTCCTCTTGAACTGGGAGTACTTACTCAATCCTGGGACCACACCTCAAGACTGAGTGTTCCTAGGTAATTAGGGCCTGTCCCCAGTTGTCCAGAAAACCACTGGCCTCTCTCTCTTGTTATTGGTAGTCTGTTACTTGTTGAAGTTAAAGATCGTGGAGTCTGGAATCACAACTTTTGATAAACAGGTTGAGTTTTCCAAAGTGATGGGTTTTCACCTTCAGGTTTTGGTGGTTTGAGGGTGGAACTCGGCTGGTTTCCAGGACTTCTGACAAAATGCGGTGATTGTCAGAAGTGATGGTCCTCGGGTAGATAGTTATTATAGCTGTACAGGTAATTCTTGAGAGTCTGGTTCTACCTCTCAGTTTGGCTGTCTGTTTGTGGATGAAAGATAGTTAACAGCTTTCACCTCATCATCAGCATGTGGCAAAAAGTACTCTAGTAACCACTTGTGAATAGACCCCCATGATCAGTAACAATAGATTCAGGTGTGCTACATTAGGTGATAACCTTCACAACAAAAAGATCAGCTAGTTCAGGTACTTTCAACATCTCCCAAATCAGGAATTACTTAGCTATTTTAGTATACCTGTTGACAACAACAAAGATACTATTATAGACCTATCCCTCAAAAGAACTTGGTGGCAGCTTGACAATAAAATCTATTGTCAGTGTGGCCTATAGCCAATCTGGCTGCAGCAACAACACAAGTTCTCTGTAAGACTTGTGTTTGTGTCTTTGAGTGTTGGCATGTTACATACAACTTGACATAGTCCTTGACATCACTGGTGATTCCAGGCCAGTACTATTTCTGCTACATAAGGTGCTGGGTCTTCTTAGCCCTGAAATAACCTGCCAACAGGTTATTGTAGTTTCTGCAAAGGATTTCATTCCTAACAGAAGTATCCTGAGGTACATACAATGCAGATTCATATTACAGCAGTCTGTTACTGTTGATCTTCCACTTGCCACTGTATCACATCTCTTTCCCAGCTACTTGTGTAGCTTGACTGGCTACTGGTGCAGACTGCCTGAGGTAGTCCTTCATGAGAGTGTCCTCTCTGTGAAGATCTTAAACCAAATCCACTAGTGCTGGAGTACTCTCAGTATAGACTGTTTCAGTCTCTGTACTCCACAACACAAGAAACCAACACCACCCTAGTTTTTGATGACTCTGAGTCCTCTCCTATTCCTATTCACTGTGGAGTCCCCCAAGGTTCCTCTTTGTCTCCTATTCTTTTTCTATTCTATATTTCTGAACTTCATAAGACTGTACATTCTCCTACTACTGGTGTTTCTGCTCTGGGATTTGCAGATGATACAAATCTGCTTGCATTTGGACACTCTCTTAAAAGCAACCTTCTGAAGTTGAAGAATACACATCTTAAATATCTATCTTGAACTGCAAGACATGGAATAGTCTTCTCTCCTGAGAAATATGAAATACTTCATTTTTCCAGAAGAAGATCAGACAATCTGCAGCTCAAGCTTAGACTTGGGAATGTGATTCTAAAACCAAAAGAAGAAGTGTGAGTATTGGGAGTGTACCTGGATGCCAAACTCCACTGACACAAACACCAGAGAATTATTCTTCAAAAAGCACAAAAAGCACTATCTTCTCTTTCTAGAACCTCTTACTCCACCTGGGGCTTTCCAGTTCTCACAGCAGACCTTGTGTACACTGCAATACTCAGATCTGTTCTGAGCTATGCAGTGGGAATTTGGTTCAACCCACTCAGAAAATCCTCTAATATTTCCTCTCTTATCATATTCCAAAACAAATATCTGAGACTTATTGGGGGTGCTTTCAAAGCTACTCCTTCTTTTCTATTAGAGAGTGAGCTTTTTCTTTTACCTCTAGATCTCTATTTTAAATTTCGCACAGCTTGTTTTCTATCTTCTATCCAAACCTCCTCTCTGAAAGACTTTCTTGACAGTACCTTTTCTACTATTTCTTCCTATACTTCTTCACTGAGGAAACCTTTAAAGAAATGCTCAACTATCTCTCCTAATTGGAAGTTCACTTGGTTAAGTCAAATAACTACTAACCAGGCTAGTTCAAAGAAAGAACTACAAATACTCTTTACTAAAGAGTGGGAAAACCAATGGAAGGAGAAGAAAAGAAAAGGCTATGCTGGATGGCAGGTGTTTTGCCAAAAACCTCACTACAACAACCTAAAGCTCTACAAAGAGCTACAGAAAGCTGAGGCAAGTCTACTACTGCAAACCAGAACTGGGAGAATTGGTCTAGCAAGTTTTCTTTTCAGAGCTGGAGTCCCTGACTTTCCTACCCCCCTATGCATGTGTGGTCAAGCAGAAGAGACAGTAAAGTATATTACCTCTTCATGCTCTCTCTACTCAAGTCAAAGACAACATGCTCTCTTTAACCCCCAAGATTTCACTACTATTATTTCAAACCCAGAGCTTCTACAGAAGTTTCTGTACTGGTTTATGTCTTTGAAAAGACTAAACTAATTTAATCTGGCTTTCAAACTTCACTATTCACACTCCAACATCTAGAAGCTTTTCCTACCAGACACTACAAGATTTTCTTTTGCTACACTTTCTAGTCACCTCCCTGTCTTCAGTTTTTATTCCTTTAAAAGTTTTCTGAAGAAGTTCACTATTAGCTGGAAGATCTGCATGGCTGTAAAGCTACAAACAGTGTAAGAATCAAATCAAATCAAAACAAGAAACCAAGGCACCAGGTGTTCTAGACTACCTTGGCCAGCAACCACCAAGTTGTTGCTTGCACTGCCCTGGCTCCCTACCTTCTTGTAGTCAGCCAGTTGATCCCAGACTCCACTAGTTCCCCAAGAGATACTCCTGTAGTTGTACACCCTGAAGGTAATTCTTGTTTTCATGTTCTGTTCTAAGACTCCCAGGGTGTGAATCCTCTTGCCTGACAGATCACTTGGTGGAATCACATCTCCCCAATAGTGAGCAACATCCTCAACCATCTGTCCCACTGTGGTTTTCAGCCACAAGTTGTTATCCCTTACATGTCTAGTGATGTTAGCCAGCTTCCACTGTAGGGTTGGCAGCAACATGGACACTATTTCTTGGCTGTTGTTTAGGTCTGGTCTTTGTGAGAATATGTCAACCAGGTTCATACTCCCAAGCTGGTAATCAATCACAAAGTCAAGCTCTGATAGCTATTCAGTCTATTATACCTGCCTGCCTGTCAGCACTTTTGTTGTCATGAAGTACTTCAGGTTTGTGTGGTCTGTGAGGACTATGATAGGGTAACAACTACTATCAAGGTAGTGCCTTCACTTCTTGAATACTATGACAATCACCAGCAACTCACTGTCATGGACTTTGTAGTTGTACTTGGCCACTGTTATCTTGTGGGAATAATACACCACTGGATGCCAGTGGTGTGTTGTGGAGTTGTCCTCTTGTGGCTGTGACAAGATTTCTCTGATTGCAAATTCTGATGTGTTAGTCTCAACACAGATTGGCTGGCTTTGGTTGAAGTGCCCCAGCACTGGCACACAGGTAAACATATCTTTGAGAGTCTGGACCACCTGCTCCATGTCTGCTGACAGCTGGAAGCTTGCACCCTTTGGTCAGTCAGTCTTTTTGAGGTACTCTGTAAGCACCTGCACTACATGTGAGAAACCTTATATAAACCACTGGTAGAAGTTTGCAAACCCCAGGAAGTATTGGATATTCTGTACTGATTTTGGTGTCAGCCACTCAGTGATAGCTTGAACTCTTGGAGACTATTGATACTCCTCTTTCAGTCACCACAAACTCCAGAAAGCTCACTTCCCTGACTGCAAAGTAACACTTTAATAGCTTCATGTACAGCTGGGCACTGTGGAGATGTTCCAACACCTTCTGTACATGTGCCAGATACTTGTCATAAACTGCTGAGAAGATGAGTATATCATCTATGTAAACAATGCAGATGATGTTAATCAAGCTGTCAAGTATCTGCTCTATGAATGCTTGAAAGATCACTGGTGTGTTAGCTATTCCAAATAGTATCACAAAGTATTCAAAGTGGCTGTATTGTATTCAAAACACACTTTTCCACTTATCACTCTTGTGGATGTGGATACAATAGTACATATCTCAGAGGTTAATCTTTGTGAAAACATAAGCATTGCACAGTCTATCAAAAAACTTCTATATCAGCAGTAGCAACCCCAAGTTCTTTCAAGTTTTGTTGTTGAGCTCTTGATAGTTAACATATATCTGTGAGCTACTGTTCTTCTTGGGGATAAAGATGATGGGTGTGCCAGCAGGTGATATCAACCTGTGTATCCAGTCTTTGCTCAGGTTATTGTCCAGGTATTCTTTTAGGATACCCAGCTTCTTCTTGGAGAGCTTGTAAGTTGGACTCTTCAGTAGGTCTCCCCTGACAAGGTCAATCATGTGATCATGAGGGGTGTGGCTTGGTAACTCCCTCACCATCTTCTCTGAGAACACATCAGTGTAGTTATGTAGTTTCTTCAGTAACTTGACTCAAGTCACTGTCAGCTGGTCTGAGCTAGCTATAGAAATGCAAGTCTTGTCCAGCTTGTAGGTGGTGTAGAAGTGCCAATCTGCAAGCTTCAGCAGATCTGGTATTGTGATACTGTTGTTGACAGTCTTGCTGGTGATATACTCAGACATGACACAAGAGTTTTGGTGGTACTACTATGTTTGCTAAGCTCTCACATCAACATGCTGGAGACTGGAATACTTTCCAGAGAGGTTCAAGAATGCAAAGACAGTCTGTCTAAGAAAACCTGGTAAAGGATACTATAACCAAGCTAAAGCCTGGCGCCCTATAGCTCTGCTAAACACAACTGGCAAGCTGATGGAAGCTATTACAGCAACCAGGCTAAGCAAGGTAGCAGAAGAAGCTAGACTTTTGCCAGAAATCCAGATGGGCTTCAGAAAAGAAAGATCAACTGAATCAGCACTTTTCCTACTAACTTCCCAAGTGGAAAAAGTCTGGAAGGAAGGCATGGTTGCATCCCTACTCTCACTGGATATCTCAGAAGCCTATGACAGAGTTCTCCCCAAGATACTACAGCAAATTCTGAAAAGAAAAGGAATACCTGCCTGGCTAGCTTCCTGGATCTACTCCTTCTGTGATAAGTGCTCTACCACTCTTGTCTTTGATGATTCTGAGTCTTGTTCTATTCCTATTCATTGTGGAGTTTCTCAAGATTCTCCACTATCCCCTATTCTTTTTCTATTCTACATTTCTGAATTGCATGAGACTGTGCATACTCTCTCTTCTGGTGTATCTGCCCTGGGGTTTGCAGATGATACAAATCTGCTTGCTTTTGGTCACTCCTTGAAAAGTAACCTTCTGAAGTTAAAGAACACACACCACAAATGTCTATCCTGGGCTGCAAGACATGGAATAGTCTTCTCACCTGAGAAATATGAAATACTTCATTTTTCCAGAAGAAGATCAGACAATCTTCAGCTCAAGCTCAGACTGGGGAATGTGATTCTCAAACCAAAAGAAGAAGTGTGAGTACTTGGAGTGTACCTAGATGCAAAGCTCCACTGGCACAAACACCAGAGGATTATTCTTCAAAAAGTACAGAAAGCACTCTCTTCTCTTTCTAGAACTTCCTATTCTACTTGGGGCTTTCCAGTTCACACATCATGTCTGGTATACACTGCTATACTGAGATCTCTACTGAGCTATGCAGTGGGGATCTGGTTTAACCCTCTAAGAAAATCCTCCAATATCTCTTCTCTTGTTTCATTTCAAAACAGATGCCTAAGACTTATTGGGGGTGCTTTCAAAGCCACTCCTTCTTTTCTATTAGAGAGTGAGCTTTTTCTTCTACCTCTAGACCTCTACTTTAAATTTCACACTGCCTGTTTTCTTTCTTCTATTCAAAACTCCCCTCTCAAATACTTTCTTGACAGTATCTTTTCCACTATTTCCAGCTATACCTCTCTCTTGAAGAAGCTTTTAAAGGAATTCTCAACTATCTCTCCTAGGTGGAAATTCACTTGGTTAAGTCAAATAACTACTAACCAGGCTAGTTCGAAGAAAGAACTACAAAAGCTCTTTACTAAAGAGTGGGAAGACCAATAGGAAGAGAAGAAAAAAAGAAGCTATCCAGGCTGGCAGACTTTCTGTCAAAAGCCACACAAAAACAATCTGAAGCTCTACAAAGAGTTACAGAAAGCTGAGGCAAGTCTGCTACTGCAAATCAGGACTGGAAGAATTGGTCTGGTAAGTTTTCTTTTCAGAGCTGGAGTTTCTGACTTCCCTACCCCACTATGTGTGTGTGGCCAAGCAGAAAAAACTGCAAAACATATCACCTCTTCATGCTCTCTTTATTCAAGACAAAGACAACAAGTCTCTTTTAATCCCCAAGACTTCACCACTATTATTTCAAACCCAGAGCTACTACAGAAGTTTTTGTACTGGTTTATGTCTTTGAAAAGACTAAACCAGTTTAATCTAGCTTTCAAACTCCACTATTCCCAACCCAATACCTAGATTCTCTTCTCTTACCAGAAACTTCAAGATTCTTTTTGTTACATTCTCTAGTCACACTCTGCCTTCAGTTTTTATCTCTTCAAAGGTTTTCTGAAGGAGTTCACTATTAGCTAGAAGATCTGCATGGCTGTAAAGCTACTACCAGTGTAAGAATCAAATAAAAAATTTAAATAAAAACAACAAAGAGTTGCTGGCAATTGTCTGTGCCTTTGAAGAATGGTGAGCAGAGCTTGAAGGATCTCCAGAACCTGTCAAGGTGATCTCTGATCACAAGAACTTGGAGTACTTCATGTTATCAAAGTACCTTTCCTGCTGTCAAGCCTGTTGGAGTGAGTTCTTGTCACACTTTAATTTCAAGATCAGCTACTGTCCAGGCAGTCAGTGCAAGGCTGACACTCTCACTCAATGTTCCCAAGACCTCCTGTCAGACAGTGATCTCTGTCAAGACTTCATGGAGTAAGTTGTCCTCAAGCCCAAGAATCTTGCACATTCAGAGGTTCAAGTCAAGCCCATCCAGATCCTGAGATGTTCAGAAGCTGTACCAGTTGACACTGAACCTGATGCTGCACCTCTTTCAGACATCATCCAAGCTGCCTATAACAACCTTGCTGAAGGTGATCCAGTGGTAACAGTGTCACAGATGCTAAGGGATAGTGTCAGGCACAGTCAAGAAGTGTCTCTCTCAGACTGCAGCTTAGAAAATAACTGTCTCTTCTACAAGAACTAACTCTGGATCCCTGAGAACAATAAGCTACACCTACACCTGTTCTAAGAAGCCCATGACCAAGTAATAGCTGGCCACACTGGGATTGCCAAGACCTATAATCTTCTGTCTTGTTAGTACTATTGGCTAAAGATGGTGAACATCATACAGCAGTACATCAGGAATTGTCATGTCTGCCCTCAAGCAAAGCCTGCCTGTGATCACCAAGGAGAGCTGCTGTCTCTTCCCATGTCTCAGCAATGTTGGCAGGATCTGGCTATAGATTTTATTACTGACTTGCCCAAGTCAAGAGATACCTGCTTCCCTGGTGCCAAGCACATCTGGGTCATCACTGACTGTCTCACCAAAGAACACCACTTTGTGCCATGTGCTGAGATAACAACCTCGCATCTTGTCTGGATGTTCATCCAGTTTGTTATCTGTACCCATGGCTTGCCCAGGAGTATTGTCTCAGACAGAGGAGGTCAGTTTGTCAGCTTATTCTGGAAAGCACTCTGTGCCCATCTTGATGTCATGCTACGACTATCCTCAGGACACTACCCAGAGACAGATAGTCAGACAGAACAAAAGAATCAGAAGCTTGAACACTACCTGAGATCCTATGTCAACTATCTCCAAGATGACTGGGTCCAATAGCTTCCTCTGGCAGAGTTTGCGCAGAACAACTCCCAGTCTGATTCCTCTGGTATAGCACTGTTCTTTGCCAACAAAGGGTATTATCCAGAGCTCAGCATCACACCCACAAGTGAAGCCTGCAACCAAGATGCTATGGAAATCTCTGGAGAAATAACACAGATTCTGGAACAGTTGCAAGCTGAACTCTGACTATCCCAGGAAACTCAAGCTCACACCGCCAATTTGCATCAAGTTCTGTCACTGTCCTATCAAACTGGAGACCTTGTTTGGCTGAATACTAAGAACATCAGGACACACCACCCATGCAAAAAGCTTGACAACAAATGGATTGGACTATTCAAGGTGTTGAAGATAGTCGGAAGCCATGCCTGCCATCTGGAGCTTCCACACACTCTCAAGATCCACCCTGTCTTTCATGTTTCCCTTCTACGTCTGGCACCTGCTAATCCTATCCCTGGCCAATCAAATGAACATCCTGGCCCTGTCATTAGTCAAGACACAGATAAAGAGTTCTAGGTTGAAAAAATCCTTGACTCCAAGCCAGCAACATCTTGACAGAAGTTCAAGTACCTGGTCAAATAGTCTGGACAGCTAATTGAAGATGCCACTGAAGAGCCTATTGAGCATCTTGACAACACTAAAGACACCATCTACAACTTCCATGAGAAATACCCAAGGAAACCACAGCCACGGAACTACGCCCACAAGTGGCCTGAGGCTCACAGGAGTTTGCCATGTGAAGGAGAGAGGTAATGTCACAGTTCTGGCCCAGTTGCATATCTGGCACAAGTCACGCACCTTGCCGGGAAGTTCCATCTGCACTGTTGCCTGTTTGCTCCACTGTATCCCCTGCCTATAAGAACTTCTCCTGCTCCCTCAGCTTCTTCTCTTCTTCTTTTCTCTTTTCCTTCCTTGTCTTTCGTCTTGTACATCAATCCAAGTCTCAAGTCTCAAGCCAAGTCAGGTCAAGGTTACTGAATCAGTTAGGCTTGAGTTCTGCTCTGCTATTGCCTCGTCACAGTCCTTGGGCGTGATGATGACCAAGGACTACTTGTTTTCCGACTCTGGAGTAGTCTCAACGGTGGCAGACTTAGTGGTGGTTGTGGTGGTGGCAACAACAGGCATGCTTTTCACTGGACAGAAGGTTGAGACATGACCTTGGTTCCCACAGTAGAAGCAGAGGCTTTTGCTTCAGCGACATTCTCACTCTTCTGGTGTCAGCTTAGAGTGGCTGAGATCCATGGTAGGACTTGGTGGCCGTGGCGTGAAGACTGGCTTGATAAACCCTGGACACAGAACTGAAGCTCCTGACTGTGGAACTGAGGCTTGGGTGGGAGGTGCTTGACGTAGACGGTGAGAGTTGGCAGAAGTGGCACGCAACTGGTTGTCCTGCAGCTGGCATTCCTCAACAAGCTTCTGATAGCTGATATCCTTGAGGTTGATGCTGACAAGCTGCTTGGCAAGCTCTTCAGAGACAGCGCACCGAAGATGGGACTTCAAGGCCTTGTTGTTGAAGTCTGTGCGTGGAGTATACTAATTGAACTCTGTGAAGAACTCGGCAAAGGAACAGTTGGCCTGACACAAGGCAATAAGCTTCCTCTGAGCTAGGAACTCTGGGTCTGGGTCAGAGAAGGTGTTCCGGAGATCTTGGACAATGTTGTGCCAGTCGATGTACTGGCCAGCCGTGATCTTAGCTGAGATGTAGGACTGTGCAGTGCCAGTCGTGCGTGAAAAGACATACACAATCCGTGATGTTTCCGTAGGGTACCGGTCAGTGTTGAGTGTCATCTTGAGTGACAGTGACATGATAAAGCTCTCAAGCTTCTCATGCATGATTTCTGTATTTCCTCTATCGCCACTGAAGATCTCTGGGTCAGCAGTGTGTTCAGACTTGGACTTGGGAGTGGTGTTGGTAGCTTGAATTCACATAAACTCTGCAAACATGTTGTGAAGGAACTTGTTATTTCCAGCAACTGGCATGGCTTGGTCTGGTTGTTGAGACATGACAAGGATATGAACATAGCTTGGTGAAGTGTGTTATAGTTGGGTAGGTCTTTCGTAGTGTGACAAGGCAATAGCAGAGCAGAACTTGAGTCTAACTGATTCAGTAACCTTGACCTGACTTGGCTTGAGACTTGAGACTTGGATTGATGTACAAGACGAAAGACAAGAAAGTAAGAAAAAGAGAAAAGAAGAAGAGAAGAAGCTGGGGGAGCAGGAGAAGTTCTTATAGGCAGAGGATCAGGCAACAGCAGAGCAAGCAGGCAACAGTGCAGATGGGACTTCCCGGCAAGGTGCGTGACTTGTGCCAGATATGCAACTGGGCCAGAACTGTGACATTTGTTAAGCTTAGCCACAAAGAAGACATGCAGCTGCACATGGCTCTTGATCCGCATCACTCTGTAAGCCACTTTGTTGATTGCTCCTTGCTGGGAGTCTTCTTCAAACATAGATATACAGATTGGGTGGGTCTGCAGCCACTTCAAGTTGCATTTAGTGGTGTATGCAGGGTCAATGATTCTGTAGGAGCTGCAGCCACAGTCTACTATTGCTTGCCTGGGGGTGAAGTTTTGATTGTGCAGAGAAGAGAGTTCAATAGAGGTGTGGAAAAATGTGCTATTCATTGGGAAGTTATTAAGCTCCTTCCTGATTCTACCTTGTTCCACCACCTTCTTGCTCACTACCTCAGATTCTTGGATGTGACTCTGCCCAAGGATCATCTTTTTTTTGTCTCCAGCTCTGCAACTTCCACCTTGGCATCTTCGGGGGCTTGAGCTCCTGCTGTGGTGATCTGCGGCCAGCGGGTGGGGAGCAGCACACATTGACTGACAAAGTGCTGCTTCAACCTGCACTGTCCACACAAGCCCTTGGCTCTCTGTTCTGAGAGCATGTCAGAGGTCACCCATTTTGCTCTGAGCTTTCCTGCTGACGTGTCCATGAGGCCAGGGTGTGTACCGGTAGCTGTTGAGGTGGCTGGGGAGCTGGCAGGGTGGCTGGGAACTGCTTGGGAGAGTGTTCCAGCCGTGCCCACTGTGTGGGCCAGTGGCAGAACCATCCGGGAATGTTGGTGATATTGTTCTGCTTGTTGGCAGTTATCCAGTGACTGGCACAGGTGTACCAGTTTGTCCATTGTTGTCAGCTTGGTAGCCTGGTACAAGAGAGCTGTCCCTAGCTCTTGCGAGAGTTGCAGCCACAGCATGTGCAGCAGAAAGCTCTTATTGTACCCTGTTTTGGGTGTGTGCCACATGAATGTTGCAGTCTGTACTGTACTGTCCTATCCGAGTATAGGATTAGGGTGAGAGATGGAAGGCGGGTTGGTTCTTGCAGGAGAGGAGTGTCAAGGAGTGTGAAGGGGTTTGGTGGAACGTGGTGGTGGTGACACCTGATCAGTGGCTTCGTACAAGATTGTATTGAAGTAGATCTAGTTGTCTGGATCACAACATGAGTTGAAGACAATCGTTCCATAAGGGAACTATCACCAGACTATATAGTGCTCAGTTCGTGAGCACAGTGAGCTCTGCTCACTTTGCTCACTCTTCATGCACGCTGCGGTGAGCTGGGTGAGCTCTGCTCACTTTGCTCACTTGTTCATGCACACTGTGGTGAGCTGGGTGAGCTCTGCTCACTTTGCTCACTTGTTCATGCACGCTGCAGCAAGCTGGGTGAGCTCTGCTCACTTTGCTCACTGTTCATGCACGCTGTGGTGAGCTGGGTGAGCTCTGCTCACTCTGCTCACGCATATGCATACTGCGGCAAGCACCCCCTGGTTTGTCTTGCCGGTCATGTGACTGGTTCCCGTGTCACGCTGTCTGGTACTTCTGTCCAGTATCCTGTCTGCTGCTTTCTGTGAGTATATAAAGACTGTGTTCCTCCTGGGTTGTAACACTATCCTCCTCTCCATCTTTCATCATCTTGATGAAATCTGGTCATGCCTCCAAAGTCATGTGCGACTGTTAGCTGACCTCAGCTTGCTACTCAAATCCGTGATCGGGGTTTTGTTTCACGTACGCCCTACAACTTTTGTGTTCTCCGTGGTTGTCTGTGCTTCCAGATGCCGGGAGAAGATGATAAGTTGAAATATGCTGCGTGCACTCAGCACAGGAGGTCTTGTGTCTCTGTGTCCTGGGAATCTCTGAACATATCCCAGAACAACCTCTGTGAGGATGTGGCTGCTGACAAGGCAACACACAACACACTCTTCAAACAACTTGCCACAGTGCAGACTTGTCTGTCTTGGAAGTGAAAGGTGTTGGAGGGTGCTGAGGTCTGTGCAAGGCAGAAGCTTCAGTGCCTAGTGAAAGAGATGGAGTCGGATGGTGAGGATTTGACTTGATCAGTCATTGACATATCCCTCCTGCAGGCTAAGCTGTTCAGTCCTACTCCTGCCAAAACTGTCGCAGAAGAAGCTGGCAGTTCACGAAGTTCTTGAGTGGTTCCCAGGTATTTTCTGAGTGTGGGTATCCTTTCCACTTGACAAGGTATTGCTGATCTTTCCTAGCCAGGATCTGTTCAACTTCAAATTCTTGTTCTTCTTCAGGTTGATAATGAAATGTTTCCTGCAAGGGTGTGCTCTGGTCAGCTGGTTCAATCATCAATATGTGAAAGTTTGGATGGACTCTGGCACCCCTTGGTAGTTGTATCTTGACGTTGACTAGTCCTGTTTTTTTTTTGACTGAAAATAGTCTGACCTTGATATTGTCAAGTTTCTTCATCTTTGGTTTTTTTGTTTTCCAATTTTTTGTGAGGAGGTAGACTTTATCCCCCTTCTTTAGCTGAGGTGCCATTTTTGATTTCTTGTCTATTTGGCATTGTATTCTTTCTGAGGTCTCTTGAAGATAGTGCCTCATCATTGTGTGTGTTTGTTGTAGGAGCTTGTCATGTTGGAGTGCTTTCTCCATGTTTGGTGAAGCTCTGCTTGGCATCCCAATATTCACATGTTGTCCAAAATTGGCAAAGAATAGCGATTCCTTTGTTGAGTCTGATCTGTGCTGGTTGATTGCCAGCTGTGCCACCGGTAATAACTGTACCCAATTGCTGTGGGTCTGGTTGATGTAATACTGTAAGTAAGTCTCCAGGACTTGGTTTGCTCACTCTGTCTGGCTGTCAGTTTATGGGTGATAGATTGTAGACATTTTGGATTTTGTTCCCATAGCTGCACTGATTGTCTTCCAGTAATTGGACATGAAGAGTTTGTCTCTGTCTGTAATGATCATGATTAGAACTCTGTGGTCTCTGACTAATCTGTCCAGTAAGAGGTGTTCCAACTGTTCTGCTGTGTGGGTCTCCTTGAATAGTACTGCTATTAGATATTTTGTGAATCTGTCCACTATCACCATAATCAAGTTGTAGGTGATTCCTGTGACTGGGTCTTTGGACTTGGGTAACTTTGTGATGAAGTCTATTGACACATCTTCCCACAGGCCTCTCAGTATCATGTTCGGGTGTCCTTCTCCATATGGCTTGTGTCTTCTGTGTTTGTTTTTCTGGCACAGTAGACATTTGCTGATGTAGCTTGTGACATGTTGTCAGAGGTTGATGATATTGTTCCCTGCCTGTTGGATAAGGTCTGTGGTCTTGGTGATTCCTGGGTGACTATGTGCTGGATTGTCGTGGTAGTTCCTTATTAGTTCTTCAGTGTCTTCTGCTGTGAGCTTGTTGATCTGTAGTTGTGGCACCAGGTTTCCTTGCTGGTCCTGCTGTAAGATTGTTCCTTGGTGTTCATCATCTTCTATGTGGTCTTTTTGTCAGCTTAGTGTGTCTGCTCTCCTGTTGTCTTGTCTGGGGGTGTACAAGATCTTAAACTTGTGTTGCCCTAGGAGTTCAGTCTATCTGACTTGCTGTCTGTTCAGCTTCTTGGTTGTTGTGAACATTGTCAGATTCTTGTGGTCTGTGAGAACAGTGAGTTCAGAACTACTTTCCGTGTACACTCTCCAGTGTTCAAGTGTGTTGACAACTGCCAGTAGCTCTTTGTCGTGGATATCATAGTTCTGTTCTGCTTGTATTATTTTTTGTGAGTAGTAGGCAACTGGGTGCCACTTGCTGTCTGCCTGTTGGCATAAACATACTCCTACTGCCTGATCTGAAGTGTCTGTCTTGATTTGTGTCGGTTGGCCTGTCTTGAAGTTGAGGAGAACTGGTTCCTTGGCACAAGTGTCCTTGAGCTGCTGGAATACTTTTTGTTGTCTCTCTGTCCACCAGTACTCTATATCCTTCTTTGTGAGTTCTGTCAGTGGTGTTACTATCTGCGAGTAGTTCTTGATAAACTGTCAGTTGAAGTTGGCAAATTCTAGGAAGGCTTGTACTTCCTTAACTGATGTCAGTGTTGGCCATTGCTGAATCACTTTGATTTTCTCAGGGTTGATCTTGATCTCTTCGATTCCTATGATGTATCTGAGGAATTCAACTTCCAGTTTGTTGAACTTGTATTTCTTCAGGTTGAGCTTGAGCCCTGCCTCTTGTAGGTATCGTAGAACATTCTTCACATGTTTGGTATGTTCCTGTTGCGTGTTCAAGTAGACAAGAATGTTGTCCAAGTAGGTGATAGCTGTTTGGTCCAGGTGTGCTCTGATAATGTTGTTGATCAATGCTTGACATGTTGCTGGTGTATTCATGAGTCTGAATAGTATAACCAGATACTTGTAGTGTCTGTATCAGGTTCTGAAGGCTGTCTTCCATTCTTCTCCTTCTTTCATGCGTATCAGGTTGTATGCTTCTTTCAAGTCCAGCTTGGTAAAGATTGTAGCTTGGCTGGTCCTGTCTTGCAATTCATTCACATTGAGCAACAGATATCAGTTTTTGATGGTAATATTGTTGAGTTTCCTGTAATCCACACAAAGTTGAAGACTTCTGTCCTTCTTTGGTGCAAATAGTATCAGGTATCCTGCTGGCGATTGAGATTCTTGAATGAAACTCTTTTTCAGATTTTCCTCCAGGTACTTGTGAAGTACTTGGAGCTCTTTCTCTGATAACTGGTAAATTGGTCCAAATCCTGGCTCTGTCTCTGGTTACAACTTGATCTCATGATCCCAAGGTTAGTGCTTAGGCAACACTACTGTTGTTGTCTCTTCCTGAAAGAGGTTATCATACCCAGGTCAGTACTCTTCAGGGATCTCCAGAGGGTTAACAACTTCCTCTCTCTTTATCTCTGACTGTTTGGCCACCTGGTTCTGGGGTATGCCTGTCAAGGCAGACTTCTTCTCTTGAGAGTCATCCTTTCTGTCAGTGAGGTTCCACTGAGGACTTCTTCCCTTATCTGTCCACACCTTCTGCGGCTGGTAACAGGTCCAAGCTGTGTTGTTAGTGCAGTTCCTAAACATGAGTACTTCTATCCTCCAGTTAACAACTGGGTTGTGCTTCTTTAGCCAAGGTATCCCCAAATAGATATCCTGAGTGGCCAACTTAACAATATCAAGGTGGATCCTTTTGGTATGGTGTCTGGTAACTATTTCCATTGGCTGCATCTTATGGCAGACTAGCTCTGTCTGTCCATTTGCCATCGCAAGCTGGTAGAGCTGTCGCTTGCGTCTCTTTCCAGTGCTGAGGGTGTTGTAAAGTTGTCTTGAAATGTAGTTTCCACTGGCTCCAGAGTCAACAAGTGCGTATGTCTGTAGTGGCGTGTTGGCGTGTAGTGACACAGGCAATCGCAGGTGCTTTGTGTTGCTAGGGGTCATGTTGTTGAGCTCCTGATGTCACCCCTTGACAAGGGAGTTCAATCTTTTCCTGTTTGAAGTGTCTTTCCACTGACTAGGCAATGGGTCCAGCCATTCCCATCAGTTCTGAGGAATCTGTTCATGAATTTGTCTTGCTGATGCTTGTCGCATCCAGGCTTGAGGCAGTACTGCCAATTGTTGATGTAGCAGTTGTGGTTATTACCTTGCTGTAGGAACATGAGGTGTTTGTGCCAATCATGTGTGTGCCCGGGGAATGCAGTGTGTTGGTGTTTGTCCCAGAGATAGATCTCACACACATCCTTCTTGCAATTGACTCAATGTTCATGGCAGGTGGCGCGGTAGGGTGAATGTCCTCCATACCTCTGTAGTTGTTTGTGGTAGGTGCAGTAGTGCTTTGTGCAAAACCTCCACTGTAGTTTGCCGTGCCATAGGTTTCGTGGGTCTATGCTGTAAGCATAGCTTCCTCGTGGTATTTCTTCTTTGATAGACACAGGTTTGTCTCAGTCCCCATCAGAGGTGGTTAAGGGCTCCTGTCCCTTGTCCTGACCTGTCTGTTCTGGTAGGTCCTTGCCTCCTGATGTTGCCAGTTGGTGGGCTGTTTCCAATATCTGATTGTAGTTGTCCTATTGTTTGAGAGATAGCTGAGCCTCTCCGGGTGGGTCCTCTGGCTTGATGACATTCCAGTCTCTGTCAAGCGTATTAAGTTGCTGTCGGTGCACTTTATTCTTTGAACAACAGTCTTTCACCATGTGGCTTAGCTTGCCACAGGCATAGCACTTCAGTGCTTTCCTCTTTTTGTTGTTTCTTCCCTTCGTGAACTTTCCCTTGTGGTGGACTGCATCCAGTTCCATGGGTGCATAGCCATATGGGTTATGTGGCAGTGCCTTGTTAGGCAGCTTGTAGTGGTTGCTCACATGCCATGCGGGGTGGCTGTATCCTCCGTTGTGGTGTTTCTCCATCACTCGCTCAAATAGTTTGTCATCGATGTTGATTGCTTGTGTGATGAGCTTGTCCAGTGTGTTGACTGCTTGTCTGTCGAAAGTGATTTTATCCTTCACATTCTCCTTGAGTCCACATCAGTACATGACCATCAGGGTATTGTTGTCCCAGTCAGTCAGTACTGAGTATTGTTTGAACTGCGTAGTGTACTCTGCAGCAGAGTGTTGTTGTTTGATGTGCTAGATCATTCGTATAGCCACTTTGTCTTTGTTAGATAGTCCAAGGATCCTTTTGATCTTGTCCTTGAATCACGTCTATTTTATCATCCATTCTGTTGTGCTGTTGTGGTCTCTGTTTCCTGAGAGATGTCTGTTGATGTAGGGCTTGATCCATCGATAAGCATTGCCTCTCATGTAAGTGGTTGCGAAGAGGGGCCACTTCTCCTTAGGCAGCTTTGTCTCTGGTTGGAATTGAAAGTAGACTTGGAGTTGCATAAGCCAGTCGTCAACCTTGTTTCTTTCACTGTAGAACAGGTCTGGCTTTGCGACGCTAATCTTTCCATCTGGGAATCCAGGGTTGGTTACTCCTGAGGTACTCATCCTTGAGGGTCTTCAAAGTGTTGCGGTCTGTACTGTACTGTCCTATCTGAGTATAGGATTAGGGCGAGAGGTGGAAGGCAGGTTGGTTCTCGCAGGAGAGGAGTGTCAAGAAGTGTGAAGGGGTTTGGTGGAATGTGGTGGTGGTGACACCTGATCAGTGGCTTCGTACAAGATTGTATTGAAGTAGATCTAGTTGTCTGGATCACAACATGAGTTGAAGACGATCGTTCCATAAGGGAACTATCGCCAGACTATATAGTGCTCAGTCTGTGAGCTCAGTGAGCTCTGCTCACTTTGCTCACTTGGTGAGATCGGTGAGCTCTGCTCACTTTCCTCACTTGTTCATACATGCTGCAGCGAGCTGGGTGAGCTCTGCTCACTTTGCTCACTGTTCATGCACGCTGCGGTGAACTGGGCAAGCTCTGCTCACTCTGCTCACTTGTCCATGCATGCTGCAGCGAGCTGGGCAAGCTCTGCTCACTTTGCTCACTGTTCATGCACGCTGCGGCGAGCTGGGCGAGCTCTGCTCACTCTGCTCACGCATATGCATGCTGCGGCGAGCACCCCCTTGTTGAAGTTGGGCGATCTGCAACGTCATAGCACGTGACTTACAGAAGGGCGCTAACCCTAGATTGGGAAGAAGAGTTTTCTCATTTTTCATTGTAGACGAATGTCTTAGTACATCCTATTGAATACAAGATCCTATTGTCTTCTAAGTGCCTTGTCATTCTGAAGTGTCACCGACACTGATTATCCCAACAGGTTATGAGCCCAGGAATCCTGCTGACAAGGTTGAATCGACTGTGAAGAAGTCGAAGAAGAAGAGGAGAAGAAGAGCCTAGAGGAAAAGGCTGCAAAGAAGAGTCTAGAGGAAAAGGCTGTAAGGAAGGGCTAGCCACGACATTAGCAGAAGGCAAGCCAATAGGATGGAAGACAAGAAGGAACAGGGCAGGAAGGTCCTGCTCTGGGGTCCAGAGAACTATGAAGACTGGGCACAAGTTATCAGGATGCGGCTATTGGCCGCAAGAGTCTGGCACACCGTCCTTGTAGAGCCAGAAGAGTCAGAGATGAAGCCTGCCCAAACGTCAGCAACAGGATCCAAAGGTCAACAGATCGAGGCCACAAAGGAGTGGCAGGATAGCAAGGCAGAAGAAGGAAAGGCAGCAGACATCATACTGTCGTCAATTAGTGAAGAGCAGCAAAAACACGTCAGACAGATCAAGCACCCCTACCACATCTGGAAGACCCTGAAAGGGATCCACGAACAGCCGAACAACGAGAAGCTGCACAACACAATGGTACAGCTGTTTTCGAAGGACCTCGGCCGAACGATCGAAGAGAGAGGGTCGAGGATCCGTGTGCTCAATGCTGAAATAGAGAGCTACGACTCGACGCTGAAACTGCCGGAAAAGACATTAGTGATCCTGCTCCTAGAGTCGTTGACGCCAGAATACAACACCATGAAGAAGATCCTCATAACGACGGATCAGATCGACGAACTGGACAAGGTCCTGCAGAAGTTAGCAGGAGAAGAGGCATGGATTGTCAAGGGAGAAGCGGAGCAGGCACTGGCTGTCCGTAAAGAGGGCAAAGGACAGAGCAAGGGCTGACGAGACAGAAAGGACATGAAGTGCTTCCGGTGTGACCGGACAGGGCACAGGAAGTCTGAATGTTTCGCGACACGGTCAGCAGACAGAACCCCATTGGAGGACGAACCCCCAGTGAAACCCAGGAAGAGAGGGGAGAAGGCAAGAGCGGCAACATACCGGGAGGATGAGGAAGGAGAGAAGACCTACCTCACTTGCCTTGTACCGGAGCTGGTGATCGGGGAACCACGGACGAGCGATTGGATTGTTGACAGCAGTGCGACCTGACACATGAGCTGGGATCTCGGACTATTCGTTGAGTTGAAACCTATGGGAGGCCACCTGTCAGTAGCCAACGGAGACAGGCTTGCGATCAAAGGTGTAGGAACTGTATGGACCCGGTTCAACCAGCAGAGCAGTGTTGCGACAGTCACAGGAGTGCTGTACGTACCTGGATTGACTGCCAACTTGATGTCAGTTTCAGATCTGGACAAGAAGGGGTTCAAGACAACAACAAAGAATGGGGAGATGGCCATAATAAAGAATGGCAGAAGAAGGGTAACAGCCAGAAGAGAAAAGGGCACGTACCACTTGAAGGCAAATAGCGAGGTAGTCCTCGCGACAGGACAGGAGAGCCCGACCAGCGGGGCTGGACAGGAGAGTCCTGCAGACACGAAGAAGAAGACCTGGCACCGGAGGCTAGGGCATGCAAGCAAGGCTGTCATGAAGAGGGCAGCACTCACCGGCAAACTCGAAGAGTTCGAGTACGATGAGGAGGAAGTCAAGAACTGTGAGGACTGCATGTTAGCCAAAATGCAGAAGACTCTCCGGAAGAAGGCTGAAGCAACAACAACAAGAAAGCTCGAACTGGTGCACACTGATGTGTGCGGACCTCTGCAAGATGAAGGGTACGACAGATCACGGTACCTGCTGACGATGATTGATGACTGGACCCGGATGACGTGGGTGTATCCCATGAAGCTCAGGAGTGAGCTACCCGTCGCTTTTGGCAGCTGGAAAGCCATGGTGGAACAGGAATCCGGCGAGAAGCTGTGCAGGATACGGTGTGACAACGCCAAAGAATACATCAGTCAGTACTTGAAGTGTCTGAAGCCAGAGGGAGTAAGAGAAGAACCCACCGTGCCGTACAACCCACAGCAAAACAGGGTTGCCGAGCGGTATAACCGAACAATTATCGGTCGGGTGAAAGCGATGTTGGCGGACGCAGAGCTGCCGATGCAGCTGTGGCCCGTAGCAGCCCAGACGTCAGCGTACCTGGACAACAAGCTGTCACACGGGGACAGGAAGGACTTGCCGGAAGGAGAATGGACAGGACGGACTGTCAACGCAGGCCATCTGAGAGCCTTTGGGTGTGTCGCATACATGCATATACCGAAGGAGAAGAGGAAGAAGTTAGGTCAACTGGCCTGGAAAGGAGTAATGGTGGGGTACCGGGGTAATCACATTTACCTGGTATGGAACCCGGAGACAAAGAAGATTGCGGCTGCAGCGTCCGTACGATTCATGGAAGAGATCGTGGGACAACGAGCGCAGGTGCGACCTAAGGAGAAGGTCAGCATTGAGGGGGGGTGGCCACGGGTCACCTCAGGGCCTGAGCACGGCATTGAGGGGGGGTGGCCACAGGTCGCCTCAGTGCCCGAGCAAAGGAGAGAGAGACAGGTGCAAGGCGTACCTGATCGGTCGGACGAACCGGACGAAGAAGACAGTGACGAAGAGTCAGTAAGATACGACACGGAAGGGACAGAAGACTCACCTTGGCAGCCCCGACAAGGAGTGGCTGAAGGACCAGCTGAAGCACCTGAGGAAGGAGCTCAGGAGTCGAACAAGTCCGAAGGAAGAGGTCGTGTGGAGCCTGAAAGAGGTCCACAAGAGAACAGGGCCACAGGCAAGGCCACGAAGGAAGGGTCTGAAAGGGCACAGGAAACAGAGCCAGCGAGGCGGAGTACGCAGATCCGCAAGGCAACAGGGAAGGCAAAGGAAGGTGCCTTCACAACAGAAGAATTGGTGTCTGTACTGACGATTCCGAGGTCGGATACGTGCCTTCTGCGGAAATGCTCTCAGACAAGCCACTCAGCATTCAGGCACGGAAGGAGAAGCTGCAGGGACTTGGTCTGACACAGTAGACAAGATGTCAGCTAACAGAAGCAGCAGAGGACGGTGGGCCTACATACTCACCTTGGAGAGCTAAATTGCAAAGTGGAGGTGCAGCTCGAGTGGAGGTGCAGCTTGAGGGGGGGTGTTGAAGTTGGGTGATCTGCAACGTCATACCACGTGACTTACAGAAGGGCGCTAACCCTAGATTGGGAAGAAGGGTTTTCTCATTTTTCATTGTAGACGAATGTCTTAGTACATCCTATTGAATACAAGATCCTATTGTCTTCTAAGTGCCTCGTCATTCTGAAGTGTCACCGACACCGATTATCCCAACACCCCTGGTCAGTCTCGCCAGTCACGTGACTGTTTCCCGTGTCATGCCGTCTGGTACTTCCGTCCAGTATCCTGTCCGCTGCTTTCTGTGAGTATAAAGACTGTGTTCCTCCTGGGTCATAACAATGAACTCTGTGTAGTGCTCCGTGAAGGCCTTCTTGCCCTGGCTGAGCTTTGCGAGTTTTGTTCAAGCTGTGTTTGCTTGGTCCAGATCTCTGAAGGCGTTGTCCAGGATCCTGAACATGGATCTGAACACTGTGTCACCTGGGTATTCAACAGCAAGTCTCAGAGCTCTGGTGTAGCTCTCCTCCACGTACAGCTCCAATTGGGCCTGTGCGGCTCCTCCAACCTGTGAGAAGACATAGCAGAGTTGGGCTAACACGTCTGGATACCGAGTCCCCTCCTGCCCAATCTTATCAGACATCTTGATCTTCCAAATGTCTAGGGAGATCTCATCTGTCTGTGTGTCTCCTGTGAAAACAGGAGGATTTGGGAGTGTTAAGGCCCAGGCCGGAACGGCTGAGCCGACCGAAGCGAGTGTACAGAGGTACACGGAACAATGTTCACCCAACCCGGTGGACGAGGTGGACGATGTGTAACCAGCTCGTCCAGCTCGTCCACGCAGAAAGCTGATACCCCTCGGGAGGACCCCCCCCCCTCAGGCTCCTGTATATAAGAACCCAGATAGCCGGAGAGAATAGCTCTCCAGGCTGAACGCACATTACGAGCGACAATAGCAAGAGAGTTACCCCACTTGCTATTCATCTATTGAGTCTCTGCCTTCCTCAGTCGAAGACAAGACCACCCACATTCTGAGTGGACGTGGACTGGCCTTTAACAGTTTCAGCCTCTAACACATAGGTCACCAGCTCAATATGATGGCAGATCCACGCAGCCCTACCCCTTCACAGGCAGGCCAAGCTCGGGCTGCGCCTCAGGCGCAAGCCCAGGAACCACCTGTCCCTACCACCCTCACCTTACCTCCAAAGCCGTTGAAGGTAGGTACACCGAAGAGGTACGATAGATCACAAGGGGGATTGGAATTATTCTTCTCTCAGCTTGAGCTTTACTACGGATTCAACGCCGCACAATTCCCTACGGAACAGGAGAAAGTGCTGTTCGCAGCTTCCTACCTGGACGGACTGACATTTGCCTGGTTCAATGTCTACCTACAAGACTTCCTCGACAACAAGGAAGATCCCTCTAGCATAGAGACCACGACACGGCAGATCATTGGGAGATTCTCTACCTTCAAGACCCAGATGAAGAAGACCTTCGGGGTCATTGATGAAGAACAAGATGCGGAACGAAAGCTCCAAGCACTACGGCAGACAGGGTCAGCATCAGACTTTGCAGCGAAGTTCCAACAGTTGTCAGTGAGGACGCAATGGGGAGACAGTGCCTTGACGGCACTATTCTAC
Source organism: Lichina pygmaea (assembly GCA_963422465.1). Taxonomy (NCBI): domain Eukaryota; kingdom Fungi; phylum Ascomycota; class Lichinomycetes; order Lichinales; family Lichinaceae; genus Lichina; species Lichina pygmaea. Next base: position 1,355,802 of record OY730171.1, read on the forward strand.
CAAGCTCTCAAGGAACAAGTCAAGGATGACATCGCACGAGGAGACTGACCTACTGACCTTGAGGATATGATTGACACAGTGGTACACATCGACGACTGACAGTTCGAACAAGAACTTGAGAAGTGAGGCAAGCATGCAAGACCATAGGGCAAAAAGACAGCGCCTGCACAAGACAAGTACAGCTTGACACCCATGGAGATTGATGCAACAACACCACAGGCAACAAAGAAGAAAGAAACACGGAAGTGTTACAATTGCCAGAAGGTAGGACACCTCGCAGCCAACTGCCAAAGCAAGAAGAAGAAAGGAGGCAAGGGTAAGCAGTTGAATGCCACCAGTGCCTGGAAAGGCAAGGGCATTCAGGAGCCACCGAGAGCTCCCAGAGGCACGCTACCCATGAACCGGTCAGAAGCAACACTCCTCGGACAGGAGGACAATCTCAGACAGCACATCAAAAGACTGGAGAACAATCTGCAGAGGTCACTGGAGGACCTGCACACAACTCAAGACCAGATCGATAAGGTTTATTGGGAGGATGACCTGATCTCCGAATTCGACACAACAGACTACGAGATTGACATAACCGGCTTGCCACCAGTTCCCAAGACACCACTACTCCGACAACAGGATGCGACCTTGTCGGAGGACGGCGAAGCAAGAGTGACATGATGGGTGGATGACACCATCAGCATCTCACAGCCCTGAGACATCGCAGCGCAAGTGGACCTTCACCAGGCTACGACACCAGCCTGCGGATGTCCTTATTGGAAAGGATGCGAGGACCACCACTGCAAGGAACATCTCCTAGAGAAAAGGAGAAGGCACTACTTCCCTGGCCCAGAATGCCACAAGAAAGTCTGGAGCATCAAGCACCAGCTAAGCCAGCAAGGGAAAGAACACAATGATTGCGGAGAAGACGCATGGGAGCTATGCTTCACTGAAAAATGTGAAAGACACGCGGCAGAACACCAGGCTCAGGGCCTTGGTTGTTCAAAAAACTAGCAGTGCTCTTCAAATCCGGAGTCGGAAGAGCAGGCAAGACAACACTCCGGAGAGAAGGGGTTGAGCAGAGCCTCGACACGACAGCCTGCAGCCCGCATTTTCGCATCAAGATGAGAGTCAACAGGCATCTGACAAACGCCATGATCGACTCTGGAGCCACTGGTAACTTCATGTCAGAAAGTTTCGCCAGGAAGCACAAGATCCCGACTCAGGAAAAGAGGAATCCATACCAACTAACGGTAGTGGACGGGACACCACTCTCCAACAACCAAGGACAAGTGACAAAGGAGACCAAGAACTTACGACTGTGTGTCGACAGTACGACAATCAGATCAGAAGAATTCGACTTGGTCCAGATACCACATGAAGTTATATTGGGTCTTCTGTGGTTGGAAAGTCAAAACCCAAGGATCGACTGGAAAAGAAGGCACCTAGTCTTTCCGAAGAGAAGTCTGGCAACTCGAGCAGAGCCAGAGAAAGTGAGAATCAAAGAGATCTTATATGCAGGGTGGAAGAAGCACCACCGGCGAGGGCGAGCCTATGTGGCTTGGATGAAGCCCCGAACACAACAACTTTGCACCACGCAAGACGCTGTGGGCAAGACTCAGGCACCGCAGCTGCCAAGTGAGTATAAAGACTACCAGGAGATGTTTGGTGAGGAAGCAGTCGTGACGCTACCAGAACACCAAGAGTGGGATCACGAAATTCCACTGGAAAACAGAAAGAAACCCACACACAGCCCTATTTACACTCTATCAGCAAAGGAGCTTGAGGCCTTAAGAGATTACCTGGACAAGAACCTAGCGAAAGAGTTCATAAGACCTTCAACATCACCAGCCGGATACCCGATATTGTTTGTGCCAAAGAAGGACAGCAAATTACGACTGTGCGTCGACTACCGGCAGCTCAATACGATCACGATTAAGAATCACTACCCGCTACCGCTAATATCGGAAATCCAGGACCAAATCCAAGGAGCCAAGTAGTTTACCAAGTTCGACATCTGAGGTGCTTTCAACCTGGTTAGGATGAAAGATGGTGAAGAATGGAAGACAGTCTTTCGTACGAGGTACAGGTATTACAAGTATACTGTTATGCCATTCAGCCTTACGAATGCACCGGCGACGTTCCAATCACTTATTAACACTATCCTCCGACAATACCTGGATATATTTGTTACCACTTATATTGACGATATCTTGGTTTACACCAATGGAACCCTGGAGGAGCACAGACAGCATGTCAAGAAGATCCTACATACACTCCAAGAAGCAGGAATAAAGTTACACTTTGATAAAAGCGTCTTCCACGTGAAAGAAGTGGAATATTTGGGATCGATCCTGACAACAGAAGGAATCTGTATAGACGATACAAAGATCACGGCAGTACAAGACTGGCCAACACCCAAAAACCTCAAAGAAGTCTAATCCTTCCTGGGATTTGCGAACTTCTACCAACAATTCATCAAGGAGTACTCGAGGACAGCAGCACCCTTGACTGAACTAACAAAGAAGGAAGAAACCTTCACTTGGGGGAACAGCCAAGAGAGAGTGTTCCAGGAGCTGAAAGAGAAGTTCACCTCCGCACCTATACTGGCATCATTTGATCCCGGGTGGTGGATCATCATGGAGACAGATGCCTCGGACCAAGCACTTGGATCTTGCTTATGTCAACCAGACGCTGAAAACCACCTACACCCTGTCGCATACTGATCGAGAAAGTTCTCTGGCCCAGAACTCAGGTACGATGTTCACGACAAGGAGTTGTTAGTGATTGTCGACATATTCCAGGAGTGGAGACCTTACCTGGAAGGAGCAAAGTACACAGTGGATGTGTACTCAGACCACAAGAATTTGGCTTACTTCACGATGACAAAGAAGCTAAACAGATGACAAGTCTGATGGGCAGAGCTTTTAGCTTCATACAACTTCCAGATCTTCTATCGAAAAGGATCAGAAAACGCACAAGCGGACACGCTTAGCAGGCGGCCTGATATGACGACAGATGACACGACAGAAGAGTGCCCAATCCTGGTGACAAAAGGACAAACTCTGGTCTATGCTCAACCTCAGTTAGCGAGAACTGAAGAAATAGGTGCACTCCTGACTCTAGGCCACAACGTTGCGGCCACGAACAAGGAAGAAGTGCCAGAGAGCGCACAAGAGGATGTGATTTGACAACATCACGATAGACCTCTACACAGACATCCTGGGCAAGACAAGACTCTGGAAAAGATCTGGAGACATTACCACTTCAACGGAATAAAGTGGAAAGTGACGGAATTTATTCGCAACTGCGAAGAGTGTGCGAAAAACAAACTGTCACGCCACAAACCCTATGGAGAGAGTCAACAAATAGACCTCCCAGAAGTGGCTTGGGATACCATCACAATGGATTTTGTGGTGAAGCTGCCAAGGTCAGAGGACCCGGTAACAAAGGTGAAATATGACAGTATCTTGGTGGTTGTTGACAAACTCACCAAATACGCTCACCTGATCCTGTGGCGAGAGACAGGAACAGTGAGCGAACTCGCCAATGTCCTGCTCAAAGAATTGGTTAGCCAGCGAGGGCTACCCACGAAGATTATCTCAGATCAAGACAAACTCTTCACCTTGAAATTCTGGAACACGTGGATAAGACAGCTAGGGATAGACACGAGGATGTCTACTGCCTACCATCCACAAATAGACAGACAAACTGAGAGAACAAACCAGACAATGGAACAGTACCTACACCACTACGTCAACCACTGACAGGACAATTGGGTAGAACTGCTACCAATGGCTCAGTTTGCGTACAACGATCAGCAACACAGCGTGACAGGCATGACACTGTTCTTTGCGAACTACAGCAGAAACCCCTGCTGGGAAGTGATGGCGGCTGGAAGTGGCACTTCAACGAACATTGAAAAACTCACTGCTATGCATGAGGAAATGAAGACTGCAATTGAATCTGCACAAAAGACAACAAGCCACCACCTAAACAGCAAAAGGTTGAAGGGACCAACCCTGGAGAGGGGGGATAAGGTCTATTTGTCAACAAAAAACCTGCGCTTGAAGCGACTGAGCAAAAAGCTGGATCATGTACGAATCAGACTGTTTGAAATTGAGAAGCGCACTGGAGAAGTCAACTACTGACTGAGACTGCCAAAAAAAGCATGGATACACTGAGTATTCCATGTCTCGCTGCTTGAGCCAGCACCCAGCGACGCAGCAATCGAAACAGAATAGCACTTCGAGGACAACAAAGAAGAGTACGATGTTGAAAGAATCCTAGACAGCTGGAGAAGTGGACGGAAAATTGAATACCTGGTCAAGTGGTTAGGGTATGACAATGAGGAGAACTCGTGGGAACCCACTGAGAACTTCAGCCCTGCGATGAACAAGAAACTGCGGAGTTTCCACCAACAAAACCCGCAGAAGCCAGGATTGATGGAGACAAAGGCTCGAGAGAAGCCAAAGCCTCCAAAGAGAAGAAGTCCTCCAAAGGCGGTGGAGACTCCACACACGTAGCCTCCTGCTCAAGATCCTCCTGATCCTTGATCGTAGCAAGCTCACGCTTGATGGCCTCACCCTCCTTCTTGGACAACACACCCAACTGACAACAGAGACAAAGTTTGCGAGGAAGGAGAACAGACTCCTACTCCTTGATCTCCTTCAGTTGAGCCTCAAGCTGAGTGCACTCAAGCTCCATCTTCTCCCACTCCAACTCCGCGAGATGGAGATCGCAACAGCAACCCTTCTCAAGGCACTGACCGCAAAATATAGACTCTGAACTGACAACACACTTGGCACGGTCACGACAACATGTGCTGCATGAAACTTTGGATACCTTGCCCATCTTGCCAACACAAGAACTGAGAACTCCACGATGATTAACATGAGATGTCTGGGTTATGGTAAGAGAAGCGAGAGGATCTGGGGACAGAACCTTTGGAGGGAGGGGATAGTGTTAAGGCCCAGGCTGGAACAGCTGAGCTGACTGAAGCGAGTGTACAGAGGTACACAGAACAATGTTCACCTGACCCGGTGGACAAGGTGGACGATGTGTAACCAGCTTGTCCAGCTTGTCCACGGTGGACAAGGTGGATGATGTGTAACCAGCTTGTCCAGCTTGTCCACGCAGAAAGCTGATACCCCTTGGGAGAACCCCCCCCCCTCAGGCTCCTGTATATAAGAACCCAGATAGCCAGAGAGAATAGCTCTCCAGGCTGAACGCACATTACAAGCGACAATAGCAAGAGAGTTACCCCACTTGTGTTAAAGGCCAGTCCACGTCCACTCAGAATGTGGGTGGTCTCGTCTTCGACTGAGGAGGGCAGGGACTCAATAGATGAATAGCAAGTGGGGTAACTCTCTTGCTATTGTCGCTCGTAATGTGCGTTCAGCCTGGAGAGCTATTCTCTCCAGCTATCTGGGTTCTTATATACAGGAGCCTGAGGGGGGGGAGTCCTCCCGAGGGGTATCAGCTTTCTGCGTGGACGAGCTGGACAAGCTGGTTACACATCGTCCACCTCGTCCACCGTGGACAAGCTGGACAAGCTGGTTACACATCATCCACCTTGTCCACCGGGTCAGGTGAACATTGTTCTGTGTACCTCTGTACACTCACTTCAGTCGGCTCAGCTGTTCCAGTCTGGGCCTTAACACCATCCCCTCCCTCTAAAGGTTCTGTCCCCAGATCCTCTCGCTTCTCTTACCATGACCCAGACATCTTGTGTTAATCATCGTGGAGTCCTTGGTTCTTGTGTTGGCAAGATAGGCAAGGTATCCAAAGTTTTATGCAGCGCATGTTGTCGTGACTGTGCCAAGTGTGTTGTCAGTTCAGAGTCCACATTTTGCGGTCAGTGCCTTGAGAAAGGTCACTGTTACAATCTCCATCTTGTGGAGTCGGAGTGGGAGAAGATAGAGCTTGAGCGCACTCAGCTCAAGGCTTAACTGAAGGAGATCAAGGAGCAGGAGTCCGTTCTCCTTCCTCGCAAACTTTGTCTCTGTTGTCAGTTGGGTGTGTTGTCCAAGAAGGAGGGTGAGGCCATCAAGCGTGAGCTTGCTGTGATCAAGGATCAGGAGGATCTTGAGTAGGAGGCTACGCGTGTGGAGTCCCCACCGCCTTTGGAGGACTTCTTCTCTTCGGAGACTTTGGCTTCTCTCAAGCCTTTGTCTCCATCGATCCTGGCTTCTGCGGGTTTTGTTAGTGGAAACTCCGCAGTTTCTTGTTCATCGCAGGGCTGAAGTTCTCAGTGGGTTCCCACAAGTTCTCCTCATTGTCATACCCTAACCACTTGACCAGGTATTCAATTTTCTGTCCACTTCTCCGGCTGTCTAGGATTCTTTTGACATCGTACTCTTCTTTGTTGTCCTTGAAGTGCCATTCTGTTTCGATTGCTGCGTTGCTGGGTGCTGGCTCAAGCAGCGAGACATGGAATACTTGGTGTATCCGTGCTTTTTTTGGCAGTCTCAGTCGGTAGTTGACTTCTCCAGTGCGCTTCTCAATTTCAAACAGTCCGATTTGTACATGATCCAGCTTTTTGCTTGGTCGCTTCGAGCGCAGGTTTTTTGTTGACAAATAGACCTTATCCCCCCTCTCCAGGGTTGGTCCCTTCAACCTTTTGCTGTTTAGGTGGTGGCTTGTTGTCTTTTGTGCGGATTCAATTGCAGTCTTCATTTCCTCATGCATAGCAGTGAGTTTTTCAATGTTTGTTGAAGTGCCACTTCCAGCTGCCATCGCTTCCCAGCGGGGGTTTCTGCTGTAGTTCGCAAAGAACAGTATCATGCCCGTCACGCTGTGTTGCTGATTGTTGTACACAAACTGAGCCATTGGTAGCAGTTCTACCTAATCGTCCTGTCGGTGGTTGACGTAGTGGCGTAGGTACTGTTCTATCGTCTGGTTTGTTCTCTCAGTTTGTCCATCTGTTTGTGGATGGTAGGCAGTAGACATCCTTGTGTCTATCCCTAGCTGTCTTGTCCACGTGTTCCAGAATTTTGAGGTGAAGAGTTTGTCTTGATCTGAGATAATCTTCGTGGGTAGCCCTCGCTGGCTAACCAATTCTTTGAGCAGGACATTGGCGAGTTTGCTCGCTGTTCCTGTCTCTCACCACAGGATCAGGTGAGCGTATTTGGTGAGTTTGTCAACAACCACCAAGATACTGTTATATTTCACCTTTGTTACCGGGTCCTCTGACCTCGGCAGCTTCACCACAAAATCTATTGTGATGGTATCCCAAGCCACTTCTGGGAGATCTATTTGTTGACTCTCTCCATAGGGTTTGTGGCGTGACAGTTTGTTTTTCGCACACTCTTCGCAGTTGCGAATAAATTCTGTCACTTTCCACTTCATTCTGTTGAAGTGGTAACGTCTCCGGATCTTTTCCAGGGTCTTGTCTTGCCCAGGATGTCTGTGTAGAGGTCCATCGTGATGTTGTTGAATCATGTCCTCTTGTGCGCTCTCTGGTACTTCTTCCTTGTTTGTGGCCGCAACGTTGTGGCCTAGGGTCAGGAGTGCACCTATTTCTTCAGTTCTCGCTAACTGAGGTTGAGCATAGACCAGAGTTTGTCCTTTTGTCACCAGGATTGGGCGCTCTTCTGTCATGTCATCTGTTGTCATATCAGTCCGCCTGCTAAGTGTGTCCACTTGTGTGTTTTCTGATCCTTTTCGATAGAAGATCTGGAAGTTGTATGAAGCTAAAAGCTCTGCCCATCAGACTTGTTGTCTGTTTAGCTTCTTCGTCGTCGTGAAGTAAGCCAAATTCTTGTGGTCTGAGTACACGTCCACTGTGTACTTTGCTTCTTCCAGGTAAGGTCTCCACTCCTGGAATACGTTGACAATCGCTAACAACTCCTTGTCGTGAACATCGTACCTGAGTTCTGGGCCAGAGAACTTTCTTGATCAGTATACGACAGGGTGTAGGTGGTTTTCGGCGTCTGGTTAACATAAGCAAGATCCAAGTGCTTGGTCCGAGGCATCCGTCTCCATGATGATCTGCCGCCCGGGATCAAATGATGCCAGTATGGGTGTGGAGGTGAACTTCTCTTTCAGCTCCTGGAACACTCTCTCTTGGCTGTTCCCCCAAGTGAAGGTTTCTTCCTTCTTTGTTAGTTCAGTCAAGGGTGCTGCTGTCCTCGAGTACTCCTTGATGAATCGTCGGTAGAAGTTCGCAAATCCCAGGAAGGATTGGACTTCTTTGAGGTTTTTGGGTGTTGGCCAGTCTTGTACTGCCATGATCTTTGTATCGTCCATACAGATTCCTTCTGTTGTCAGGATTGATCCCAAATATTCCACTTCTTTCACGTGGAAGACACTTTTATCAAAGTGTAACCTTATTCCTGCTTCTTGGAGTGCATGTAGGATCTTCTTGACATGCTGTCTGTGCTCCTCCAGGGTTCCATTGGTGTAAACCAAGACATCGTCAATATAAGTAGTAACAAATATATCCAGGTATTGTCGGAGGATAGTGTTAATAAGCGATTGGAACATCACCGGTGCATTCGTAAGGCTGAATGGCATAACAGTATACTTGTAATGCCCGTACCTTGTACGAAAGGCTGTCTTCCATTCTTCACCATCTTTCATCCTAACCAGGTTGAAAGTGCCTCAGATGTCGAACTTGGTAAACTACTTGGCTCCTTGGATTCAGTCCTAGATTTCTGATATTAGTGGTAGTGGGTAGCAATTCTTAATTGTGATCGCATTGAGCTGCTGGTAGTTGATGCACAGTCGTAATTTGCTGTCCTTCTTTGGCACAAACAATATCGGGTATCCGGCCGGTGATGTTGAAGGTCTTATGAACCCTTTCGCTAGGTTCTCGTCCAGGTAATCTCTTAAGGCCTCAAGCTCCTTTGCTGATAGAGCGTAAATAGGGCTGTGTGTGGGTTTCTTTCTGTCTTCCAGCGGAATTTCGTGATCCCACTCTTGGTGTTCTGGTAGCGTCACGACCGCTTCCTCACCAAACATCTCCTGGTAGTCTTTATACTCACTTGGCAGCTGCGGTGCCTGAGTCTCACCCACGGCGTCTTGCGTGGTGCAAAGTTGTTGTGTTTGGGGCTTCATCCAAGCCACATAGGCTCGCCCTCGCCGGTGGTGCTTCTTCCACCCTGCATATAAGATCTCTTTGATTCTCACTTTCTCTGGCTCTGCTCGAGTTGCCAGACTCCTCTTCGGAAAGACTAGGTGCTTTCTTTTCCAGTCGATCCTTGGGTTTTGACTTTCCAACCACGGAAGACCCAATATAACTTCATGTGGTATCTGGACTAAGTCGAATTCTTCTGATCTGATTGTTGTACCGTCAACACACAGTCGTAGGTTCTTGGTCTCCTTCGTCACTTGTCCTTAGTCGTTGGAGAGTGGTGTCCCGTCCACTACTGTTAGTTGGTATGGATTCCTCTTTTCCTGAGTTGGGATCTTGTGCTTCCTGGCAAAACTTTCTGACATGAAGTTGCCAGTGGCTCCAGAGTTGATCATGGTGTTTGTCAGATGCCCGTTGACTCTCATCTTGATGTGAAAATGCAGGCTGCAGGCTGTCGCGTCAAGGCTCTGCTCAACCCCTTCTCTCCAGAGTGTTGTCTTGCCTGCTCTTCCAACTCCAGATTTGAAGAGCACTGCTAGTTTTTTGAACAACCAAGGCCCTGAGCCTGGTGTTCTGCCACATGTCTTTCGCATTTTTCGGTGAAGCATAGCTCCTATGCGTCTTCTCCGCAATCATCACGTTCTTTCCCTTGCTGGCTTAGCTGGTGCTTGATGCTCCAGGCTTTCTTGTGGCATTCTGGGCCAGGGAAGTAGTGCCTTCTCCTTTTCTCTAGGAGATGTTCCTTGCAGTGGTGGTCCTCGCATCCTTTCCAATAAGAACATCCGCAGGCTGGTGTTGTAGCCTGGTGAAGGTCCACTTGCGCTGTGATGTCTCAGGGCTGTGAGATGCTGATGGTGTTGTCCACCCATCACGTCACTCTTGCTTCGCTGTCCTCCGACAAGGTCACATCCTGTCGTCAGAGTAGTGGTGTCTCGGGAACTGGTGGCAAGCCAGTTATGTCAATCTTGTAGTCTGTTGTGTTGAATTCGGAGATCAGGTCATCCTCCCAATGAACCTTATTGATCTGGTCTTGAGTTGCGTGCAGGTCCTCCAGTGACCTCTGCAGATTGTTCTCCAGTCTTTCAATGTGCTGTCTGAGATTGTCCTCCTGTCTGAGGAGTGTTGCTTCTGACCGGTTCATGGGTAGCGTGCCTCTGGGAGCCCTCGGTGGCTCCTGAATGCTCTTGCCTTTCCAGGCACCGGTGGCATTCAACTGCTTACCCTTGCCTCCTTTCTTCTTCTTGCTTTGGCAGTTGGCTGCGAGGTGTCCTACCTTCTGGTAATTGTAACACTTCTGTGTTTCTTTTTTCTTTATTGCCTGTGGTGTTGTTGCATCAATCTCCATAGGTGTCAAGCCGTACTTGTCTTGTGCAGGCGCTGTCTTTTTGCCCCATGGTCTTGCATGCTTGCCTTACTTCTCAAGTTCTTGTTCAAACTGTCGGTCGTCGATGCGTACTGCTGTGTCGATCATATCCTCAAGGTCAGTGGGTCAGTCTCCTCGTGCGATGTCATCCTTGACTTGTTCCTTGAGAGCTTGGTAGAATAGTGCCGTCAAGGCACTGTCTCCCCATTGCGTCCTCACTGACAACTGTTGGAACTTCGCCGCGAAGTCTGATACTGACCCTGTCTGCCGTAGTGCTTGGAGCTTTCGTTCCACATCTTGTTCTTCATCAATAACCCCGAAGGTCTTCTTCATCTGGGTCTTGAAAGTAGAGAATCTCCCAATGATCTGCCGTGTCGTGGTCTCTATACTAGAGGGATCTTCCTTGTTGTCGAGGAAGTCTTGTAGGTAGACATTAAACCAGGCAAATGTCAGTCCGTCCAGGTAGGAAGCTGCGAACAGCACCTTCTCCTGTTCCGTAGAGAATTGTGCGGCGTTGAATCTGTAGTAAAGCTCAAGCTGAGAGAAGAATAATTCCAATCCCCCTTGTGATCCATCGTACCTCTTCGGCGTACCTACCTTCAATGGCTTTGGAGGTAAGGTGAGGGTGGTAGGGACAGGTGGTTCCTGGACTTGCGCCTGAGGCGCAGCCCAAGCTTGGCCTGCCTGCGAAGGGGTAGGGCTGCGTGGATCTGCCATCGTATTGAGCCGGTGTCCTATGTGTTAGAGGCTGAAACTGTTAAAGGCCAGTCCACGTCCACTCAGAATGTGGGTGGTCTCGTCTTCGACCAAGGAGGGCAGGGACTCAATAGATGAATAGCAAGTGGGGTAACTCTCTTGCTATTGTCGCTCGTAATGTGTGTTCAGCCTGGAGAGCTATTCTCTCCGGCTATCTGGGTTCTTATATACAGGAGCCTGAGGGGGGGGGGTCCTCCCGAGGGGTATCAGCTTTCTGCGTGGACGAGCTGGACGAGCTGGTTACACATCGTCCACCTCGTCCACCGTGGACGAGCTGGACAAGCTGGTTACACATCGTCCACCTTGTCCACCGTGGACAAGCTGGACGAGCTGGTTACACATCGTCCACCTCGTCCACCGGGTCGGGTGAACATTGTTCCGTGTACCTCTGTACACTCGCTTCGGTCGGCTCAGCCGTTCCGGCCTGGGCCTTAACAACTTGCTATTCATCTATTGAGTCCCTGCCCTCCTCGGTCGAAGACGAGACCACCCACATTCTGAGTGGACGTGGACTGGCCTTTAACAGGGAGCTTCACCAGCTTGGGGGAGCTGGCTTGTTGGGTCGGCTCCTGCAGGGGAGTAGCGGGGGCTGGGGCCACAGGTGTCAAGGAGCCAGGTGAGAGCAGCTGGTTCCAGAGAGTGTCTTGTTCCAGCTTGAAGGCATCACGTTCTGCCTTGTAGTAGCCAGCTTGCCCTATTGCTTCTTGGTGCTGCTGCTGGAGTGCAGCAAGTTGCTTGTTGATGAAGTCTAGCTCTGCCTGCAAGGATTGGAGCCATGCCTCCACATCCCTGCCCAAGGCCACCTTCTTGTCCCAGTCCTGCTGGGTGTTACGACCCAGGAGGAACACAGTCTTTATACTCACAGAAAGCAGCAGACAGGATACTGGACGGAAGTACCAGGCCGCATAACACGGGAAGCAGTCACGTGACCGGCGAGACTGACCAGGGGTTGCTCGCCACAGCATGCATATGCGTGAGCAAAGTGAGCAGAGCTCGCCCAGCTCGCCGCAGCATGCATGAACAGTGAGCAAAGTGAGCAGAGCTCACTGAGCTCACGGACTGAGCACTATATAGTCCGGCGATAGTTCCCTTATAGAACGATCATCTTCAACTCATGTTGTGATCCAGACAACTAGATCTACTTCAATACAATCTTGTACGAAGCCACTGATCAGGTGTTATCACCACCACGTTCCACCAAACCCCTTCACACTCCTTGACACTCCTCTCCTGCGAGAACCAACCCGCCTTCCGCATCTCGCCCTTATCCTATACTCGGATAGGACGGTACGGTACGGACCGCAACACTGGGTAAGTTCCAACTTGTCCACAACACACTGCAGCTTGTCTTGCAGCGCTGTCATGTGTTCTGTATTGGCGCCCTCCATAACCACCTGTCTGTCCATTCTGTCTGTCGTTCTGTTTGTCATTCTGTTCTGATGGTGAGGGCTATCCAGCCAAGCGCTCGGGTCCTTGACTTGAGCCTGTGTGCATGGCAGCTATCCAGCTAAACATGTCTGTCTGTTCTGTTCTGTCAGTAGGCTGGGGCGGCATGGTGTAGCGGGAAGCTGGTGAGAGTTTCCCACTATGTGGCACCCATGACCCGGAACTAGTGGTGTCAGGCCTGGAGAACCTGACTAAACTAGTCGTCAGTTCGAATCTGACCCACCCCACATTCTGCCACAAAAAACCCCCGAGATTCATAGAACTTGTCTAAGATGTACTCCTCGCAAGATGTATGAAAGCCCTCAAGAAATAGCTCACCCAATATCCGTCAAGATCCACAAACCCTCATTACTGTGGTTTTCCTATTTCCCCTACGGGGTTTGGGGTTTTCCCACGGTACGTACACTACAAACCACGGGGTGTACGGTAAATACGTGAGGCTCCTGAGTCAAGTCTACCAGAGACAAAAATTCCTTCAAGAAGTTCTGCATGGCTTAACAGCCGAATCAGTGTAAGAATCAAATCAAATCAAAAAAAATAGTACACAGACTGCAGAGAAAGAGAAGGTTCAGAGATATTCAGGGCCTATCGAGGAATCATTTCCACCAAGCCAGGAAGGTCCTGTTGTTGAAGATGACAGAGATAAGTTGAGCTCCAGGAAGGACAGTCTCAAACTGACGTCACGTGGCTGGGTTATGAAGAAGCCATCATGTTTTGTACACTAGATTTCTATTGCTCAATATCTCTTCTATACATGCTGCTCTATCACATATCCAAATTTGAGATGATTCCAACAAATATCTATTGAGTTATTCAACTTTTTGTCGAGGGGGTGCTTGGTCGCTCAACCGAGCGTTGGGTGATAACGAGCATCACGTGATCGAATACGGTACCGTATCATGGCTCGGAGAAAGCTGCCACAGCTGTGCGGCGCTCAAGCTGAATACAAGGTGTCTTTTGTAGTTGCAAGATGTGGATTACAAAACTGTGGGGAACACACGCATCACTTTGTACGTCAATGATTGTGGCATATGTGCATATCCATGGAGGATCCTGAGTGTATTCATGCTTGTACTTTGATTTGGTGTCACCAACTTGACTTTTTTTTTTTGGGAGGAGGGGATTTCATGATGATCGGTACTTACAGTGACGACCTGTTGACAGGAAAGATTGTCTCTACAACAAGCAAGAGTACTGGATCATACCGTACCTGCTTGAGCTTCCCTTCAAACTCGAGTCTTGCCTACGTACCCATGGGGTAGCTCTTGGTATGGAACAATCGTCCGACTGGGGCCAGCAAAGAAGTTCTGCACCCCTGAACTTTGTACAGAAGCAGAGAGGGACTTGAGGACACTAAAAAAACAAACCAGGGCTTGAAGGCCTGCCACCGAAGGCGAATGTGGAGCTGGTCTGAACCTGCATTCCTGTCAGCCGTCACGGCACCGTACGGTACCGGTATCGATTCAGATGCAGAGACAGGGATCACTTTGCTTGAAATATAGCTCCGGGCGAACCTCCAGCTCTTGTACAGGGACGTGGGGTGGTACTTGGCTGCGACAGCCACCTTGAAGGGAGTGGTGGTCGTCTGGACTACATACGAGCGTTGTCCAGAAAAGAGCCTTTGGGACGAAAAGTGCTCCCTGTGCTGCCATCATGTGGCAAGCATGGACGTGTTCGGACCAGTCGTCTTGGAGCGTGCTGGTGATCACATGCAGGTCCTTGCTGTGCAACACGGGATACAGGTCCAGACATGGATCGTCATGTTTGACCAAGGTCGGGCCTTGACTCTCTTCATACGCAAGCAGGCTTCTCTGCTGACTCTTGGGCTAGGATTCATTGAATTCGATATCCCCGCCGAGAGCGCTGCAGACTGACTAAGCCTTCGCAGCTTCTCCGTGCACCGGATGAAATGTAGACCAACATCAGCCAAGGGGCTCCGAGGAGTATCGATGGAGGAAAGCTTGTCCTGGATCGACGTCAAGACAAGGACAACCAGATCTGAATAGAGCAGACAAGATCAAGGTGGGTCTAGCATCACTTCTCCTGATGAGAGTGCTTTCAATTCGCTTTGGGGGGGGCTGTGTCATCCAGAAAGAGAAGCAACGCTTCTCCAAGTGCAGAGCACAACCCCAAACAGAAGCCGACGCAATCAGGCATCTCAGCTGACGGATCTGCCACGAGCGTCTTGCACGAGCATGAAACACATTCATCCAGGCAGCCTCAGCACTTGGAAGAGCAGGCTAGAAGGATGCAGCCGGAGGTTGCGTGTGACACTGGAGTCCACGCCGGCCCCTGACGACCGTGGGCCGACGACGGACGGACAGGGCAGTAGCTCGATGCTCCTGTGAGCATTATTGCTCATCAGAGAGAGACACGAGAGTTGCCCCTGCCCCTGTGACGAGGATGGATCGAGCATACCACACATACGTCAGTCGGTCTCCCGTGCCTGGCACCGCCATGCCGCCTCCCCGATACTTTTTTATCTTGGCTTCTGTGGTTCCATGATACTAGCACACGCGCCCCCTGAGGCGGGAAGGGTCCCTCGTGGGGTTGCGCAGGCGGTTTCTTACGAGTGACTCGACGTAGAGCACCACTTCTGCGTGCTTGCGGGGATAGAAGGGGGGCTCTCGGAAAGTCTTGACGCGGCTTTCAGAAATAGACGAGCAGTGGGACGCTACGTACGTATCACGTAATTTACAGTACAAGCTGACCTGGACCCTGACGTGCCGGACTGACCCTGACGATGCTGCTGACTCATGATCCAGTCATTCGACGTTGGGGTGCGGCGGCCTGAGCGATGACTAAGCTACTGGACGTATGTAGGGGGTGTGAGCTTATAAGTACCGACTCGGTACCCGTCCTGTACGCTCCGTACTCGAGGCACTAAAGGTACCGGCCAGGTGCTCTGTCGCGATTGTCCTCCAGTGAAGTCTACCGTATCTCATCAGTGCCACTGCTTCCGAGTATCAGGTGCCACTTGGGCTACCGTAGCAGCTACCCCTGCAAGAAGTAGCACCACCACTCTCCTTGCCCGGAGAGGGTACAGAGCACAAAAGTACGTCTGTACTTCCAGCATGGCCGGCTCCAGGCTTATCCTTATCCAGCTCGACGACCTGCATCGACCACGATCGTCGTCCGACAGAATCTCGGAGCCTTCCCCTTCGTCCTCCGCCACCCCCTCCCCCTCCACCACCGTCACCATCGGCTTCACCATCTGGCCCCCCCCCCCCCCCCCTTTCTTCCCTCCACCTTCTCGTTCATCTTCAACGGCGCCATTCCGCATCTGTATCTTGCCCGCTGTACTATACCTCTGCCCAAAGGCCCGTCGTAGCTGTCCACTTGGAGATCGCATCGTCGTCACCGCTACCCACGTAACGTCACCATCTCCGACCGTCTGCATCACACGTCGAACTAAATCCCCAGGCCGCTTGTCTCGTCGGCGGCAGCTTCCCCCGCACTCCCCGCCGTTCGCAGTCGTTCCTGCAGCTTCTGTTGCGTCGAACCGAGCACGGGTTGATCGCATCGAAGCTCCACCCGACCTTCGTTCACGGCGTGGGTCCATCTCCTCTAGGCGTTACATCAGGCGTACTTCCGTACATTGGGGCAACAGCCGCCATCTAAACACACCGAGCTCGGCCGATCGAGAAGCCTGCTCGGCAAGTCGTACATCCTGCCCGTACGATACGTTCGTACGTACGTACCCTACACGAAGTGGACTGTTGCCCGGTCCAGTCGACTGAGCTGCGCTGCAGCCACGGCCGGAGGTGACTGGGCTTCCGCTAGGCCGCCGGTGCGGATCGTCCCCGTCGATCGAAGCGTGGCGAAACGAAACAAAGCTCGACCAGGCAGAAAGGGGAAGCGAAGTTAGTCATCGGCGTCGAGCTGCCTTGTCCAAGGCCTGCCCGGACAACTTCCCAGTCGTCGGCGTCGTCGGCGTCGTCGTCGTCGTCGAGGTGGAACCGCATCACGGCGACCCTCTTTCCGCACCTGAAGCGGTGATAGTCTGAGCTGCGGTCGGGCTTGGACCCAGGTGGCCGGAAGACGCCTCGAACCCGACGACGTGCCGGGACCGGCGCCACCATGGCCGCTCCGACGCCGGCTCCGGCCGCTGGCTCGTCCCGGAGGCTGCGCGACTCGAACCCGTCCGACGCCGTGGTCGGGCAGTTCAAGATACAGATGGAGATTGGCAAGGGCAGCTTCGCGACGGTGTATCGTGCCATCCACATGGTGAGACGGCCCTCCTCGTCCGTGCTGGTCCGGTCCCGAGACGCTGATCCGCTCTGGTCGTGCGCCAGAAAACCCGTTCGCTGGTGGCCATCAAGTCCGTCCAGCTGCAGAAGCTGAACAAGAAGCTCAAGGAGAATCTCTACTCGGAGATCCACATCCTCAAGGACCTCCATCATCCGCACATCGTCAGCCTCATCGACTGCCAGGAGACCTCGGCCCACATCCATCTCGTCATGGAGTTCTGCCAGCTGGGCGACCTGTCCTACTTCATCAAGAAGCGGGATCGGCTCTCGTCGCATCCGGCGACGGCGGACATGATGCGGAAGTACCCGGCCCAGCCCAACGGCGGCCTGCACGAGGTCATCGTCCGCCACTTCCTCAAGCAGCTGGCCAGCGCGCTCGAGTTCCTCCGGGCCCGCAACTTCATCCACCGCGACGTCAAGCCGCAGAACCTGCTGCTCAACCCGTCGCCGCTCCACCTCGCCCTGGCTCCGTCCGAGCTGCCCTACGCCGTCAGCGAGGACTCGCTCGTGCCCGTCGCCGGCGTCGAGTCGCTGCCGATGCTCAAGCTCGCCGACTTCGGTTTCGCGAGGTCGTTGCCTTCGACCTCGCTCGCCGAGACCCTGTGCGGCTCGCCGCTCTACATGGCGCCCGAGATCCTGCGCTACGAGAAGTACGACGCCAAGGCCGATCTCTGGTCCGTCGGCACCGTCCTGTTCGAGATGGTCGCCGGCCGACCGCCGTTCCGGGCCACGAACCACGTCGAGCTGCTCCGCCGCATCGAGCGCGGCGAGGACCGCATCGCCTTTCCCGACGGCCTGGCCGCCACCGACGAGATGAGGTCCCTCATCCGCGCCCTGCTGAAGCGAAACCCGGTCGAGCGCATCGGATTCGACGACTTCTTCGGCCACAGCGTCGTCGGGGACGACATACCGGGCCTCGTCGGCGAGGACCGGCCCAGGCCCCCACCGAGCCCCGAGCCGATCCGCGACGAGAGGGAGGCCGAAGGGCAAGGGCAGGACGGGGAAGAGCAGGATACGGCCCCCGGTCGTCGTCGTCGTCGTCGTCGTCGTCTTCGTCGTGCTAGCTCTGCGACGGCGACGGCGGCCTCCGCGATGGACGTCGAACGACGACGGTCGACCGAACGCAACAGACCCCAGCCGCCGTTCCCGGCCGCCCTCGGCCCGCGGCCAGAGACGACCGTCTCGGCCAAGCTTGCCACGGCGGCGGCGGCGGCGGCGGCGGCGGCGGCGGCGGTCGACCCCCAGTCTCACAAGCGTCCGCCGTCGTCTGGAGACTCGTCGCGTACCCCATCCCACCACCGTCGGCCCGACGCATCCGCGCGTGCGACGGCATCGGGCGACCGAGAGCATGGCCCTGCCTCGCGGCGGCCGCCCATGATCACGCACGCGACGGCCCCGGCCCGACCGGACACGCACCAAGGACGGCGCCCCACCGCGGTGACGGTCGAGATGGAACGGCAGGTCAGCCGGAACTCATCGTCTCCGGGGTCGTCGCTCCTCGTGCAGCGTCAGCGGGAGCAGCATCCGCCCGCGGCCGCACGCGACGAGAAGGAGTCGTCGTTGCAGGACCTTCGCGCGCGGGCCGAGCAGGACGTCGCCTTTGAGCGAGATTACGTGCTCGTCGAGAAGCGGGCGGTGGAGGTGAACGCCTTTGCTGACGAGCTCGCCGCGAGCCCTCGCATACACGGAGGAGGCGTGCAGGTGCGGCCCAGCAGGCCGCAGGGCGGCGTCATTGCCCGACGGGCGACCACCCACGGCAGCTTACCCACGTCCGGAGGAGGGCCGTCCCAGGCTGCGACGTCTCGGGCGATCCAGGTCGCGACGACGACGACGACGACGACGGCAAAACACGGTCCCGACCCGCCGCACCGGAGACGGAGTTCCCACGACAGGCGCTACGGCGCGAGTCCCACCTCGGCGACGTCGGCCATCTCCAAGGCGCTCAACATGGCCAACTTCCGGCTCTTTGGCGTCGGCTTCTCGCCGCCGTTCGTCGGCAAGGGAGCCTACTCGCCACCGCAGGCGTACGGCGCCTTCCCCGCCTACCCCACGACCCAGGGGAGCTTTTCCGTGGTGGGCGACGGCCGGGCGAATCTGCCGCAGGACGAAGATGCTCGGGTGGTGCAGGTCGTCGAAGAGGCGGCGACGCGCAGCGACGTGGTGTACGGCTTCGCCGAGGTGAAGCTGAAGCAGCTCATGCCGCTCGCGCCGTCGATGGACCACGGCCTCGGTCTGCGGTCGGCCGGGATCGCCGAAGAGGGCGCCGGCGGCGAGCAGGACGGCGACGAGAGCCTGACGGTCGACGCCGTCCTGACCCTGTCCGAGGAGGCCCTGGTACTGTACGTCAAGGTGCTGGTGCTGCTGGCGAAGGTGATGGACATCGCCGGGGTATGGTGGGCGCGGAGGGACCGGGGCGAGGCCATGCCGAGCTCGCCGAGCTCGCCGTCGTCCCGAGGCGACCTGGGCGCGACCGGCGCCGTGACCGCCAGCCGCATCAACAACGTCGTGCAGTGGGTGCGCAGCCGCTTCAACCACACGCTGGAGAAGGCCGAGTTCGTGACGCTCAAGCTGCTCGAGGCACAGCGGCGGCTGCCGATGAGCCACCCGAGCCAGCCGAGCAACCACGGCACGGGCTCGTCGTCCTCGACGACGACGACACGCATGGGCACCTCGGCCGACACCGTCGTGGTCGCCTCGGGCGTGACGGCGGAGAAGCTGATGTACGAGCGGGCCCTGGAGCTGAGTCGGGCCGCGGCGGTCAACGAGCTGATCGGCGAGGACCTGGCCGGCTGCGAGATGGCGTACGCGACCGCGGTCCGGATGCTGGAGGCGGTGCTGGAGTCGGACGAAGATGTCGCGGCGCGGGCCAGCGACGGCGGCGAGGACAGTCGACAGGACGTCAACGGCATGCAATGGGAGGACCGTCAGATTGTGGAGAAACGTGGGTGTCTCCCGCAAGGGGGGGGGGGGGGGGGGGGGGGGGGTTCTTTGTCATATTTTGGCCTGCGAAGCTGATTGTCGAACAGTCGTCGCCAGTCTGCGGGTCCGACTGGGCGCGCTGAGCAAGAAGGTCGGCATGATGAACAAGCGACAGTCGACCCCGGCGGCGATCGGCACGGCCCCGACGCCGATTCTCGCGGCGCCTCATCCGCCGTCGAAGGCGATCAAGGCCACGGAGATGCCCGCCACCACCATCGCCGGCACGCCTCCATGAGGCTACGGGGGTCGGTCGATGTGTCGGCCGATGAAGAAATCGACCTTTTCATTCTAGGAGCTTGACGGGTCTGCTAACCCCGAGATTGTCAACATCTACACGAGTCGGAGTCTTTTCCTTGGTTCGGCGCCGATGCCGTCGAAAGTCGACTTGTCTACTCGACTGCGGTGTTGTACGCCGAACGCTGTGCAGGGGCGGTTGATCATCTACAGTACGTCAGTCAGTCGGTCGAACGCAGCCATCAGTCCATCTGTCGGTCATCTACAGCAGACGGTCGGCCAGTCAGTCAGTCGGTCGGCCAGCCAAGTACAGCCACCAGTCCGTCGGTCGACCAGCGAACTGTCATCCACATTCCGTCTTCCATCTACCATCCAGTCACGATCATGGACAACTTGAAGTCCGCCACGCAACGATCACGTCACGTACCGCAACCAAAGACATGTGTTCACGACTCTAATGACGCGGGGGAAGGACAGGGGAGACGGCAGAGGGAGGGCGAGGGGTATCCCATCTGTGGCTTCATCTTCTTTGCCTTGAGCTTTCCCTCTCTTTTTCTCTCCCTTTCCCTTTCACTTTCTCTTTTTTTTTTCTCAGCAGGCGCCCCACTGGCTGCTCCCATATTTCTTTTTCTTTTTCTTCATGATCTTTATAATCTCGTGTTTCTTGTCTCTACTTGTGTCTTTGACTCTGTCCCAGTCTTCTACCTTTCTTGTTTTCTACTTTTTGTCTAATCTTCTGGTTTGTCTAGTTTTCCGGCTCTCTAGTTTTTCTGGGAACATGTCTTTTGTCGTGCTTCAATCAGTCAATTGATCAGGAGGGCGCGTTCATGTGCTCACTGCACTTGGCTGCACATGACTCGGTGCATGCATGCATGCATATATGTATGTATTGCATTGCATTTGGATCAGGATGGAATGCTATTTACAAAAGTACATTCATTGACCGTGACCGTGACTGACTGTGACCGTGACCGTGACTCTTGCCGGGGGGGGGACAATCCATTCCATCTCTACCCTCTTCTTCCTTTCCTCGGCACATATATTTCCATTCATCTTCCTGCCGTCACGACAGTTCCAATTCTCCATCTTCAAATCTGCGGCCACGACATACCGACCTTGGATGCTTCGGTAACATACCTTTTTTCCCAACGGCTGGGACAACTCTCCTCTGCAGTGCAACTGCATGCACGCACTCGCAAGCCACTTACACTTATAGTCGGACGTCTGCCCACGTCAGATGCCAGATGCCCTGTGTGATCTCGCACAGCAGCTTTTCTGCCACGCGCGCAAGTGTCGACCGGGGGGGGGGGGGGGGGGGGGTGTTGATCTGACACTTTCTCCGGCGGCGGTCCGAGCAGGGTAGAACGGCTCTCGGCCTATAGTACAGTATCTGCAGCGAATCTTGCCTTCAGTTTTTATTCCTTAACAGGGTTTTTTTTCTGAAGGAGTTGGCTATCGGGCTAGAAGAAGAATCTGCATCGCCGTAAAGCTACTACAGTACCCAGTGTAAGAATCAAATGAAATGAAATGGAAAAATAAATAATGTATCTGTTGCAGGAAAAACATGTTCGATTGTGGAACATCTCTGCCATCACTTTTTTTCCCTTTGCAAATCGAGAACTACCCCCCCCCCCCCCCCCCCCCCCCCTGTTCGTAGCACTTCCCCGTCGTCGTCTCGATCCGAGATCCTGATCAAGCCCATCTCGGTGAACGACTCAAGACGATCGATCAAAGACCCACGTCATGCTCACGAGTCCATTGAGCAAATCTGTCTTGGTGGCTGTTGTGCGACACTCTCCCCGACACCAAATCCACTACCACGCCCTTCCGCCGTTGAGTGGAGCGATATCCCCCCCCCCCCCCCCCCCGACTTGGCATGCCGGCTGGATCAGCACATGAGACGAAGATGTCAGCTCCCCTTGCCATACAGTATCCCTGAAACGAGCTGTGCAGCGATCGTATCCGCCTTGTGCTGGCTATCATGTCCTGGGCTGTACGGTAGCGTACTAGAAGAGCAGTGCCGCATGGTAATGCCTCGACGCAGTGCCTCCCCAGGCCACCGTCTCATGCCTTGCACGGGGCAGTAATCAAAAGCTGGTGCTGTGGCACAGCAGGGCTCAACAGCCAGTATGAAACATGCTCACCAGAAAGCCTGGGGCTTGTTGCCGCAGCCGAAGAGATGCCTAAGGCAACCCGTACAGACGACCTTCGCCCAAAGCCCTGCCTGCTCGCCTTGCTCGCCCTGAGTTCCCGAGCCAGGCAGCTTTGCAGATGCTGTCCGGTACAGTACCGGTAGTACATACCGTACCGTACTGTAGAGTTGGCTATTTCAAATCGTTGGATCGACGTTCCCGTCCCTTGCATACGTAGCCCTGCATTAGGGCTGGAGCTAATTAGAGCTCGGCTAGTCCAAGGATGAAAAGCGACATCGTCGTAGCTCCTACCGAGTAGGCGGTCGAGCATCGTTGGTTCGACCGTCAGGGCGAACGGGAAGGCTTGCTCCGTCTTGAACTGTGCCTCGCCACGTCAGCGTCTGGCGGTCGATGGCTCTTGACGGCCAACTTTCTCTGCCTCGGTAGCCTCGTCCGATGTCGTGCGTGACTGGCTCGGACATGATGTCATCGTTGGGCTCCTTGACCCACCGACCTCAGAAGCTCACGAGGCATCGCGGCCGATGCCGTCTCTCCTCTCCGTCGCTCGATCAACATCGCAGTCCTCGACGACAGCCTAGGCTGCCGCTAACGTGCGATGGTGCCGACGACTCCGCCGGCCCGGTACGCTACTGGAGTTACACGACCGGCGCCAGTGCCCGTGGCGACGACGGCCTTCCGTTCCACAGCTATGTTACGTAACCCACATCGACCCTGGACATCTCTCCTACGTCACCTCGATAGAGAAGCAGGAATGACGTAGTCGGAGGCAGTCAGCATTTCAATCTCGGGCCTCTGGATTCTCCGCTTTCTTGGAGGGCCCATCGATCGACCGGATCGTCACCACGGCCAGCACCCGTCGTCGTAAAGATCCTCGCGTTGTAAAGTACGGTACCGCAATCATCGGGCACGGCATCAGCTCCAATGATGTAGGACAGCTGAAGCTGAAGCAGAGTAGACACAACGTCGATGCAGCCGAGAACATGCACCGATTTCCCCGAGGTCATCAGCACCAGCGTTGACGACCCTCAAGAATGAGGCGTACTTATGAGTCATCACGCATGGCTTACGTACCGGTAGACCCCCCCCCCCCCCCCCTTCCCCTTCGCCGCGCGGCGCGCAGCGCAAAAGCCCAAGAAGAACACGGAGCGGTCACCGATTGTCCCGTACATACGCACCCTACAGCCTTCCACGGGGTGCTGTTGCTGTAGAAAACGGCGGGTCACGTATTTCGTCGATCGGACAAGCGTCCGTCGTTCGAATTGAATGTACTAGTATAGCGATCGTCAGGGCGGGGGGGCCGGCCGTGCCTGCTTACGGTACGTCACTGGGCTTACTGCTTACCTCGGCTCCTGCAATGTGTTGCTTTTCTTTCCGTTGGTCGGCCCAGACTACGACTCCGCCATTGGTTGGGGATTATGGCATTCAGGTGGGACTGGGAGAGTGGTGCTCGGCAGCGAAGACAGGGTCCATGAGGTACGGTACGACGACAGAGAGGACCGAGGCCTGTGGTATGGGGGGACTAAAGAGACCGAGAGACAAGCACGAGCATGGTCCTCCCTTCCCCTCGGCATCTTGTCGTCGCCCGGCCATGTGTCAGATCAAAGAATCTTCCGTCACACCCGTCGTCATCCGATCCCCACCCTCAACGTTCAGTTGACCCCGGCCCGTTTGTGGAGGGCGGGAACGAAGGATCAGATCTTGACGACGAAACAGCCCAGAAACATGCACGAGAGGTGGCAAATGTGTGAAGCCTAGGTACGGGCAACTTGACACTGGTGAATTACGACAGAAGAGTGCAATGGGGACGGCGAGAGAAAAACGAAGGATGACAGTGTTTCGAGAATAGGTAAGTAGATACAAGAGTAGACTGGATATGGCGGAAAACGAAGCAGCTTGCAGGGACGACTGACTGGGAGGCGACGAAATCTAGATGGGGTTCAAAGTAAGAAGCAAGGAAGTATCATCGGAGGAGTGGGTATGAGAATGGCAGCACCGTCGACAATTTCCGATGGAAGACATGTTGGGAGAAGATGGTCTGACCGAGGTAGAAGACAGCCGGTTCCTCCGACGTGTTGGCGTCCGATGGTGGATGGAGGAACTATTGTCCACCGCCGAGAAATCGAGACGACTCTAGCGAGAAATGTGGGCCCCATGTCGCGAGCGAGCTGGTGGGCAGATGTCGGTGACCAGGCCGAGTGAAGGCTGGGCGACCAAGGCGGCGAGCTTTCTCACATCGTGCCGGACCGCCCTCCAATGCCGAGAGAGGGAGATGAATCGACCGAGAAAGGTGAGCCCCACATCGCGAACGCTACAGTGGCCGGCAGAGATTAACAACCAGGCCGAGCGAAAGGTAGAGCGAGCGACGCAAGCTTCCTCTTACATGGGTGCCAGACCGCCACGTCACCGCCTCCGGGCAGAAATCCGGATCCATGCATGTCGGACACCTCGTCACCCCTTCTTCCCCGGCCCTCTCCTACGGTCTCGTCGGGGGTGCTTGGATGTCAACCTGACCCGACCCGCCGTTGCCCCGTGCGAGCATTGTGTAGAGCCGTAGGAGTAGCGCAGCGGGCCGCCAAAGATTCTTGGGCGACGGCGACAGCGAGAGGAGTGAAGTTTTTGGAGCGACGTACGCCGACGAATGACCGCCGATGACGATTCCGAGAGCAGCGAGGTGTAAAGTTTTCTCGCAAGGTACGCTGACGACCGACGGCTGATGACTCCGAGAGCAGCGACGTGCTAAGATCTCTCCTGGGGTTGACGGTGGAGATGAACGGGAGAAGACGAGTCAGACGAGGAGAGGAATGGTCTCCTCTTATATATCGGCGGCGTTCTTTGAATCGGTGTACTTCGTTAAAATCAGGTACGGCCTACCATCAGGCAGCGTGAGAGGCCCCTGACAGCGCCGCAGTGTTGGCCTTAGGCAGCAGCGGAGAAACGGAGAGCGTACAAGACCAAGAACGAGCGGTCTTCCCCAGCGATCCGCGCCTCAACATTGCCTCCTTGCAAAAAACACACTCAGGGCGGAGGCCAAGAGGCAGCCACAACGTTACCCCGCCGCCTCTTCTAGCCCCAAACCCCCCCCCCCCCCCTGCCCCGTCGAGGAAAAGACCGGAGGAAGCCGGAACACGTCGAACTGCAACAGAACATTCACGGTGGCTTCTTCTCAACGGCGGAAAAAGCCACCGCCTCGGACACGTCGCACGTGAGATTGACGTGGTCCTCGTCGTCTGCTCGGTCGACCATCGCGTACGAAATCCGGGCTTCGGTTGACAGCTTGCACCGACGTCAGCGTCCATCCAGCAGTCCCCGTCGCGACAGACGTCTCAAGAAAGAAACGGTCGGCTTGTCGAATTGAAGGTGGTTACACACCCCTTTCTCTGCTCCAGAGGCCCGCAGAAAGGGAAGCCTCCCTCCGAGGCCACGGCCCGCTTCCGAGAGCATCGCCTCCCAGGTACCGGCCGACGATGCCCATGTCAGACTTCTCTCTTGAGCCAGAGGCTCGACGACGTTGCAAGAGATGAGTCACATCGTCGGGGTCGCGACGTCGGTCCCTTTAGGTTTATGCTGTGCCTCCGCACCAGAGGCTATGCGGGCCGCCGTTCCGGAGGGCCATCCTGCCTTGCCGCAATCGAGGGTGAGGGTGCGAGATGTGGCGCAGGGCGTACCGACATGGGCATTCAGGATCAGAGTGAGAGGGTCCGGCGTCGGTGACGCGGTTCGACCGAGGTTGATGGCTTTGTCCTTCCTTGCCGCAAGGGATCGTGAGGCTACCGGTGCGGCGTAGGGTCATACCGACATCGAGATCCAGGATCGGATTGGACGGTTCCGGCGACGGCGACGTGTTCTGACCGACGTTGACGGGCTCGTCCTTCTCATTAGGCTAGTCGGTCTCGACGAGTCGCGTCCTTTCTCGTCCGGACGATGAGGCCGATCTGATCCAGTCGACACCCAAGATCGGATTGGAAGGATCCGGCGTCGGTGACATGTTTCGACCGAGTTTGACGGGATTATCCTTCTTATCAGGCCACCTGGTCCCGCCGAGCCACGCCCTTCCTCGTCGGGATGACAACGCCGATCTGATCTAGTCGTGACGCCATGACTGCGGATACAAGCGTGAGAAGACCAAGGTCCAGACCGATATGCAAGGCCAACAGGCAGCGCGACCCAAACCCGCAAGGCGCATTGCGTTGCAGAGGCAAGACAATGCCTCGTGAGGTTGCCAATAGCCTTGCGCAGCTGAGCGCCGACACGTGTCTTTTTGAGCCAGCGGCGGCAAAGCCAGACTCTGAAGCACTGACTCGGGCCGCGCCTTGCGCCTGGAAATCGAACGAATGCGACATCCTGCAAGAGCTCTCTCGCTTGATTCTTCGGTGGGCCTGCGGCGGAGATTCTTTGAACATGAATTCGAAGGAAGAGACGCTCCCGTCAACCCCCTAGATCGACGTTCGTGTTGGTGGCCGGACTTGACAGTCCCTTTCCACAGCCTTGTGGTCGGCTCACTTCGAAAGTGGGGGAGAGCGAGACCCGCTTGTGCAGAGGGCGCGTAGATGGACCTCTGACCCGGGAATGTCTTTCCCTAAGGTGGTGGTCTCTTTCTCCACGCTGACAAGATCTGCAGGTGCATGCTGGTCCGGAGCTTCCGTCCTCCGTGGGATGTCGTGCTCGATCGGTGTCTGTGAGGGCTTTATTTTATTGGCCGACGCCCACTTTGGCGCCCGTGGCGCCACAGGCTCGTCACGATTCGCTCTGACGACAAACGATCCCGAGGTCCGAAAAGGCTCTTGCGGTTCCCGTCACGTGGATGTTGCAGATGCTGAATGATGGTCCATGATCGTGGACGTCTCTACATACGTACGTACGTACGTACCTCTTGCTGGGAACAGACTGGACGGTATCTGCGTTCTTGATGGGTCAAGCTCGACACGTTCAGCGATTGGAGAATTCCCCATGTCCCTCGCACTCCCTTGCATTGTCCAGCGTTGGGTAGATGCTCCATGGCCCATTGAACACAGGGTGACCATAGCCGGCCACGTTGCGATATCCGCAGATAAGTAGCACCCTCCCATGCTCAGAGCTTGACATTCCCCATTGAGTGTGCAATTATTACCTAAGCTCCCGACAGAAGTTAAGCGCGATCATCTGTATGGGGGCAACAAAAGCCGTGAGACACCACCATATTCCCCTCCCGACAAAATTCTGGTCACCATTGTCAACTTCTAAGTCTCACAACTACTAATCTGAGCTGCCATCACTTTTTTCTTTACTCTTCTCTATCTTTTCCAGGTTCTCAAGTCTTACAGTACTTAATCCTACCTTCCAACATAATAATCTGCTAAATATACAGTAGTGAGGAACTATTGAATCCATCGCTGCTTAATCCAAGACTGATCTACTTCTCTCCAAACCTATATCTATCCTCTTGCTATATTTGTTTTCTCTTGTCCTTGATGTACCACATGTTATTGTTGTACCTTTCAGAAAAGGCCAGCATAGCTTGACTGTGTTTAGGCAGTGCTGATGTCAGAGTTGGTGTCACAGGGCAGACCACGAGCACCACCAAGTCACGTGGCCACGCGGCAAGTCAGCTGACTAGATGCCACTTTTTCGCGTTTTTACCTGCCTACACTGCATTTCTCTTCTGTAGCTTTACCTTCGTGTACAATAGGAATCAGAAGTACTGGCCCAGGCACTAGAGAAAGAAGAAGAACATATTCTTCTGACTGACTCAAACCTCCACCACCCATCCTGGTCAAAATCCTCTCAACTCTACTCTGAACTAGCTACTAAGTTCAAAGAACTTACAGATGATCAAGGACTAGAGCTGGCAATAGCACCCTTCACGCCAACAAGAGCAAGAACACTGGCAGAGCCTCCCTTCTCTGCTATTGACTTATTTTTTATCTCTATATCACTTCTTAATTCTTTTATTTCTTCCCAAATTAACCTAGACTTCCACACAGGTTCAGACCACAGACCAGTTCAGACAATTCTAAGTCTGGAAACACCAAAGAAAGCCAGAACTCACCAAAGAAACTGGAGAACACTGGTTATTGGTTATTGGTATTCCTACTCCATTCTAGTGCTAGTTATCTAGACTATACTGGGTCAGCTATGAAAATTAAGCAAGGAAAACTCTAGGCCTGCTAGAGTGAAAAACCTTCTTCTGCAGTGCCTGGCCAGCACTATCCTGTCGAGATGCTGTAGAACGTGGGGGGTGGCTGGCTAGCAGCCAGCTTCCAGCTGCTCCTGAGCCCAGAAGAACTGGGGGAGGATGCCTTGTCAGAGAATCCACACTGTGAGAGCGGCGGCGGGCCGTGGTCAGGATGCCAAAGCCTGGTAGTCAGTGGTGGCAGCGACTGGAGAACACTAGATCTGGACCAAGTTAAGAAAGAAGCTAAGAATCTTCCCCCTATTCCACCACTACTTAACAGAGAGGAAGTGGATAAATATCTGGAGAACCTGGACAAAGCTCTTCAAGAACTGGCTGACAAGATAACAAGACCTCTGAGAGACTCAAAGTACACTGTTCCCTGGTGGAACCAAGAGATTAAAGAGAAAATTAAAAAGGAAAGAAAGCTGAGAAGAAAAGTCTTCCAAAACCAAGAACCAGTTCACAAACTTGAGAAGGTAATAAAGAAAAAGAAATACCTGATCAAGAATGCCAAAAGAAAGACATTCAGAGAACAACTCCAGAATCTGGCTGAAACACAAAAGCACTGGAAGATAGCCAGGTGGGGTGAAGAAAAAGCTGGCAAACCACCAGAACTTCCAATTATTCCAGAACTTACATATTATAACCCAGGAGGAACACAGTCTTTATATACTCACAGAGAGCAACAGACAGGATACTGAGTGGAAGTGCCAAGCAGCATGACACAGGAGGAAGTCACATGACTGTCAAGACTGACCAGGAGTTGCTTGACACAGTGTGCATATACATTGAGCATGGCAAGCCTAACTTGACCAGCTTGACACAGCATGCATATACATCAAGACTTGTGAGTACAGCTTGACAAGCTTGATTTTTTATTTTTTATTTTTTATTTGATTCTTACACTGATAGTAGCTTTACAGCTATGCAGATCTTCTAGCTAGTAGTGAACTTCTTCAGAAAACCTTTAAAGGAATAAAAACTGAAGGCAGAGTGTGACTAGAAGATGTAACAAAAGAAATCTTGAAGTGTCTGGTAGAAGAAAAAAGATCTAGGTATTAGATTGGGAATAGTGGAGTTTGAAAGCCAGGTTAAACTGGTTTAGTTTTTTTAAAGACGTAAACCAGTACAGAAACTTCTGTAGAAGCTCTGGGTTTGAAATAATAGTGGTGAAGTCTTGGGGATTAAAAGAAGCTTGTTGTCTTTGTCTTGAATAGAGAGAACATGAAGAAGTGATGTGTTTTGCAGTTTCCTCTACTTGGCCACACATGCATAAAGGGGTAGCAAAATCAGGAACTCCAGCTCTGAATAGAAAACTTGCCAGACCAATTCTCCCAGTTCTGATTTGTAGTAGCAGACTTACCTCAGCTTTCTGTAGCTTTTTGTAGAGCTCCAGATTATCTTTGGGTGGCTTTGGGCAGAAAGTCTGCCAACCCGGGTGGCTTCTTCTTTTCTTCTCTTTCTATCGGTTTTCCCACTCTTTAGTAAAAAGCTTTTGTAGTTCTTTCTTTGAACTAGTCTGATTAGTGGTTATTTGACTTAACCAAGTGAATTTCCAATTTGGAGAGATAGTTGATGATTTCTTTAAAGGTTTCCTCAGTGAAGAAGTATAAGAAGAAATAGTAGAAGAGGTACTGCCAAGAAGAGTTTTCAGAGAGAAGGTTTAGATGGAAGAGAGAAAACAGACTGTGTGGAATTTGAAATAAAGATCTAGAGGTAAAAGAAAAAGCTCACTCTCTAATAGAAAAAGGGAGTGGCTTTGAAAGCATCTCCAATAAGTCTTAGATATCTGTTTTGGAATGAAACAAGAGAAGAGATATTAGAAGATTTTCTTAGAGGGTTGAACCAGATCCCCACTGCATAGCTCAGAAGAGATCTGAGTATAGCAGTGTACACAAGATGTGATATAAGAACTGGGAAGCCCCAAGTTGAGTAGGAAGTTCTAGAGAGAGAGAAAAGTGCTTTCTGTGTTTTTTGAAGAATAATCCTCTGGTGTTTATGCCAGTGGAGCTTTGCATCCAGATACACTCCTAGTACTTGCACTTCTTTTTTTGG
The DNA here is from genome assembly GCA_963422465.1 of Lichina pygmaea. Taxonomy (NCBI): domain Eukaryota; kingdom Fungi; phylum Ascomycota; class Lichinomycetes; order Lichinales; family Lichinaceae; genus Lichina; species Lichina pygmaea. Next base: position 1,386,253 of record OY730171.1, read on the forward strand.
TCTTAGAACCACATTCTCTAGTCTTAGCTGAAGCTGAAGATTGTCTGATCTTCTTCTGGAAAAATGAAGTACTTTATATTTCTCAGGAGAGAAGACTATTCCATGTCTTGCAGCTCAGGACAGACATTTGAGATATGTGTTCTTCAACTTCAGAAGGTTGCTTTTCAGAGCTACAGTTGTACTATGCCAGAACATAGTGTAGAGTTGGCATCCCCCCACAGAGTCTCTACTACACTTTCCCACAGTCCCAAGGTCTCTTGCACTCCACTGTACATGCTCACCCCTGGGATCCTGCTTCAGAGTGCTGGGTCACCAGCCCAGAGCCCACACTCCAACTGTAGTTTACTCCCTGAGCTTGTTGTTTGCAGTCTAAGTCTGCACTCTGTACAAACTGGCATGCACATCTGTCCTCTCAGACTATATAGACAGTCTTGTAGTAGGCCCAGGCTTTACCTCTGTCACTGCTATTATTTTTTTTATTTTTTTTATTTTTTTTTTATTTGATTCTTACACTGATAGTAGCTTTTCAGCCATGCAGATCTTCTAGCTAAGAGTGATTTTCTTCAGAAAACCTTTAGAGGAATAAAAACTGAAGACTGGGGGTGACTAGAGGATGTAGCAAAAGGAAATCTTGTAGTGACTAGTAGAAAGAAGACTTCTAGATATTAGAGTGTGAATAGTGGAGTTTGAAAGCCAGGTTAAACTGGTTCAGTCTTTTCAAAGACATGAACCAGTATAGAAACTTCTGTAGAAGCTCTGGGTTTGAAATAATAGAAGTGAAATCTTGAGAATTAAAAGGAGCTTGCTGTCTTTGACTTGAATAAAAAGAGCATGAAGAGGTGATATGTTTCACTGTCTCTTCTACTTGACCACAGACACATAAAGGGGTAGGAAAATCTGGAACTCCAGCTCTGAATAGAAAACTTGCCAGGCCAATTCTCCCAGTTCTGGTTTGTAGTAGTAGACTTACCTCAGCTTTCTATAGCTTTTTGTAGAGCTTCAGGTTGTTGTGGTGAGGCTTTTGACAAAACACCTGCCACCCAGAGTAGCTTCTTCTTTTCTTCTTCTCCTATTAGTTTTCCCACTCTTTAACAAAGAGTTTCTGTAGTTCTTTCTTTGAACTAGCCTGGTTAGTAGTTAATTGGTTTAACCAAGTGAACTTCCAATAGGGGGGGATAGTTGAGGATTTCTTTAAAGGTTTCTTCACAGAAGAGGCATAGTGGGAGATATTGGAAAAGATACTGTCCAGAAGTGTTTTCAGAGAGGAGGTTTGAATAGAAGAGAGAAAACAGGCTGTGCGAAATTTGAAATAGAGATCTAGAAGTAAAAGAAAAAGCTTACTCTCTAATAAGAAAGATGGAGTGGCTTTGAAGGCACCTCCAATAAGTCTCAGGCATTTGTTCTGGAATATGCTAAGAGAAGAGATATTAGAAGATTTTCTTAGAGGATTGAACCAGATCCCCACAGCATAACTCAGTAAAGATCTGAGTATTGCAGTGTACACAAGATGTGATGTGAAGACTGGGAAACCCCAAGTAGAATATAAAGTTCTAGAAAGAGAGGAAAGTGTTTTCTGAGATTTTTGAAGAATAATTCTCTGGTGCTTATGCCAGTGGAGTTTTGCATCCAGGTACACTTCTAGTACTCGCACTTCTTCTTTTGGTCTTAGAATCACATTCCCCAGTCTGAGCTTAAGCTGAAGATTGTCTGATCTTCTTCTGGAAAAATGAAGTATTTTATATTTCTCAGGAGAGAAGACTATTCCATGTCTTGCAGCCCATGATAGACATTTGAGGTGTGTGTTCTTCAACTTCAGAAGGTTGCTTTTTAGAGTGTGTCCAAATGCAAGTAGATTTGTATCATCTGCAAATCCCAGAGCAGAAACACCAGTGGAAGGAGAGTGTACAGTTTCATGAAGTTCAGAAATATAAAATAGAAACAGAATAGAAGATAAAGAGGAATCTTGGGGAACTCCACAGTGAATAGGAATAGCAGAAGACTTAGAGTTATCAAACACAAGAGTGGTAGAACAACTGGTGCAGAAAGAGAGAATCCAGAAAGATAGCCAGAGAGGAATTCCTTTTGTCTCTAGGATTTGTTGGAGGATCTTAGGTAGAACTCTGTCATAGGCTCCTGAGATATCCAGAGAAAGTAGAGATGCAACCATGCCTTCCTTCCAGACTTTTTCTACTTGGGAAGTTAGTAGGAAGAGTGCTGATTCAGTTGATCTTGCTTTCCTGAAGTCTATCTGGATTTCTGGCAAAAGTCTAGCTTCTTCTACTACCTTGCTTAGCCTGGTTGCTGTAATAGCTTCTATCAGCTTGCCAGTTGTGTTTAGCAAAGCTATAGAGCACCAGGCTTTAGCTTGGTTATAGTGTCTTTTACCAGGTTTTCTTAGACAGACTGTCTTTGCATTCTTGAACCTCTCTGGAAAGTATTCCAGTCTCCAGCATGTTGATGTGAGAACAGCCATAGCTTGGCAGAACTTGGAACCCAGAGCTTTCAGAAATTTATTTGGCAGCTTATCTTTTCCCTCTGCTGTGAAAGGTTTCTTTTTGTTCAGGATTTGTTCCACTTCTTCAGCAGTAACTTCCTGAGAAAGCTGGATCTCTGGAGTACTCTGGGAACTCTCTGTACTTGGTTCTGGAACAAGTGCTTTGGGGAAGAACTGGGCTGAGAATACTTTTGTCTTCTCCTCAAAGGTTTTAGCTAGTCCTTCTTGTGTTTCCAAATCTGGGACCAGGGGAAGATCAGGAGTCCTGTTGGCTTTTGTTTTTCCCCACTTTGCAAGCTTCCAGAATTTTGAAGAACTGGCTAGCTCATGGACTTGTTGTCTGAAGGTGGTCTGCTTTCTCTCTCTGACTGCTTTTTTCTTGTTCTTAGTTGCTTGCTCAAGGTCTTCTTGGGATGCCTGTCCTCTGAGAACTTGTCTTCTTACTCTTCTTTCCTCTCTAACCTTGTTTTGGATGTCTTGGTTCCACCAGGGAACTGAGTGACCAGATTACTTCTGGAGCTGTGTACATTTATTTACCACTTCTTGGAGAAAGTTGTCCAAGTACTCCAAGTACTTATCCAATTCATTTTTATCTTGAAAGTGGGAAGGTAGCTGTAGCTTCTCACACTCTACTCTTGCAAGGTTTAAGTCTAGTGTCTTCCAGTTCCTTTCTGGCTTCCAGATTTTCCTTGGAGGATCCAGGTCCAGGCTAGTTAGTATAGGTCTGTGGTCAGACCTATGAAAGAACTGGAGAGTCACTTTAGAGAAAATCAGGGAGTTAGAAAGAGAAGAAGAAATAAAAGACAGATCAATTACAGAACATAGTTTTTCTGAAAGAGATCTTGCTCTGGTGGGAGTAAAAGGTACAATAGCTAAATCCAGATTTAAATCTTTTATTAGATCTTGGAACTTGTTTGCAGTGTCAGAGTACAGTCTTCTTTTCTTTGACCAGTCTGGGTGGTGGAAGTTTGAATCTGTGAGAAGAATATGTTGTCCTTGTACTTGTAAAGTATTTTGGAGTAAACAGAGAAGAGCTTCTGATGCCTCTGTATAGTTTTCTTGACTTGATAGGGTAAAGTAAAGATTACGCACCCAAAGAGAAGTAGAAGAGTTTTCCAAGTAGATTTCAAGAGAAATAAAGTCTTTACTCCAGAAAGTAGGATGAAGAGAAGAGAGTTTCAGGTTTTTATTAATAAGAAAAAGTATTCTGCCAATCTCTGAATAGTAAAAAGAAAGAAAAGAAGAGAAAACAGTAGAGGTGCTTATCTCCAGGTGAGAGTTTTTCCAGAGTTCTTGAAGTGTAATAATATCCACCTCTTGAAGAGCTGAGGTTGTTAGAAGTAGCTCTTGGACTGATTAGCTTTTTTGTATATTATACTGGAGAAGTGTGAGCTTTGAGTTTTTCATGTAGACATCTCATCTTCAAAGATCTTGAAAGAGTTGGCTGATACTTTTCTCTTATTATTTGTTGATCTTGCCCCAAGAATTTGAACTTCTGGACAGCTTCCCCTGATTCTCTCTGAGCTTCTAGTTGGCTCAGCTATTTTATGTTTTTTCCTCTCTGGGAGTGGCTGGGAGAAAGAGAAAGATGTAGCTGGAGATTGAGGTACTAGTGTCAGAGATGTAGAGATTAGGATCTTATACTTCCCTGGGCATGAAATCCAAGCTTCTCTGGCTTTCTTGGCTGCTTCCTGGCGTACTGGGCATGTGCTAGCCCAGACTGGGTGAGATCCCTGGCAATTGCAGTATTTTGGTTTTAGCAAGTTTTCAGGAATTGGGCATGTTCTCCTCTTATGTTGTCTACCACATACTCCACAGGCAGTTCTGTTCCTGCAGGCATGAGCTTGGTGGCTATAGCCAAAGCACTTGAAGCATTGTGCAATGTTATGACTCAGAAGGAACACAGTCTTTATACTCACAGAAAGCAGCAGACAGGATACTGGACAGAAGTACCAGGCAGCATAACACAGGAAGCAGTCACATGACCAGCAAGACTGACCAGGGGTTGCTCACCACAGTGTGCATATGCATAAGAAGAGTGAGCAGAGCTTGCCCAGCTTGCTGCAGCACGCATGAGCAGTGAGCAAAGTGAGCAGAGCTTGCCCAGCTCACTGCAGCATGCATGAGCAGTGAGCAAAGTGAGCAGAGCTCACTGAGCTCACAGACTGAGCAATATATAGTCCGGTGATAGTTCCCTTATAGAATGATCATCTTCAACTTATGTTGTGATCCAGACAACTAGATCTACTTTAATACAATCTTGTACAAAGCCACTGATCAGGTGTCATCACCACCATGTTCCACCAAACCCCTTCACACTCCTTGACACTCCTCTCCTGCAAGAACCAACCTGCCTTCCACATCTTGCTGTCATCCTATACTCAGATAGGATAGTACAGTACAGACTGCAACACTTTGAAGACTCTCAAGGATAAGTACCTCAGGAGCAACCAACCCCAGATTCCCAGATGGAAAGATTAGTGTCGCCAAGCCAGACCTGTTCTACAGTGAAAGAAATAAAGTTGACGACTGGCTTATGCAACTCCAAGTCTACTTTCAATTCCAACCAGAGATGAAGCTGCCTAAGAAGAAGTGGCCCCTCTTTGCAACCACTTACATGAGAGGCAATACTTATCAATAGATCAAGCCCTACGTCAACAAATACCTCTCAGGAGATGGAGACTGTGATGGCACAACAGAATGGATGACAAAATGGACATGATTCAGGGACAAAGTCAGAAAGATTCTTGGACTATCTAACAAAGACAAAGTGGCTATACAAATAATCCAGCACATCAAACAACAACACTCCACTGCCAAGTACACCATGCAGTTCAAGCAATACTCAGTGCTGACTGACTGGGATAACAACACCCTGATAGTCATGTACTGATGTGGACTGAAAGAAAACATGAAGGATGAAATCACCTTTGACAGACAAGTGGTCAACACATTGGACAAACTCATCACATAAGCAATCAACATCAACAACAAGCTATTCAAGTGAGTAATGGAGAAACACCACAACAGAGGATACAGCCACCCTGCATGGCATGTGAGCAACCACTACAAGTTGCCTAACAAGGCACCACCACATGACCCATATAGCTATGCACCCATGGAACTGGATGCAGTCCACCACAAGGGAAGATTCACAAAGGGAAGGAACAATAAGAAGGGGAAAGCACTGAAGTGCTATACCTGTGGCAAGCTAGACTACATGGTGAGAGACTGTCACTCAAAGAACAAGGTGCACTGACAGCAACTTAATACACTTGACAGAGACTGGAATGTCATCAAGCCAGAGGACCCACCAGGAGAGGTGCAGCTATCCCTCAAACAATAGGACAAATACAATCAGACATTAGAAGCAGCCCACCAACTGGCAACATCAGGAGGCAAGGACCTACCAGAACAGACAGGTCAGGACAAGAGACAGGAGCCCTTAACCACCTCTGATAGGGACCAAGACAAACCCATGTCTATCAAAGAAGAAATACTGCAAGGAAGCTATACTTACAGCATAGACCTACAAAACCTATAGCACAGCAAACTACAGTGGAGGTTTTGCATAAAGCACTACTGCACCTACCACGAACAGCTACGAAGATACAGAGGGCATTCACCCTACCACACCACCTGCCACAAACATTGAGTCAATTACAAGAAGGATGTGTGTGAGATCCATCTCTGGGACAAACGCCAACACACCGCATTCCCCGGGCACACACATGATTGGCACAGACACCTCATATTCCTACAGCAAGGCAACAACCACAACTGCTACGTCAACAATTGGCAGTACTGCCTCAAGCCTAGATGTGACAAGCATCAGCAAGACAAATTCATGAACAGATTCCTCAGATCTGATGGGAATGGCTGGACCTATTGCCCAGTCAGTGGAAAGACACTTCAATCAGGAAAAGATTAAACTCTCTTGTCAAAGGGTGACATCAGGAGCTCAACAACATGACCCCTAGCAACACAAAGCACCTGTGATTACCTGTGTCACTACACGCCAACACGCCAGTACGGACATATGCACTTGTTGATTCTGGAGCCAGTGGAAACTACATTTCAAGACAACTTTACAACACCCTCAGCACTGCAAGAAGACGCAAGTGGTAACTCTACCAGCTTGCGATGGCAAATAGACAGACAGAGCTAGTCTGCCACAAGACACAGCCAATGGAAATAGTTACTGGACACTATGCTGAAAGAATCCATCTTGATATTGTCAAGTTGGCCACTCAGGATATCTATTTGGGGATGCCTTGACTAAAGAAGCACAACCCAGTTGTTAACTGGAGGACAGGAGTACTCACATTTAGGAACTGCACTAACAACACAGCTTGGACCTGTTACCAGCTGCAGAAAACATGGACAGATGAGGGAAGGAATCCTCAGTGGAACCTCACTGACAGAAAGGACAACTATCAAGAGAAGAGTTCCACCTTGACAGGCATACCCTGGAACCAGGTGGCCAAACAGTCAGAGATGAAGAGAGAGGAAGTTGTTAACCCTCTGGAGATCTCTGAAGAGTACTGACCTGGGTATGATAACCTCTTTCAGGAAGAGACAACAACAGCAGTGTTGCCTAAGCACTAACCTTGGGATCATGAGATCAAGTTGCAACCAGAGATGAAGCCAGGATTTAGACCAATTTACCAGTTATCAGAGAAAGACCTTCAAGTACTTCGCAAGTATCTGGAGGAGAACCTGAAAAAGAGTTTCATTCAAGAATCTCAATTGCCAGCAGGATATCTGATACTATTTACACCAAAGAAAGGCAGAAGTCTTCAACTTTGTGTGGACTACAGGAAACTCAACAACATTACCATCAAAAGCTGATATCTGTTGCCAAATGCAAACAAACTGCGAGACAGGATCAGCCAAGCTACAACCTTCACCAAGCTGGACTTGAAAGGAGTATACAACCTGATACACATGAAAAAAGGAGAAGAATAGAAGACAGCCTTCAGAACCTGATATAGACACTACAAGTATCTGGTTATGCTATTCAGACTGACAAACACACCAGCAACATGTCAAGTATTGATCAACAACATCATCAGAGCACACCTGGACCAAACAGCTATCACCTACTTGGACAACATTCTTGTCTACTCAAACACACAACAGGAACATACCAAACATGTGAAGGATGTTCTACAATGCCTACAAGAGGCAGGGCTTAAGCTCAACCTGAAGAAATGCGAGTTTAACAAACTGGAAGTTGAATTTCTCAGATACATCATAGGAATTGAAGAGATCAAGATCAACCCTGAGAAAATCAAAGTGATTCAACAATGGCCAACACCAACATCAGTTAAGGAAGTACAAGCCTTCCTAGAATTTGCCAACTTCAACTGACAGTTTATTAAGAACTACTCACAGATGGCAACACCACTGACAGAACTCACAAAGAAGGATGTGGAGTACCAGTGGACAGAGAGACAACAAAAAGTATTCTAACAGCTCAAGGACACTTGCGCCAAGGAACTAGTTCTCTTCAACTTCAAGACAGGCCAACTGACACAAATCAAAACAGACACTTCAGACCAAGCAGTGGGAGCATGTTTATACCAACAGGCAGACAACAAGTGGCACCCACTTACCTACTACTCACGGAAAATTTATTTTTTTATTTGATTCTTACACTGATAGTAGCTTTTCAGCCATGCAGATCTTCTAGCTAAGAGTGATTTTCTTCAGAAAACCTTTAGAGAAATAAAAACTGAAGACTGGGGGTGACTAGAGGATGTAGCAAAAGGAAATCTTGTAGTGACTGGTAGAAAGAAAACTTCTAGATATTAGAGTGTGAATAGTGGAGTTTGAAAGCCAGATTAAACTGGTTCAGTCTTTTCAAAGACATGAACCAGTATAGAAACTTCTGTAGAAGCTCTGGGTTTGAAATAATAGAAGTGAAATCTTGAGAATTAAAAGGAGCTTGCTGTCTTTGACTTGAATAAAGAGAGCATGAAGAGGTGATATGTTTCACTGTCTCTTCTGCTTGACCACAGACACATAAAGGGGTAGGAAAGTCTGGAACTCCAGCTCTGAATAGAAAACTTGCCAGGCCAATTCTCCCAGTTCTGGTTTGTAGTAGTAGACTTGCCTCAGCTTTCTGTAGCTCTTTGTAGAGCTTCAGGTTTTTGTGGTGAGGCTTTTGACAAAATACCTGCCACCCAGAGTAGCCTTTTCTTTTCTTCTCCTCCTATTGGTTTTCCCACTCTTTAACAAAGAGTTTCTGTAGTTCTTTCTTTGAACTCGCCTGGTTAGTAGTTAATTGGTTTAACCAAGTGAACTTCCAATAGGGGGAGATAGTTGAGGATTCCTTTAAAGGTTTCTTCACAGAAGAGGCATAGTGGGAGATATTGGAAAAGATATTGTCCAGAAGTGTTTTCAGAGAGGAGGTTTGAATAGAAGAGAGAAAACAGGCTGTGTGAAATTTGAAATAGAGATCTAGAGGTAAAAGAAAAAGCTCACTCTCTAATAAGAAAGATGGAGTGGCTTTGAAGGCACCTCCAATAAGTCTCAGGAATTTGTTCTGGAATGTGCTAAGAGAAGAGATATTAGAAGATTTTCTTAGAGGATTGAACCAGATCCCCACAGCATAACTCAGTAAAGATCTGAGTATTGCAGTGTACACAAGACGTGATGTGAGGACTGGGAAACCCCAAGTAGAATATGAAGTTCTAGAAAGAGAGGAAAGTGCTTTCTGGGCTTTTTGAAGAATAATTCTCTGATGCTTATGCCAGTGGAGTTTTGCATCCAGGTACACTCCTAATACTCACACTTCTTCTTTTAGTCTTAGAATCACATTCCCCAGTCTGAGCTTAAGCTGAAGATTGTCTGATCTTCTTCTGGAAAAATGAAGTATTTCATATTTCTCAGGAGAGAAGACCATTCCATGTCTTGCAGCCCATGATAGACATTTGAGGTGTGTGTTCTTTAACTTCAGAAGGTTGCTTTTTAGAGAGTGTCCAAATGCAAGCAGATTTGTATCATCTGCAAATCCCAGAGCAGAAACACCAGTGGAAGGAGAGTGTACAGTTTCATGAAGTTCAGAAATGTAAAATAGAAATAGAATAGGAGATAAAGGGGAACCTTGGGGAACTCCACAGTGAATAGGAATAGCAGAAGACTCAGAGTCATCAAACACAAGAGTGGTAGAACAACTGGTGCAGAAAGAGAGAATCCAGGAAGATAGCCAGAGAGGAATTCCTTTTCTCTCTAGGATTTGTTGGAGGATCTTAGGTAGAACTCTGTCATAGGCTTCTGAGATATCCAGAGAAAGTAGAGATGCAACCATGCCTTCCTTCCAGACTTTTTCCACTTGGGAAGTTAGTAGGAAGAGTGCTGATTCAGTTGATCTTCCTTTCCTGAAGCCCATCTGGATTTCTGGCAAAAGTCTAGTACTCACGCAAAATAACTTAAGTGGAACAGAACTATGATATCCACAACAAAGAGCTACTGGCAGTTGTCAACACACTCGAACACTGGAGAGTGTACACGGAAAGCAGTTCTGAACTCACTATTCTCACAGACCACAAAAATCTGACAACGTTCACAACAACCAAGAAGTTGAACAGACAACAAGTCAGATGGACTGAACTCCTAGAGCAACACAAGTTCAAGATCTTGTACACCCCCGGACAAGACAATAGGAGAGCAGACACACTAAGCTGACAAAAAGACCACATAGAAGATGATGAACACCAAGGAATGATCTTACAGCAGGACCAGCAAGAAATCCTGGTACTTCAACCACAGATCAACAAGCTCACAGTAGAAGACACTGAAGAATTAATAAGGAACTACCACAACAACCAAGCACATAGTCACCCAGGAATCACCAAAACCACAGACCTTATCCAACAGGCAGAGAACAATATCATCAATCTCTAACAACATGTCACAAGCTACATCAGCAAATGTCTACTATGCCAGAAAAACAAGTATAGAAGACACAAGCCATATAGAGAAGAACACCCAAACACAATACTGAGAGGCCTGTGGGAAGATGTGTCAATAGACTTGATCACCAAGCTACCCAAGTCTAAAGACCCAATCACAGGAATCACCTACGACTTGATTATAGTGATAGTGGACAGATTCACAAAATATCTAATAACAGTACTATTCAAGGAGACCCACACAGCAGAACAGTTGGGACACCTCTTACTGGACAGATTGGTCAGAGACCACAGAGTTCCACTCACAATCATTACAGACAGAGACAAACTCTTCACATCCAACTACTGGAAGATAATCAGTGCAGCCATGGGAACAAAACCCAAAATATCTACGGCCTATCACCCACAAACTGACTTTTTTTTGATTTGATTCTTACACTGTTTGTAGCTTTACAGCCATGCAGATCTTCCAGCTAATAGTGAACTTCTTCAGAAAACCTTTAAAGGAATAAAAACTGAAGACAGGGAGGTGACTAGAAAGTGTAGCAAAAGGAAATCTTGTAGTGTCTGGTAGGAAAAGCTTCTAGATGTTGGAGTGTGAATAGTGAAGTTTGAAAGCCAGATTAAATTGGTTTAGTCTTTTCAAAGACATAAACCAGTACAGAAACTTCTGTAGAAGCTCTGGGTTTGAAATAATAGTAGTGAAATCTTGGGGGTTAAAGAGAGCATGTTGTCTTTGACTTGAGTAGAGAGAGCATGAAGAGGTGATATGCTTTACTGTCTTTTCTGCTTGACCACACATGCATAGGGGGGTAGGAAAGTCAGGGACTCCAGCTCTGAAAAGAAAACTTGCTAGACCAATTCTCCCAGTTCTGGTTTGCAGTAGTAGACTTGCCTCAGCTTTCTGTAGCTCTTTGTAGAGCTTTAGGTTGTTGTAGTGAGGTTTTTGGCAAAACACCTGCCATCCAGCATAGCCTTTTCTTTTCTTCCCCTCCCATTGGTTTTCCCACTCTTTAGTAAAGAGTATTTGTAGTTCTTTCTTTGAACTAGCCTGGTTAGTAGTTATTTGACTTAACCAAGTGAACTTCCAATTAGGAGAGATAGTTGAGCATTTCTTTAAAGGTTTCCTCAGTGAAGAAGTATAGGAAGAAATAGTAGAAAAGGTACTGTCAAGAAAGTCTTTCAGAGAGGAGGTTTGGATAGAAGATAGAAAACAAGCTGTGCGAAATTTAAAATAGAGATCTAGAGGTAAAAGAAAAAGCTCACTCTCTAATAGAAAAGAAGGAGTGGCTTTGAAAGCACCCCCAATAAGTCTCAGACATTTGTTTTGGAATATGATAAGAGAGGAAATATTAGAGGATTTTCTGAGTGGGTTGAACCAAATTCCCACTGCATAGCTCAGTACAGATCTGAGTATTGCAGTGTACACAAGGCGTGCTGTGAGAACTGGAAAGCCCCAGGTGGAGTAAGAGGTTCTAGAAAGAGAAGATAGTGCTTTTTGTGCTTTTTGAAGAATAATTCTCTGGTGTTTGTGCCAGTGGAGTTTGGCATCCAGGTACACTCCCAATACTCGCACTTCTTCTTTTGGTTTTAGAATCACATTCCCAAGTCTAAGCTTGAGCTGCAGATTGTCTGATCTTCTTCTGGAAAAATGAAGTATTTCATATTTCTCAGGAGAGAAGACCATTCCATGTCTTGCAGCCCAAGATAGACATTTAAGATGTGTATTCTTCAACTTCAGAAGGTTGCTTTTAAGAGAGTGTCCAAATGCAAGCAGATTTGTATCATCTGCAAATCCCAGAGCAGAAACACCAGTAGTAGGAGAATGTACAGTCTCATGAAGTTCAGAAATATAGAATAGAAAAAGAATAGGAGACAAAGGGGAACCTTGGGGAACTCCACAGTGAATAGGAATAGAAGAGGACTCAGAGTCATCAAAAACTAGGGTGGTGGTACGTCTGGTACAGAAAGAGAAGATCCAAGAAGTTAGCCAGAGAGGGATTCCTTTTCTCTCCAGAATCTTTTGAAGAATCTCTGGAAGAACTCTGTCATATGCTCCTGAGATGTCCAGAGAAAGTAGAGATGCAACCATGCCTTCTTTCCAGACTTTTTCCACTTGGGAAGTTAGAAGGAAAAGTGCTGATTCAGTTGATCTGCCTTTCCTGAACCCCATCTGGATTTCTGGCAAGAGTTTAGCCTCTTCTGCTACCTTGCTTAGTCTGGCTGCTGTAATAGCTTCCATCAGCTTGCCAGTTGTGTTTAGCAGAGCTATAGGGCGCCAGGCTTTAGCTTGGTTATAGATTCCCTTGCCAGGTTTTCTTAGACAGACTGTTTTTGCATTCTTGAATTTCTCTGGAAAGTATTCCAGTCTCCAGCATGTTGATGTGAGAACAGCTATAGCTTGGCAGAACTTGGGACCCAGAGCTTTCAGAAATCCATTTGGCAGCTTGTCTTTTCCTCCTGCTGTAAAAGGTTTCTTCTTGTTCAGAATTTGCTCCACTTCTTCAGTGGTAACCTCCTGAGAAAGCTGGATCTCTGGGGTACTCTGGTGACTTTCTGTACTTGGTTCTGGAACACGTGCTTCTGGAAAGAATTGAGCTGAGAAAGATTTTGTCTTCTCCTCAAAGCTTTTGGCTAGTCCTTCTTGAGTCTCCAGATCAGGGACCAGAGGAAGATCAGAGGTCTTGTTAGCTTTTGATTTTCCCCACTTTGCAAGCTTCCAGAATTTTGAGGAACTAGCTAGCTCATGAACTTGTTTTCTGCAGGTGTTCTGTTTGCCTTCTCTGACAGCTTTCTTCTTGAGCTTAGTTGCTTCTTCTAGCTCTTCTTGGCTTGCCTGTCCTCTGAGCACTTGTCTTCTTATTCTTCTTTCCTGCTTAACTTTAGTTTGGATCTCTTGGTTCCACCAGGGGACTGAGTGGCTAGATTGCTTCTGGAGTTCTGTGCATCTGTCTGCTATTTCTTGGAGAAAGTGGTTAAGATATTCCAAGTACTCATCCACTTCATGTTTATCTTGAAAGTGGAAGGGCAGCTGCAAATTATTACACTCTTGTTTTGCCAGGTTTGTGTCCAGTGTTTTCCAGTTCCTTTCTGGCTTCCAGGTTTTTCTTGGTGAGTCCAGGTCCAGGCTAGTTAGCACAGGTCTGTGGTCAGACCCATGAAAGAACTGCAAAGCAATTTTAGAAAAGATTAGAGAGTTAGAAAGAGAAGAAGATATAAAGGAAAGATCAATAGGTGAACAGGGTTTGTGGGAAAGAGATCTAGCTCTTGTGGGTGTAAAAGGTGCAATAGCTAACTCCAGATTTGAGTTTTTCATTAGAGTTTGGAACTTGTGTGCAGTGTCAGAATATAGTCTTCTTTTCTTTGACCAGTCAGGGTGGTGAAGATTTGAGTCTGTAAGAAGAATATGCTGCCCTTTTGCTTGTAAAGCATTTTGGAGTAGACAGAGGAGAGCTTCTGATGCTTGTAGGTAGTTCTCTTGACTTGAGGGAGTGAAGTATAGATTATGCACCCACAGAGAAGTAGAGGTGTTTTCCAGATGAATTTCAAGAGAAACAAAGTCTTTACTCCAGAAAGTAGAGTGGAGAGATGACAGATTCAGGTTTTTGTTAATAAGAAAAAGAGTTCTACCAATCTCTGGAGAATATAAAGGAAGAAAAGAAGAAAAAACAGTTGAGGTGCTGGTTTGAAGGTGAGGATTCTTCCAGGGTTCTTGAAGTGCAATAATATCTACTTCTTGAAGAGTTGGGGTTGCTAGAAGTAGCTCTTGGACTGATTGGCTTTTCTGCACATTGTATTGAAGAAGTGTGAACTTTGTATTCTTCATGTAGACATTTCATCTTCAAAGATCTTGAAGGGGTTGACTGACTGCTTTCCCCCTGTGTTTGTTGATCTTGTAGACAGAATTTGCACTTCTGGAGACCCTCCTCTGAGTCTCTCTGAGCTTCTAGTTGGCTCTGTGGTTTTCCGTCTTTTTCCCCCTGGAAGAGTCTGTATGAAGGGGAAAGTAACTGGAGACTGTGTGACTGGGACAGTGGTAGCAGTGGAGATCTCATACTTCCCTGGGCGGGAAATCCATGCCTCTCTTGCCTTCTTGACTGCTTCTTGGCGTACTGGGCATGTGCTAGCCCAGGCTGGGTGAGCTCCTTTGCAGTTGCTGTATTTTGGCTTTAGCAGTTGCTCAGGGATTTGGCAGGTTCTTCTTTCATGCTGGCCTCCACAGGCACCACATACAGCTTGATTCCTGCACAGGCGAGCTTGGTGTCCATACCCAAAGCACTTGAAGCATTCTGCCACCACTGTGTTAGCCAGAAAAGGCTCTGCCTCATGCAATCTGTGGCCCAGCACTACTCCACTCTCAATTAGAAGATTGGCCTGTTCCGGGGTGGCCAGATCCAGGTGAAGTGAAGTAACTGGTTTCTTTTGAGCTATAGCCTTCTTTGACCAGTAGGCTCTTAGAATAGTGATTTGCTTGCTCAGAGATGGGTTGCTGTTCTGGATAGTCTGGCGAGTTTTTTCCAGGTTTTCTGGCTGGATGTCTGTGGTTCTGACTCCATGAATCAACACTGGGAATCTCTTGGGTTGGATAGTTGCTTCCTTGGTAAAAATAGCTGATATCCAGGCAGAGTCTTTCTCCAGAAAACTCTTAGTCTCTTGGGTTTCAGTGTTAATAAGAATATCCCCTGAGGGAAGTTTTCTCACTGCTCTGACTTGTTTATTATAGGGACTGGGGAGTCTGTCTTGGAGAGCTTGAAAAAGCTGGATGTGGGTCCTGTTGGCCATATCAGGTGTCTGGTTACCAGGGTGGACAAGAACTTCCTTCAGAATCCTTGGAGCTAGAGGGATTTGAGCTGGGATATGTTTCTGAACAGCCTGGGCATATGATGGCTTGGATTCTTGCTTGTCTAGCCGCTTGCTAATATTCTCCAGCTCCTGGAAAATCTTGTTGGTCAGACCAGTGGGGAGAGACTGGGTTTTGGTGGACTGGGCTTCATTAGTACAAGAGTTTTTCTTAATATTCTCCCAGCTTTTCAGTACAGATTCTGGGGTAGCTTGAGTCTTGAGCCATGAGTCCAGTAGGTTGTAGTCATTCTGGAGAGCTGGATAGGGGGTAGAAGAACTAGGCTGAGTACCAGCAGAACTGGGAGCTGGCATTGTTGGAGAAGGTGTTATTTTTCTGGTAGTGTTCTGGGAGGAGTTCGGTTTCTTCTTTTTGACAGGCATAGGGTAGGTAACCTGCACAGTGGGTTGTTCACAAAGGGTCACCTGGTTCCTAGCAGTAATTGCACAATCCTGGGACCACTCCCCAAGACTGTACTTTCCTGGGCAGTCTTTTCCAACTAGACTCTAGGGAAATCTGGCTGTATTAACTCAAGCTGGAGACCACACCCCCTGCCTGAGCTTTCCTAGAGTTTTTCAACTCTACCAGCACTAGAGGCAAGCTCTAAACTATTTCTCTTATCCTGGGAGCCCTGATCTCCTTGATGCTAGATGTTTCTCTTGAGAGAAGTTCAAGCTGTTATCTGTCTGACTGGGAGTACTTGCTCAATCCTGGGACCACACCCCAAGACTGAGTATTCCTAGGTAATTGGGGCCTGTCCCCAGTCTTTCAGAATCCCACTGGCCACTCTCTGCCTTGTTATAGATAGTCTGTTGGTTGTTGAAGTTGAAGATCGAAGATTCAGAGATCACAACTTTTGACAAACAAGCTGGGTTACCCAAAGTGATGGGTTTTCACCTTAAGGTTTTGGTGGTTCCCAACAGATACTCGCTTGGTTTCCAGAACTTCTGACAAAGTCCGGTGATTATCAGAAGTGATGGTCCTTGAACGTAGTGGTACTGGGAAGAGTTTTGAGGAACTTGTGGTACTGAGCAGGGAGAAGTGTGGCAGAATCCACACACTTCTTTGGCTTCAACACCTGCTCAATGTCTCTCAGAGAAACACTGAACACCTGGTGATCTGGCTTGGCAGCAAGGAGAGAAAATATGGCAGTATTGATGGGGATTGGTGTGGCAGAAAGGGGCTTGGGATCCTGAGGCTTTCCAGCAGACATCTTAGCTTCAAGATCCAAAGAGATTGGATAGCTATTGTTTGACTTGAGGTATGCAGATCAGCAGTGATCTGACTTGAACATGATTGAGGTGTTTGTCTAATCAATGTGTAGCCTGTGCCACAGTTCTGGCCCAGTTGTATATCTGGCACAAGTCACACATCTTGCCGGGAAGTTCCATCTGCACTGTTGCCTGCTTGCTCTGCTGTATCCCCTGCCTATAAGAACTTCTCCTACTCCCCCAGCTTCTTCTCTTCTTCTTTTCTCTTTTCCTTCCTTGTCTTTCATCTTGTACATCAATCCAAGTCTCAAGTCTCAAGCCAAGTCAGGTCAAGGTTACTGAATCAGTTAGACTTGAGTTCTGCTCTACCATTGCCTTGTCACACTACGAAAGACCTACCCAACCATAACACACTTCACCAAGCCATGTTCATGTCCTTGTCATATCTCAACAACCAGACCAAGCCATGCCAGTTGCTGGAAATAACAAGTTCCTTCACAACATGTTTGCAGAGTTTATGCAAATTCAAGCTACTAACACTACTCCCAAGTCCAAGTCTGAACACACTGCTGACCCAGAGATCTTCAGTGGTGATGGCAGAAACACGGAAATCACGCATGAGAAGCTTGAGAGCTTCATCATGTTACTGTCACTCAAGATAACACTCAACACTGACTGGTACCCCACAAAAACATTGTGGATTGTGTATGTCTTTTCACACACGACTGGCACTGCGCAGTCCTACATCTCAGCTAAGATCACAGCTGGCCAGTACATTGACTGGCACAACATCATCCAAGATCTCCGGAACACCTTCTCTGACCCAGACCCAGAGTTCCTAGCTCAGAGAAAGCTCATCACCTTATGTCAGACCAACTATTCCTTTGCTGAGTTCTTCACACAGTTCAATCAGTATGCTCCACATACAGGCTTCAACAACAAGGCCTTGAAGTGCCATCTTTGATGCGCTGTCTCTGAAGAGCTTGCCAAGCAGCTTGTCAGCATCAACCTCAAGGACATCAGCTATCAGAAGCTTGTTCAAAAAACTCTTCCCAGAACCACGTTCTTCAAGGACCATCAATTTTGACAAACACCACAATTTGTCATATGTTCTGGAAAACAGCCGAGTTCCTCTCTGAAACCACCCAAACCTTAAGGTGAAAACCCATCACCTTTGAGAATCACACCTGTTTGTCAAAAGTTGTGATCTTGAATCCACGATCTTCTTCAACAACCAGCAATCTACCCACAACCAGAGAGAGTCTCAGGATAAGAGGAATGGTTAGAGTCTGACTGACTCTGGAGCTAGCAGAGTCTTTGGCTCAAGGAAAGTCTAGATAGGGGGTCTGGTCCCTAGTCTAGGTTAATACTTCTAGCTTTGCCCAGAGCTTAGTTGGAAAAAGCTGCCCAGGAAAGTCTAGTCTTGGGGATTGGTCCCAGGACTAGATTATTACTGCTGGGAAACCAGGTGACTCTTCTTTCTGGCAGTACTCTGCAGACAGGAAACACCCAACCAGTGCCAAACAATCTCTAACATGGCTCCCAAGAAGAAAAAACCCACCTTTTCAGAAAGTAACACCAGAGCTACACCAGCTATACTCTCCCAACCAGCTCCCAGTCTGGCTAGCACCCAGTCCAGCTCTCCTACCCCCCAACCAGCTCCCCAGAGTGACTACAAACTAGTAGACTCCTGGATCAAAACTCAACCAGTCCCAGAATCTATTCTGAAAAGCTGGGAAAATATCAAAAAGAACTCCTTCCCTACAGAAGCCCAGTCTAGCTCCACTGGCCTCACCAACAGAATCTTCCAGGAGCTGGAGAATATCAACAAGTGGCTGGACAAACAAGAAGCCAAGCCATCACATGCCCAGGCTGTCCAAAAATCTATTCCAGCACAAATCCCTCTACCTGCAAGAATTCTCAAAGAAGTTCTTGTACATCCTGGTATCCAGCCACCTGACATGGCTAATAGAACTCACATCCAGCTTTTCCAGGCTCTTCAAGACAGACTACCCAGCCCCTACAACAAGCAGGTCAGAGCAGTAAGGAAACTTCCTTCAGGGGATATCCTTATTAACACAGAAAGCCAAGAGACTAAAGTCTTCCTAGAGAAAAACCCTGCCTGGGTATCAGCTATCTTCACAAAGGAAGCAACCATCCAGCCCAAGAGATTTCCAGTTCTGATCCATGGAGTCAGAACAGAAGATATCCAACCTGAAGACCTGGAGAAAACCCGCCAGATAATCCAGAACAGCAACCCATCTCTGAGCAAGCAAATCACCATCCTGAGAGCCTACTGGTCTAAGAAGGCTATAGCTCAAAAGAAGCCAGTTACCTCTCTCCACCTGGATCTGGCTACCCCTGAACAAGCCAATCTTTTGATTGAGAGTGGGCTAGTGCTGGGGCACAGGATGCATGAAGCAGAACCTTTTCTGGCAGACACAGTTATTGCACAATGTTTCAAGTGCTTTGGCTATGGGCACCAAGCACGCTTCTGCAAGAACAAAGCTGTGTGTGGTGCCTGTGGAGGCCAGCATGAAAGGAGAGCCTGCCAAGTTCCTGAACAGCTTCTCAAGCCAAAATGCTGCAACTGCAGAGGAGCTCACCCAGCCTGGGCCAGTGTCTGTCCAGTACGCCAGGAAGCAGCCAAGAAGGCAAGAGAAGCATGGAACACACGCCCAGGAAAATATGAGATCCCAACAGCTACCTCTGTTCCAGCTCTACAACCCCCCCCAGTTATGTCTTTCCCTCTCTCTCAGTCTCTACCAGAGGGGAAAAAACGTAAAACAGCTGAGCCAAGCAGAAGCTCAGAGAGACTCAGAGGTGCACTCCCAGAAGTGCAAATTCTTTCTTCAAGATCAGCCAACTCTGGAGGAAAGCTACCAGCTAACTCCTTCAAGATCTTTGATGCTGAGATGTCTGCATGAAAGACACAAAGCTGACACTTCTCCAGTATAATGTGCAAAAAAGCCAATCAGTCCAAGAGCTACTGCTAGCAACCTCAGCTCTCCAAGAGGTGGACATTATTGCACTTCAAGAGCCCTGGAAAAACCCTCACCTAGAAACAAGCACTTCAACTGTTTTCTCTTCCTTTCTTCCTCTCTACTGTTCAGAGATTGGCAGAACACTTTTTCTTATTAATAAAAATCTGAAACTCTCTTCTCTTCATCCTACCTTCTGGAATAAAGACTTTGTTTCTCTTGAAATCTACTTGGAAAACTCTTCTACTTCTCTTTGGGTACATAATCTCTACTTCACCCCATCAAGTCAAGAAAACTACACAGAGGCATCAGAAGCTCTTCTCTGTTTACTCCAAAATGCTTTACAAGAACAAGGACAACATATTCTTCTCACAGACTCAAATCTTCACCACCCAGACTGGTCAAAGAAAAGAAGACTGTACTCTGAGACTGCAAACAAGTTTCAAGACCTAATGAAAGATTTAAATCTGGATTTAGCTATTGCACCTTTCACCCCTACCAGAGCAAGATCTCTTTCTGAAAAACCATGTTCTTCTATTGATCTGTCTTTTATTTCTTCTTCTCTTTCTAACTCTCTGATTTTCTCTAAAGTGGCTCTTCAGTTCTTTCATGGGTCTGACCACAGACCTGTACTAACCTGCCTGGACCTGGATCCTCCAAGGAAAATCTGGAAACCAGAAAGAAACTGGAGAACACTGGACTCAAACCTTGCAAGAGTAGAGTGTGAGAAGCTACACCTGCCCTTCCACTTCCAAGACAAATATGAAGTGGATGAGTACTTGGAGTATCTTGACAACTTTCTCCAAGAAATAGCAAGCAAATCCACACAGCTCCAGAAGCAATCTGGCCACTCAGTTCCCTGGTGGAATCAAGAGATCCAAAACAAGGTTAAAGAGGAAAGAAGAGTAAGAAGAAAAGTGCAAAAAAGGCAAGCAAGTCAAGAGGAACTTGAGCAAGCAACTAAGCTCAAGAAAAAGGCAGTCAGAGATGGAAAACAGAACACTTTCAGACACCAAATCCATGAGCTGGCCAGCTCTTCAAAGTTCTGGAAGCTTGCAAAGTGGGGAAAGTCCAAAGCCAACAAGACTCCTGATCTTCCTCTGGTTCCTGACCTGGAAACACAAGAAGGAATAGCCAAAACCTTTGAGGAAAAGACTAAAGCCTTCTCACAACAGTTCTTTCCAAAAGCTCTAGTTCCAGAACCAGGCTCAGAAAGCTCCCAGACTATCTCTGAGATACAGCTCTCCCAGGAGGTAACATGTGAAGAAGTGGAGCAAATTCTGGCCAAGAAGAAACCTTTCGCAGCAGGAGGGAGAGATAAGCTGCCAAATGGATTTCTGAGAGCTCTGGGGCCTAGGTTCTGCCAAGCTCTAGCTATTCTGACTTCAACATGCTGGAAACTGGAGTACTTCCCTGAAAGATTTAAGAGTGCAAAAACAGTCTGCTTGAGGAAACCTGGCAAGGGAACCTACAATCAAGCTAAAGCCTGGCGCCCTATAGCTCTGCTAAACACAACAGGCAAGCTGATGGAAGCTATTGCTGCAGCCAGACTAAGCAAAATAGCAGAAGAAGCTGGACTATTGCCAGATATCCAGATGGGCTTTAGGAAAGGAAGATCCACAGAAGCAGCACTTTTCCTTCTAACCTCCCAAGTGGAAAAAGTCTGGAAGGAAGGCATGGTTGCATCCCTACTCTCACTGGATATCTCAGGAGCCTATGACAGAGTTCTCCCCAAGATACTACAGCAAATTCTGAAAAGAAAAGGAATACCTGCCTGGCTAGCTTCCTGGATCTACTCCTTCTGTGATAAGCGCTCTACCACTCTTGTCTTTGATGATTCTGAGTCTTGTTCTATTCCTATTCATTGTGGAGTTCCTCAAGGTTCTCCATTATCCCCTATTCTTTTTCTATTCTACATTTCTGAATTGCATGAGACTGTGCATACTCCCTCTTCTGGTGTATCTGCCCTGGGGTTTGCAGATGATACAAATCTGCTTGCTTTTGGTCACTCCTTGAAAAGTAACCTTCTGAAGTTAAAGAACACACACCACAAATGTCTATCCTGGGCTGCAAGACATGGAATGGTCTTCTCACCTGAGAAATATGAAATACTTCATTTTTCCAGAAGAAGATCAGACAATCTTCAGCTCAAGCTCAGACTGGGGAATGTGATTCTCAAACCAAAAGAAGAAGTGCAAGTACTTGGAGTGTACCTAGATGCAAAGCTCCACTGGCACAAACACCAGAGGATTATTCTTCAAAAAGTACAGAAAACACTCTCTTCTCTTTCTAGAACTTCCTATTCTACTTGGGGCTTTCCAGTTCACACATCACGTCTGGTGTACACTGCTATACTGAGATCTCTACTGAGCTATGCAGTAGGGATCTGGTTTAACCCTCTAAGAAAATCCTCCAATATCTCTTCTCTTGTTTCATTTCAAAACAGATGCCTAAGACTTATTGGGGGTGCCTTCAAAGCCACTCCTTCTTTTCTATTAGAGAGTGAGCTTTTTCTTCTACCTCTAGACCTATACTTTAAATTTCGCACTGCCTGTTTTCTTTCTTCTATTCAAAACTCCCCTCTCAAATACTTTCTTGACAGTATCTTTTCCACTATTTCCAGCTATGCCTCTCTCTTGAAGAAACCTTTAAAGGAATCCTCAACTATCTCTCCTAAGTGGAAATTCACTTGGTTAAGTCAAATAACTACTAACCAGGCTAGTTCAAAGAAAGAACTACAAAAGCTCTTTACTAAAGAGTGGGAAGACCAATAGGAAGAGAAGAAAAGAAGAAGCTATCCAGGCTGGCAGACTTTCTGTCAAAAGCCACACAAAAACAATCTGAAGCTCTACAAAGAGTTACAGAAAGCTGAGGCAAGTCTGCTACTGCAAATCAGGACTGGAAGAATTGGTCTGGCAAGTTTTCTTTTCAGAGCTGGAGCTCCTGACTTCCCTACCCCACTATGTGTGTGTGGCCAAGCAGAAGAAACTGCAAAACATATCACCTCTTCATGCTCTCTTTATTCAAGACAAAGACAACAAGTCTCTTTTAATCCCCAAGACTTCACCACTATTATTTCAAACCCAGAGCTACTACAGAAGTTCTTGTACTGGTTTATGTCTTTGAAAAGACTAAACCAGTTTAATCTAGCTTTCAAACTCCACTATTCCCAATCTAATACCTAGATTCTCTTCTCTTACCAGAAACTTCAAGATTCCTTTTGTTACATTCTCTAGTCACACCCTGCCTTCAGTTTTTATCCCTTCAAAGGTTTTCTGAAGGAGTTCACTATTAGCTAGAAGATCTGCATGGCTGTAAAGCTACTACCAGTGTAAGAATCAAATAAAAATAAAATAAAATAAAAATCTGGATTTCTGGCAAGAGTTTAGCCTCTTCTGCTACCTTGCTTAGTCTGGCTGCTGTAATAGCTTCCATCAGCTTGCCAGTTGTGTTTAGCAGAGCTATAGGGCGCCAGGCTTTAGCTTGGTTATAGATTCTCTTGCCAGGTTTTCTTAGACAGACTGTTTTTGCATTCTTGAATTTCTCTGGAAAGTATTCCAGTCTCCAGCATGTTGATGTGAGAACAGCTATAGCTTGGCAGAACTTGGAACCCAGAGCTTTCAGAAATCTATTTGGCGGCTTATCTTTTCCCCCTGCTGTGAAAGGTTTCTTTTTGTTCAGGATTTGTTCCACTTCTTCAGCAGTAACTTCCTGAGAAAGCTGGATCTCTGGAGTACTCTGGGAACTCTCTGTACTTGGTTCTGGAACAAGTGCTTTGGGGAAGAACTGGGCTGAGAATACTTTTGTCTTCTCCTCAAAGGTTTTAGCTAGTCCTTCTTATGTTTCCAAATCTGGGACCAGGGGAAGATCAGAAGTCCTGTTGGCTTTTGATTTTCCCCACTTTGCAAGCTTCCAGAATTTTGAGGAACTGGCTAGCTCATGAACTTGTTTTCTGAAGGTGTTCTGTTTGCCTTCTCTGACAGCTTTCTTCTTGAGCTTAGTTGCTTCTTCTAGCTCTTCTTGGCTTGCCTGTCCTCTGAGCACTTGTCTTCTTATTCTTCTTTCCTGCTTAACTTTGGTTTGGATCTCTTGGTTCCACCAGGAGACTGAGTGGCTAGATTGCTTCTGGAGTTCTGTGCATCTGTCTGCTATTTCTTGGAGAAAGTGGTTAAGATATTCCAAGTACTCATCCACTTCATGTTTATCTTGAAAGTGGAAGGGCAGCTGCAAATTATTACACTCTTGTTTTGCCAGATTTGTGTCCAGTGTTTTCCAGTTCCTTTCTGGCTTCCAGGTTTTTCTTGGTGAGTCCAGGTCCAGGCTAGTTAGCACAGGTCTGTGGTCAGACTCATGAAAGAACTGCAAAGCAATTTTAGAAAAGATTAGAGAGTTAGAAAAAGAAGAAGATATAAAGGAAAGATCAATAGGTGAACAGGGTTTGTGGGAAAGAGATCTAGCTCTTGTGGGTGTAAAAGGTGCAATAGCTAACTCCAGATTTGAGTTTTTCATTAGAGTTTGGAACTTGTGTGCAGTGTCAGAATATAGTTTTCTTTTCTTTGACTAGTCAGGGTGGTGAAGATTTGAGTCTGTAAGAAGAATATGCTGCCCTTTTGCTTGTAAAGTATTTTGGAGTAGACAGAGAAAAGCTTCTGATGCTTGTAGGTAGTTCTCTTGACTTGAGGGAGTGAAGTATAGATTATACATTTTTTTATTTTTATTTTTATTTGATTCTTACACTGGTAGTAGCTTTACAGCCATGCAGATCTTCTAGCTAATAGTGAACACCTTCAGAAAACCTTTGAAGGGATAAAAACTGAAGGCAGGGTGTGACTAGGGAATGTAACAAAAGGAATCTTGAAGTTTCTGGTAAGAGAAGAGAATCTAGGTATTGGATTGGGAATAGTGGAGTTTGAAAGCTAGATTAAACTGGTTTAGTCTTTTCAAAGACATAAACCAGTACAAGAACTTCTGTAGTAGCTCTGGGTTTGAAATAATAGTGGTGAAGTCTTGGGGATTAAAAGAGACTTGTTGTCTTTGTCTTGAATAAAGAGAGCATGAAGAGGTGATATATTTTGCAGTTTCTTCTGCTTGGCCACACACACATAGTGGGGTAGGGAAGTCAGGAGCTCCAGCTCTGAAAAGAAAACTTGCCAGACCAATTCTTCCAGTCCTGATTTGCAGTAGCAGACTTGCCTCAGCTTTCTGTAACTCTTTGTAGAGCTTCAGATTGTTTTTGTGTGGCTTTTGACAGAAAGTCTGCCAGCCTGGATAGCTTCTTCTTTTCTTCTCTTCCTATTGGTCTTCCCACTCTTTAGTAAAGAGCTTTTGTAGTTCTTTCTTTGAACTAGCCTGGTTAGTAGTTATTTGACTTAACCAAGTGAATTTCCACTTAGGAGAGATAGTTGAGGATTCCTTTAAAGGTTTCTTCAAGAGAGAGGCATAGCTGGAAATAGTGGAAAAGATACTGTCAAGAAAGTATTTGAGAGGGGAGTTTTGAATAGAAGAAAGAAAACAGGCAGTGCGAAATTTAAAGTATAGGTCTAGAGGTAGAAGAAAAAGCTCACTCTCTAATAGAAAAGAAGGAGTGGCTTTGAAGGCACCCCCAATAAGTCTTAGGCATCTGTTTTGAAATGAAACAAGAGAAGAGATATTGGAGGATTTTCTTAGAGGGTTAAACCAGATCCCCACTGCATAGCTCAGTAGAGATCTCAGTATAGCAGTGTACACCAGACGTGATGTGTGAACTGGAAAGCCCCAAGTAGAATAGGAAGTTCTAGAAAGAGAAGAGAGTGTTTTCTGTGCTTTTTGAAGAATAATCCTCTGGTGTTTGTGCCAGTGGAGCTTTGCATCTAGGTACACTCCAAGTACTCGCACTTCTTCTTTTGGTTTGAGAATCACATTCCCCAGTCTGAGCTTGAGCTGAAGATTGTCTGATCTTCTTCTGGAAAAATGAAGTATTTCATATTTCTCAGGTGAGAAGACCATTCCATGTCTTGTAGCCCAGGATAGACATTTGTGGTGTGTGTTCTTTAACTTCAGAAGGTTACTTTTCAAGGAGTGACCAAAAGCAAGCAGATTTGTATCATCTGCAAACCCCAGGGCAGATACACCAGAAGAGGGAGTATGCACAGTCTCATGCAATTCAGAAATGTAGAATAGAAAAAGAATAGGGGATAATGGAGAACCTTGAGAAACTCCACAATGAATAGGAATAGAATAAGACTCAGAATCATAGATGCTCACTATAATCAAGGCACTAGACAAGTGGGACACTGAGCTACAAAGTGTGAAGGAATTCAGCATCATCACAGACTATCGAAATCTGGAGTACTTCATGTCAACAAGGAAGCTAACTGAACAGCAAATGTGTTGGGCCAATACTCTCTCCAAATACAACTTCAAGATCTTGTATACCCCGGGCAAGTCCAATACTATTCCTGATCTGCTGTCACACCACCCTCAGGATGTTCCAAGCAGTTGTGACAAACAGTTGCAAGCTTGTGAGTGCCAGCTTCTGAAGCCAGGAATGTGCACCCCAGGTGTCTTCTGCACTAAGCCCACTGTTAGCTTAGTTCAAGCTGTGCCCACTAACACAGAGAGAGAAGGGGAAGAAGAAGTGTCTGCTATTGAATTGTTATGGACAGAGTGGCTTGAGAAGGACCAGGTGCTGCAGCAGATCCTGCAGGCAGTCAGAGAAGGCAGGAGAACATTCCCTCCTGAATTGAGACTTAAAGTCTCTATTGGAGAATGTGAGGTTCAAGAAGGACAAGTCTTGTTCGGAGACCACACCTGGGTCTCTGACAGCAAGCCTCTAAGGACCTGGTTGATCCAGTTGGCTCATGATTCACCCCTCACAGAGCACCCAGGTCAGGACAGAACTGTTGCAATCCTTTGGCAAGACTATTTCTGGCCTAACATGGATGCTGATGTTGAACACTTTGTGCTTGTCACGGTTCTGGCCCTGTTGCATATCTGGCACAAGTCACACACCTTGCCGGGAAGTTCCATCTGCACTGTTGCCTGTTTGCTCCGCCGTTGCCTGATCCCCTGCCTATAAGAACTTCTCCTGCTTCTCCAGCTTCTTCTCTTCTTTTCTCTTTTTCTTCCTTCCTTGTCTTTTGTCTTGTACATCAATCCAAGTCTCAAGTCTCAAGCCAAGTCAGGTCAAGGTTACCGAATCAGTTAGGCTCGAGTTCTGCTCTGCCATTGCCTCGTCACAGTGCTTAATTGCACCACCTGCAAGAGGAACAAGTCTTGGCAGACTTGTCAGCAAGGATTCTTAAAGTCTCTCCCAGTCCCTGACCACCTGTGGCAGGAGTTGTTGATGGATTTCATCACTGACCTGCCGGAATCAACAGGCTACACCAACATGCTGGTGTTCACTGACCACCTGAGCAAGAGTGTTATTTGCAAGCCTTGTGCAGGGATGGTAGCAGAAGAAGTGTTGCGGTCTGTACCGTACTGTCCTATCCGAGTTTAGGATTAGGGCGAGAGGTGGAAGGCGGGTTGGTTCTCGCAGGAGAGGAGTGTCAAGGAGTGCGAAGGGGTTTGGTGGAACGTGGTGGTGGTGACACCTGATCAACAGCTTCGTACAAAAGGATTGTATTGAAGTAGATCTAGTTGTCTGGATCACAACATGAGTTGAAGATGATCGTTCCAAAGGGGAACTATCGCCAGACTATATAGTGCTCAGTTCGTGAGCACAGTGAGCTCTGCTCACTTTGCTCACTTGTTCGTGCATATGCATGCTGCGGCGAGCACCCCCTGGTTTGTCTCACCGGTCACGTGACTGGTTCCTGTGTCATGCTGCCTGGTACTTCTGTCCAGTATCCAGTCTGCTGCTTTCTGTGAGTATATAAAGACTGTGTTCCTCCTGGGTCATAACACTATCCTCCTCTCCATCTTTCATCATCTTGATGAAATCTGGTCATGCCTCCAAAGTCATGTGTGACTGTTAGCCGAACTCAGCTTGCTGCTCAAATCTGCGATCAGGGTTTTGTTTTGCGTACACCCTGCGACTTTTGTGTTCTCTGTGGTTGTCCGTGCTTCCAGATGCTGGGAGAAGATGATAAGTTGAAATGTGCTGCGTGCACTCAGCGCAGAAGGTCTTGTGTCTCTGTGTCCTGGGAATCTCTGAACATGTCCCGGGACAACCTCTGTGAGGATGTGGCCGCTGATGAGGCAACACATGATGCACTCTTTGAACAACTTGCCACAGTGCAGGCTTGTCTGTCTCGGAAGTGAAAGGTGTTGGAGGGTGCTGAGGTCTGTGCGAAGCAGAAGCTTCAGTGCTTAGTGAAAGAGATGGAGTCAGATGGTGAGGATTTGACTTGATCAGTCATTGACGCATCCCTCTTGCAGGCTGAGCTGTTCAGTCCTGCTCCTGCTGAAACTGTCACAGAAGAAGCTGGCAGTTCGTGAGGTTCTTGAGTGGTTCCCAGGTATTTTCCGAGTCTGGGTATCCTTTCCACTTGACAAGGTATTGCTGACCTTTTCTAGCCAGGATCTGTTCAACTTCGAACTCTTGTTCTTCTTCAGGTTGATAATAGAATGTTTCCTGCAAGGGTGTGCTCTGGTCAGCTGGTTCAATCATCAATATATGAAAGTTTGGATGGACTCTGGCATCCCTTGGTAGTCGTATCTTGATGTTGACTGGTCCTGTTTTTTCTTTGACTGAAAATAGTCTGACCTTGACATTGTCAAGTTTCTTTGTCTTTAGTTTCTTTGTTTTCCAATTTCTTGTGAGGAGGTAGACTTTATCCCCCTTCTTTAGCTGAGGTGCTATTTTTGATTTCTTGTCCATTTGACGTTGCATTCTTTCTGAGGTCTCTTGAAGGTAGTGCCTCATCATCGTGTGTGTTTGTTGTAGGAGCTTGTTATGTTGGAGTGCTTTCTCCGCGTTTGGTGAAGCTCTGCTTGGCATCCCGATGTTCGCATGTTGTCCAAAATTAGCAAAAAATGGTGATTCCTTTGTTAAATCTGATCTGTGCTGGTTGATTGCCAGCTGTGCCACCAGTAATAACTGTACCCAATTGCTGTGGGTCTTGTTGATGTAATGCTGTAAGTAAGTCTCCAGGACTTGGTTTGCTCACTCTGTCTGGCTGTCAGTTTGTGGGTGATAGGCTGTAGACATTTTGGGTTTTGTTCCCATGGCTGCACTGATTGTTTTCCAGTAGTTGGATGTGAAGAGTTTATCTCTGTCTGTAATGATCATGATCAGAACTCCGTGGTCTCTGACCAATCTGTCCAGTAAGAGGTGTCCCAACTGTTCTGCTGTGTGGGTCTCCTTGAATAGTACTGCTATTAGATATTTTGTGAATCTGTCCACTATCACCATAATCAAGTTGTAGGTGATTCCTGTGACTGGGTCTTTGGACTTGGGTAGCTTTGTGATGAAGTCCATTGACACGTCTTCCCACAGGCCTCTTGGTATCGTGTTCAGGTGTTCTTCTCTGTATAGCTTATGTCTTCCATGTTTGTTTTTCTGGCATAGTAGACACTTGCTGATGTAGTTTGTGACATGTTGTCAGAGGTTAATGACATTGTTCCCTGCCTGTTGGATAAGGTCTGTGGTCTTGGAGATTCCTGGGTGACCATGTGCTGGATTATCGTGGTAGTTCCTTATTAGTTCTTCAGTGTCTACTACTGTAAGCTTGTTGATCTGCGGTTGAGGCACCAGGTTTCCTTGCTGGTCCTGCTGTAAGATTATTCCTTGGTGTTCATCATCTTCCATGTGGTCTTTTCGTTGGCTTAGTGCATCTGCTCTCCTATTGTCTTGTCCAGGGGTGTACAAGATCTTGAACTTGTGTTGCCCTAGGAGTTCAGCCCATCTGACTTGCTGTCTGTTCAGCTTCTTGGTTGTCGTGAATGTTGTCAGATTCTTGTGGTCTGTGAGAACAGTGAGTTCAGAACTGCTTTCCGCGTACACTCTCCAGTGTTCGAGTGCGTTGATGACTGCCAGTAGCTCTTTATCATGGATATTATAGTTTTGTTCCGCTTGTGCTATTTTTTGTGAGTAGTAGGCAACTGGGTGCCACTTGCCATCTGCCTGTTGGCATAGATATGCTCCCACTGCCTGATCTGAAGTGTCCGTCTTGATTTGTGTTGGTTGGCCTGTCTTGAAGTTGAGGAGAACTGGTTCCTTGGCGCAAGTGTCCTTGAGCTGTTGGAATGCTTTTTGTTGTCTCTCTGTCCACCAGTACTCCACGTCCTTCTTTGTGAGTTCTGTCAGTGGTGTTGCCATCTGTGAGTAGTTCTTTATGAACTGTCAGTTGAAGTTGGCAAATCCTAGGAAGGCTTGTACTTCCTTAACTGACATCAGTGTTGGCTATTGCTGAATCACTTTGATTTTCTCAGGGTCAATCTTGATCCCTTTGATCCCTATAACATATCTGAGGAATTCAACTTCCGGTTTGTTGAACTCGCATTTCTTTGGGTTGAGCTTGAGCCCTGCCTGTTGTAGGCATCGTAGAACACCCTTCACATGTTTGGTATGTTCCTGTTGCGTGTTCGAGTAGACAAGAATGTCATCCAGGTAGACGATAGCTGTTTGGTCCAGGTGTGCTCTGATGATGTTGTTGATCAATGCTTGACATGTTGCTGGTGTGTTCGTGAGTCTGAATAGCATAACCAGATACTTGTAGTGTCTGTATCCAGTTCTGAAGGCTGTCTTCCATTCTTCTCCTTCTTTCATGCGTATCAGGTTGTATACTCCTTTCAAGTCCAGCTTGGTAAAGATTGTAGCTTGGCTGATCCTGTCTCGCAATTCGTTCACATTTGGCAATGGATATCAGTTCTTGATAGTAATGTTGTTGAGTTTCCTGTAATCCACACAAAGTTGAGACTTCTGTCTTTCTTTAGTGCAAATAGTATCGGGTATCCTGCTGGCAATTGAGATTCTTGAATGAAACTCTTTTTCAGGTTTTCCTCCAGGTACTCGCGAAGTACTTGGAGCTCTTTCTCTGATAACTGGTAAATTGGTCCAAATCCTGGCTCTGTCCCTGGTTGCAACTTGATCTCATGATCCCAAGGTTGGTGCTTAGGCAACACTGCTGTTGTTGTCTCTTCCTGAAAAAGGTTATCATACTCAGGCTAGTACTCTTCAGAGATCTCCAGAGGGTTAACAACTTCCTCTCTCTTCATCTCTGACTGTTTGGCTACCTGGTTCCGGGGTGTGCCTGTCAAGGTAGACCTCTTCTCTTGAGAGTTGTCCTTTCTGTTGGTGAGGTTCCACTGAGGACTCCTTCCCTCATCTGTCCACACCTTCTGCGGCTGGTAACAGGTCCAAGCTGTGTTGTTAGTGCAGTTCCTAAATGTGAGTACTCCTGTCCTCCAGTTAACAACTGGGTTGTGCTTCTTTAGCCAAGGCATCCCCAAATAGATATCCTGAGTGGCCAACTTGACAATATCAAGGTGGATCCTTTCAGCATGGTGTCCGGTAACTATTTCCATTGGCTATGTCTTATGGCAGACTAGCTCTGTCTGTCCATTTGCCATCGTGAGCTGATAGAGCTGCTGCTTGCGTCTTCTTCCAGTGCTGAGGGTGTTGTAAAGTTGCCTCAAGATGTAGTTTCCACTGGCTCCAGAGTCAACAAGTGCGTATGTCTGTACTGGCGTGTTGGTGTGTAGTGACACAGGCAATCGCAGGTACTTTGTGTTGCTAGGGGTCATGTTGTTAAGCTCCTGATGTCACCCCTTGACAAGAGAGTTCAGTCTTTTCCTGATTGAAGTGTCTTTCCACTGACTGGGCAATAGGTCCAGCCATTCCCATCAGTCCTGAGGAATCTGTTCATGAATTTGTCTTGCTGATGCTTGTCACATCCAGGCTTGAGGCAGTACTGCCAATTGTTAATGTAGCAGTTGTGGTTGTTGCCTTGCTGTAGGAACATGAGGTGTTTGTGCCAGTCATGTGTGTGCCCGGGGAATGTGGTGTGTTGGCGTTTGTCCCAAAGATGGATCTCACACGCATCCTTCTCGCAATTGACCCAATGCTTGTGGCAGGTGGTGTGGTAGGGTGAATGTCCTCCGTACTTTTGTAGTTGTTCGTGGTAGGTGCAGTAGTGCTTTGTGCAAAACCTCCACTGTAGTTCGCTGTGCTGTAGATTTTGTGGGTCCATGCTGTAAGCATAGCTTCCTTGTGGTATTTCTTCTTTGATAGATATGGGTTTATCTCAGTCCCTATCAGAGGTGGTTAAGGGCTCCTGTCTCTTGTCCTGACCTGTCTGTTCTGGTAGGTCCTTGCCTCCTGATGTTGCCAGTTGGTGGACTGCTTCCAATATCTGATCGTAGTTGTCCTATTGTTCGAGGGATAGCTGAGCCTCTCCTGGTGGGTCCTCTGGCTTGATGACATTCCAGTCTCTGTCAAGTGTATTAAGTTGCTGTCAGTGCACCTTGTTCTTTGAACAACAGTCTTTCACCATGTGGCCTAGCTTACCACAGGCATAGCACTTCAGTGCTTTCCTCTTTTTGTTGTTTCTTCCCTTCATGAACCTTCCCTTGTGGTGGACTGCATCCAGTTCCATGGGTGCATAGCCATATAGGTCATGTGGCAGTGCCTTGTTAGGCAGCTTGTAGTGGTTGCTCACATGCCATGTGGGGCAGCTGTATCCTCTGTCGTAGTGTTTCTCCATTGCTTGCTTGAATAGTTTATCATCAATGTTGATTGCTTGTGTGATGAGTTTGTCCAGTGTGTCGACCGCTCGTCTGTCGAAGGTGATTTCATCCTTCACATTTTCCTTGAGTCCACGTTGGTACATAACTATCAGAGTGTTGTCATCCCAGTCAGTCAGTACTGAGTATTGTTTGAACTGCGTGGTGTACTCTGCGGCTGAGTGTTGTTGCTTGATGTGCTGGATCATCTGTATAGCCACTTTGTCTTTGTTAGATAGTCCAAGGATCCTTTTGATCTTGTCCTTGAATTGTGTCTATTTTGTCATCCATTCTGTTATGCTGTCATGGTCTCTGTTTCCTGAGAGATGCTTGTTGACGTAGGGCTTGATCCATCAATAAGCATTACCTCTAATGTAAGTGGTTGCGAAGAGGGGCCACTTGTTCTTAGGCAGCTTCGTCTCTGGTTGGAATTGAAAGTAGACTTGGAGTTGCATGAGCCAGTCGTCGACCTTGTTTCTTTCACCGTAGAACAGGTCTGGCTTGGCGACGCTAATCTTTCTATCTGGGAAGTTGGGGTTGGTTACTCCTGAGGTACTCATCCTTGAGGGTCTTCAAAGTGTTGTAGTCTGTACTGTACTGTCCTATCTGAGTATAGGATTAGGGCGAGAGGTGGAAGGCAGGTTGGTTCTCGCAGGAAAGGAGTGTCAAGGAGTGTGAAGGGGTTTGGTGGAACATGGTGGTGGTGACACCTGATCAACAGCTTCGTACAAAAGAATTGTATTGAAGTAGATCTAGTTGTCTGGATCACAACATGAGTTGAAGACAATTGTTCTATAGGGGAACTATCGCCGGACTATATAGTGCTCAGTTCATGAGCACAGTGAGCTCTGCTCACTTTGCTCACTTGGTGAGATCGGTGAGCTCTGCTCACTTTGCTCACAGTTCATGCACGCTGCGGTGAGCTGGGTGAGCTCTGCTCACTTTGCTCACTTGTTCGTGCATATGCATGCTGCGGCAAGCACCCCCTGGTTTGTCTTGCCGGTCACGTGACTGGTTCCTGTGTCACGCTGCCTGGTACTTCTGTCCAGTATCCAGTCTGCTGCTTTCTGTGAGTATATAAAGACTGTGTTCCTCCTGGGTCGTAACAAGAAGTTGCCAAGATCTTCATGAGATGCTTTGTCTGTCACCACAGGATTCTGAGAGCTATTGTGTCAGATCAGGGGCCCCAATTTGTGGGCTATTTCTGGAGGACAATCTGCAGAGTCCTGAATATTCAGCAACACCTCTCTACTGCTTACTGACCAGAGACTGATGGAGCCACAGAACAAGCAAACCAGTGCTTAGAGGAGTACCTGTGGTTTTTCACTAATTACCACCAGTCTGATTGGGCAGATTGGCTGCTAATCACAGAATTCACACTGAACAATCACACCTCCAGTGTCATGAACACCAGCCCCTTCTTTGCAGAGCACAGCTACCATAGGTCAATCAGCTTCCAAGCACTACTGGAACAGACTGTGCTACCCACACCAGCTAGGGATAGTCTAGCGTATACAGAGAAGCTCAAGCAAATGCTGCCTGCCCTGCAACAAGCAATGTCA
Source organism: Lichina pygmaea (assembly GCA_963422465.1). NCBI lineage: Eukaryota > Fungi > Ascomycota > Lichinomycetes > Lichinales > Lichinaceae > Lichina > Lichina pygmaea. The sequence continues at coordinate 1,419,908 of OY730171.1, forward strand.
TCAGCTCAAGCATGTTACAAAGCACAAGTGAACCAGACAAGAGATACTGCCCCACAGTACCAGATCAGAGATTCAGTCTGGCTGGACTTACACCACTATCCAACAGACTGCCCATCCAAGAAGCTAGACACCAAGAACACCTGATTCAAAGTCACACAGGTGGTCTCCCCACACACATACTGGCTGGACACCCCAGGGGGGATACACAATGTCTTCCATGTCTCACTGCTGTGACTGGCAGTAGCTAATCCCCTACCCTCTCAGTACATGGACAAAACAGAGCCCCCAGCTATCTTAGAGGAAGAAGAAGAAGAAGAATGGCAGGTGGACAAGATCACAGACTTGAAATAGGAAAGGTGTGTTAAGGTCTAGGCCGGAACAGCCCAGGTAAGCGAGGGAGGAGTGTTAGTCATGCGGAACAACATCCGACTGATCTGGTGGACAAGCAGGAGCTAAGCGAGGAGCTTGTCCGGTGGACAAGCAGGAGCTAAGCAAGGAGCTCGTCCGGTGGATGAGCAGGAGCTAAGCGAGGAGCTCGTCCGGTGGACGAGCAGGAGCTAAGTGAGGAGCTCGTCCACGCAAAAGGATGATACCCCTCGAGGAGACCCCCCTCTTGGGGCATCTGTATAAAGACCCCCCAAAGAGCCCGGAGGGATTAGCTCTCCAGGCTGAACACACAATACAAACCCATCGTACTGAGACAATAGCACAGGAGAGTTACCCCACCTGTCTATTCCTCTACTGAGTCTCTGTCTAGAATCCGCCCCGCAAAGCAACAGACTGAGCTGCCTTCTGTGTGAACCTGGCCCAGCCTTTAACAGTTTCAGCCTCTAACATATAGGACACTGACTTGATACGATAGTGGATCCACAAAGCCCTACCCCTTCTCAGGCAGCCCAAGCCCAGGCTGCTCAGGCAGCTCAGGCCCAGGCTGACCAGGCAGCACCTATTGTTAACCTACCCCTGAAGCCCTTGAAGGTAGGTGCCCCGAAGAGGTATGATGGATCCAGGGAAGGACTGGAGTTGTTCTTCTCACAACTGGAGCTCTACTATAGGTTCAACACAGCCCAGTTCCTGACAGACCAGGAGAAGGTGCTGTTTGCAGCCTTCTACCTGGAAGGACCAGCCTTCGCTTGGTTCAACGTCTACTTAAGGGATTACCTAGACAATCAGGCAGACCCCAAGGAGCAAGAAGACAATACCCGACAGGTCATGGGAAGCTTGAAAACCTTTAAGACAGCCATGAGGAAGACGTTTGGGATCCTTGACAAGGAAAGGGATGTGGAATGAAAGCTCCAAGCACTGCAGCAAACTGGATCAGTATCGGAATTTGCGGCGAAGTTCCAACAACTAGCAGTGAGGACTCAGTGGGGGGACAGTGCACTAACAGCACTATTCTACCAAGACCTCAAGGAACAAGTCAAGGATGACATTGCGCGAGGAGACTGACCAACCGAGCTCTACAAAATGATTGAGACTGCAGCTCACATTGACAACCGACAGTTCGAGAGAGAGCTTGAGAAGTGAGGCAAGCAGACGAAACCATGGGTGAAGAAAAAGCCAACACCTGCCAAAGATAACTACGGCTTGGTACCCATGGAAATTGATGCAGTGGAACCACAAAAGAAGGAGACACGGAAGTGTTACAACTGTCAGAAAGTGGGCCACCTTGCAGTGAACTGCAGGAGCAAGAAGAAGAACAAGAAGGGCAAAGGGAAGCAGTTGAACACCACGAGCGCCTGGAAAGGCAGGGAGATGGAGGAGCCCCAGAGGGCCCCCCAAGGCACACTGCCCCACAATCACCCTGAGGCAGTACTCCTCAGAGAGGAGGACGACCTCTGACAACACACTGAAAAACTTGAGAACATGCTACAAGAAACCTTGGACTGCCTTGACAAGGTCTGAAGGAAGGTTGATGGAATCCACTGGGAGGATGATCTGATCTCCGAGTTTGACACAACCAGCTATATAGAGGAACAGGTCAACGACGAAGAACCCCAGCCACCACCAGTCCCCGACAAACCTGTCCTTTGATGACAGGACGCAACCCTATCAGAAATAGGGGAGACGCAAGTGTCACGATGGGTTGACAATACCCTCAGCGTCACACAGGTCAAAGACACCACCACACGATGCAAACGACACGTGGTAGAGCGTCAGGCCCAGGGCCTAGGCAGCTCAAAAAACTAGCAGCGCTCTTCAAAACCGGGGTCGGAAGAGCAGGCAAGATAACACCCCAGGAGGAAGGAGTCAAGCTGAGCCTTGACGCAACAGCCTGCAGCCCGCACTTTCACATCAAGATCAGAGTCAATGGGTGGTTGGCTAAGGCCATGATCAACTCTGGTGCGACTGGCAACTTCATGTCAGAAAGCTTTGCCAGAAGAAACAAGGTTCCAGTCCAAGGCAAGAGAGACCCCTACCAGTTGATGGTGGTGGACAGAACACCACTCTCCAAAGACAAGAGACAAGTGATGAAGGAGACCAAGAGCCTGAGACTGAGTGTCCATGGCATGACAATCGGAACAGAGGAATTCGACTTGGTCCAGATACCACATGAAGTTATATTGGGACTTCCGTGGTTGGAAAAACAAAACCCAAGGATTGACTGGAGAAGAAGGCAACTAGTCTTTCCAGATAAGACACTGGTCACGTCAGAACCAGGGGTGACAATTAAAGAAATCTCACTGACACGCTGGAAGAAATACCACCAGCACGGGCAGGCCTGTGTGGCCTGGATGAAACCCCGAACACAACAACTTTGCACCACGCAAGACGCCGTGGGCGAGACTCAGGCACCGCAGTTGCCAAGTGAGTATAAAGAATACCAGGAGATGTTCGAAGAAACAGCGATCGTGATGCTACTGGAACATCAGGAGTGGGACCACAAGATTCTGCTGGAAGACGGAAAAAAACCCACACACAGCCCTATCTACACTCTGTCAGCAAAAGAGCTTGAGGCCCTGAGAGACTACCTGGACAAGAACCTAGCGAAAGGGTTCATAAGACCTTCAACATCACCAGCTGGATACCTGATATTGTTTGTGCCAAAGAAAGATGGCAAACTTCAACTGTGTGTTGATTACCGGCGGCTAAATGCGATTACAGTGAAGAACCACTACCCACTGCCACTGATATCAGAAATCCAAGACCAGATCCAAGGAGCCAAATAGTTCACCAAGTTCAACATTCGAGGTGCTTTCAACCTGGTTAGGATGAAAGACGGCGAGGAATGGAAGACAGCCTTTCGTACAAGGTACAGGCACTACAAGTATACCGTGATGCTATTCAGCCTTACAAATGCACTGGCGATATTCCAATCACTTATTAATGCTGTCCTCCGACAATACCTGGATATATTTGTCACCGCTTATATTGACGATATCTTGGTATACACCAATGGAACCTTGGAGGAGCATAAACAGCATGTCAAAACAATCCTACATGTGCTCCGGAAAGCAGGCATGAGGTTACACCTTGATAAAAGTGTTTTCCACACGAAAGAAGTGGAATATTTGGGGTTGATCCTGACAACAGAAGGAATCTGAATGGACGACACAAAGACGGCAGCAGTACAAGACTGGCCAACACCCAAAAACCTCAAAGAAGTACAATCCTTCCTAGAATTTGCAAACTTCTACCGATGATTCATCAAGGACTACTCAAGAACAGCAGCAGTCTTGACAGAGTTAACCAGAAAGAACAAATCTTTCAGGTGGGGAGAGAGCCAACAAGTGGCCTTCCAGGAGTTGAAGGATAAATTCATCTCCACACCCATTTTGGCATCATTTGATCCCGAGAAGAGGATCATTCTGGAAACTGATGCCTCAGACCAAGCATTGGGATCCTGCTTGTGTCAACCAGACGCCGACAACCGCTTACACCCTGTCGCGTACTGATCGAGAAAGTTCTCTGGCCCAGAACTGAGGTACGACATTCACGACAAAGAGTTGCTAGCAATCGTCAACACATTCCAAGAATGGAGGCCTTACTTGGAGGGGGCAAAATACACGGTAGACATGTACTCGGACCACAAGAACTTAGCTTACTTCACAACAACAAAGAAGCTAAACTGACAACAAGTTTGATGGGCAGAGTTGTTGGCATTATACAACTTCCAAATCCTCTACCGGAAGGGCACTGAAAATGCTTGAGCGGACGCACTCAGCAGGCAACCAGACCTGATGGATGAGAAAACAACAGAGGAACACCCAATCCTAGCAACAAAAGGACAAACCCTGGTCTATGCCCAACCCCAACTGGCAACAACAGAAACAAAGGGTCCACTCCTTACCCTTGGCCACAAGACGGCAAACAAAAAGGAAATTGTGCCAGAAAGAGCACAAGAGGAGGTGATCCGGAGGCACCATGACAGGCCTTTGCACGCACCCTGGGCGAGATAAAACCTTGGAGAAAATCCAAAGGAATTACCACTTTGACAGAATGAAGCGCAAAGTGACAGAGTTCATCCGCAACTGCAAACAGTGTGTGAAGAACAAGCCATCAAGACATAAGCCCTATGGGCAGGCACAGCAAATAGACCTACCCAAGGCACCATGGGAAACTATCACGATGGATTTTGTGGTCAAGTTGCCAAAGTCAACAGACCCAGCAACAAAGGTGGTATATGATAGCATTTTGGTGGTTGTTGACAAGCTCACCAAATACGCCCACCTGGTCCTGTGGAAAGAGTCAGGAACTGCGAACAAACTTGCGAGTGTCCTACTCAGAGAGCTGGTAAGCCACTGAGGGCTACCAAAGACAATCATCTCAGATCGAGACAAACTCTTCACCTCGAAATTCTGGAACACGTGGACAAGGCAACTTGGTATTGATACAAGGATGTCAACAGCCTACCACCCACAAACTGACAGACAAACTGAGCGGACAAACCAGACAATGGAGCAGTATCTACAACACTACATCAACCACCAGCAGGATAACTGGGTGGAACTGCTACCAATAGCCCAGTTTGCGTACAACAACCAGCAACATAGTGTGACAGGGACAACACCATTCTTTGCGAACTACGGAAGAAACCCCTGATGGCAGGCAACAGCAGAAGGCAATGTTGTCAATGTTAGCAAACTCGCTGCTATGCACGAGATGATGAAAACAACAATCGACCGTGCCCAGAACACCACCGCCCGCCAACTACACGACAAAAGGTTGAAGGGACCAACCCTGGAAAGAGGGGATAAGGTCTACCTATCGACAAAAAACCTGCGCTCAAAGCGACCGAGCAAAAAGCTGGATCATGTACGAATCGGACTATTCAAAATCAAGAAGCGCACTGGGAAAGTCAACTATCGACTGAGACTACCACAAAAAGCAAGGATACACCGAGTATTCCACGTCTCGCTGCTCGAACCAGCACCCAGCGACGCAGAAATCAAGACAGAATGGAACTTCGAGGATGACAAAGAAGAGTACGATGTCGAAAGAATCCTGGATAGTCGAAGAAACAGACAGAAAACTGAGTACCTGGTGAAGTGGTTAGGATTTGACGAAGAGGAAAATTCGTGGGAACCAACCGAGAACTTCAGCTCTGCGATGAACCAGAAGCTGGTGGATTACCACCAAGCAAACCCGCAGCGACCAGGTCCGACGGAGACAACAGCTCGAGAGAAGCCAAAGCCTCTGAAGAGAAGATGTCCTCAAAGGATGGCGGAGCAGCAGCCTGACTGGCCTCCCGTTCGCGGATAACGCGGAGAGCCTCCTGTTCCTAAGCATCAAGGGATTCCTGATCCTTGATGGCGGACAGCTCATGACAGATGGCATCAGCCTCCTTCTGTGAGAGATGACCCAGCTGCCGGCGGAGGCAGATCTGCCGGGGAAGCAACTTTGACAATTGGTCATCAGTCTCCCGCAACTGAGCCTCGAGCTGCTCGCGCTCAAGTTCCATCTTCTTCCATTCTGATTCCGAGAGATGAAGGTCGCAGCGACAACCCTTCTCAACACACCGACGACAAAAAGATGATGTGGAGCTCACGACACACTGGGCGTGGTCGCGACGACAAGCACCGCATGCGATTTTTGATTCCTTGCCCATTTTGCCAATACGACAAGAAAGAAAACTGCGACGACGAGTTCAAGTTGTCTGGCTTTGGTTCATGACAAAAGAGGAGCAGGAATGAAAAGGATCTGGGGACAGAACCCTTGGAGGGAGGGGATAGTGTTAAGGCCTAGGCCGGAACAGCCCAGGTAAGCGAGGGAGGAGTGTTAGTCATGCGGAACAACATCCGACCGATCCGGTGGACGAGCAGGAGCTAAGCGAGGAGCTCGTCCACGCAAAAGGATGATACCCCTCGAGGAGACCCCCCCCCTTGGGGCATCTGTATAAAGACCCCCCAAAGGGCCCGGAGGGATTAGCTCTCCAGGCTGAACACACAATACGAACCCATCGTACTGAGACAATAGCACAGGAGAGTTACCCCACCTGTCTATTCCTCTACCGAGTCCCTGTCTAGAATCCGCCCCGCGAAGCAACAGACCGAGCCGCCTTCTGTGTGAACCCGGCCCAGCCTTTAACAAGGTGTGGCTGGGGGCAGCCACAACAGAAATATTTGGTGAAGTGGCGGGGCTACCACAGGCAGACCTGGGAGCTGGAACAGTTCATGGAGCAGACAGCCATGATGGACTGCTTTATTGCGGCCTACCTGGAAAAGCCACACCCAGGCTGATGCACGCAAGCCTCACAGGAGCTCAGTGATGAAGAAGGGGGGGTGCTGTCATGGGGCAGACCACAAGCACATGACCACGCGACAAGTCAGCTGACTTCATGTCGCTTTTTCGTGTTTTTACCTGTCTGCACTGCATTTCTCTTCTGCAGCTTTACCTTCTTGTACAATAGGAATCTATTGATTGTCATCGACATCTAGCCCTTGACAATCACACATCTTCTCCTACATGGTGAATACTATCAGAGCAAAAACTTGTAACTGACATCATATCCTTCAAGTAGATTAAGTTATTTTCCTTACCACTTCTTCTTCTCCAAGTTCCTGGAAGTATTTTTCTGTTAAAGGGATGAAAAAACTAACATCAAGAGGTTGATTGATTGATCAGCTTGAGATCTCTCAAGCTGAGCTATCCATCTACCAAATATGGTGCCTTCCTGGCCCGGCCTGTCCAAAGTGGCAGGTGGCGGGTGGCAGGTGGTCTCTGACAATCTCTTGGGTGAAGAGGTATGTGCACGTCACACTAGGCATGCCCCATAGCAATAGTGTTTGAAAAATCAACAAAATTTAGTCTATTATTCACGAATAAGACTAAAGAGAATGATACAAGCTTGGAAAAAGCTTTCATATAAGTTATAGACTTAGCCAGTTGTGTTCCTTATCAATAGGCTTTGATGGTAGGAAAAAGTGCGTAGTAACAAGTGCAAGAAAAGAAGACAGAAAAGTAAGTAAAAAAGATAGCTAATAGAGAAGTCAAGAAGTGATTAGAAGGAGAAAGACAAGTTCAGAAGGCTGAAAGGTCTATGAAAGAATCTTTCCCACCAGCCAAAGAGGCTTCTCCCAACGTTGGTGACAGCAACAAGGGGTGGGAAGATGACAAGGTCCTGAACATGTATTTACATTATCACGTCACAAAGAAGCTATCATACTCCGTATACTAGAATTCCGCTGCTCAACATCTTTTCTATATATACTGCTCTATCTTATATCCAAATTTGAGATGATTCTGACTGCTGGTTGTCAAGTTATTTCCAAAATTGTCGAGGGGGTCCTTGGTGGGTTAAGTGAGCGTTGACTGATATCGAGCGTCACGTGATCGGGTACAGTACTGTACTGTACGTACGTACGTACCATACCATCTGTGGAGATTTTTTGATTTGATTTGATTTGATTTGATTCTTACACTGATTCGGCTGTTAAGCCATGCAGAACTTCTTGAAGGATTTTTGTCTCTGGTAGACTTGACTCAGGAGCCTCACGTATTTACCGTACACCCCGTGGTTTGTAGTGTACGTACCGTGGGAAAACCCCAAACCCCGTAGGGGAAATAGGAAAACCACAGTAATGAGGGTTTGTGGATCTTGACGGATATTGGGTGAGCTATTTCTTGAGGGCTTTCATACATCTTGCGAGGAGTACATCTTAGACAAGTTCTATGAATCTCGGGGGTTTTTTGTGGCAGAATGTGGGGTGGGTCAGATTCGAACTGACGACTAGTTTAGTCAGGTTCTCCAGGCCTGACACCACTAGTTCCGGGTCATGGGTGCCACGTAGTGGGAAACTCTCACCAGCTTCCCACTACACCATGCCACCCCCATCTGTGGAGATACAAAACTGTTGGACACAAGAACATTGTCAAGCTCTAGAGATGGATCTATTGAGCGACGGCGTGAGTGAGAGGTATGGTATCAAGAGAGTATTGGGGGGTCTATATAAGGCCTGCTGACTAAGCATGCTGAATCCAAGGTCAGTGCGCCAGCTGACTAAGCTACGGTACCGTAAGCTTGCACTCCTCTTGGTCACGGCGGCAGTCACTGCGACAGTCACAGCGACGGTCACAGCGACAGTCACGGCGACGGTCACAGCGACAGTCACGGCGACGGTCACAGCGACAGTCACGGTGACGGACAACAACAGCGACAGAGGCTGATGATCACTGTGACTACGAGTACTCGTACATACGTACGTATGACCAAGGCCAAACCCTGCTGTGCCAACGCGTACTTGTACTGTACCATACCTATTCACCCTGCCATGCCTCCAGTGTCACGACGACACAAGTCTGCGTACACCGGTACAACCCATCAGACGCTATCTTAAGTAATGTGACAGAACCAGAGTTAACGTATGTACAGCGGCAGCAGCAAAGTTGATGATGTATTGATCCTCCGGACTACGTAACCCGAGATAGATTTTGTATGAAAGTTGCACGCAGACTTGTGTCGTGCCGCCACCGTACAAGTACTCTACCTACCGTACCTGCAGGTACTTTACCGCACAGTACGGGCCTGCGAAGACTCAAACCTCCACGCGGTGCAGGCTGGGAACCTCGGGGCAGCGATGGCAGGCAGTCTCCCAAGCTGCTTGTAGTTGCTGCACCGAGAGCTAATTGAGTCACCAGTCAAGCTGCTGGTGCCTGTGGAGCGACAGGCCACCGGAGGTGTCGTGCAGGCACCCTGGACACCCCCGTGAAGTGACATCAGCAGAACAGAGGACTTCAACCAAACTGGTTATAAAAACCACCTGACAGATGTCTACTGTGTACGCTACAGCCTGAAGTGAGCCTTGCAACTGGTGGATGTGAAGTCTAGACTCCTGACAGGGCACCTCTGGAGTAGACAAGAGGAGTTCCTATTGCACACCCCCCTTCTAGCAGAGTCTCCAGCAGCTGATGCATCGAGGATCTTGTTCTAGGAGGGGAGTGATGTTTGTACCACAGTGTTGTTAATCGAACGGGGACTACGTGTTAAAGAAGGCGAGCAGGTGGCACAAAGGGTTTCCGCCGCTCCAGTACCTAAGGGCCGTGTGATAGTCAAAGTGCTGGCTTGATGGTTTTGCCTAAGGTCTTGCCACAGATTCTATTCAGGCCACCTACGGACCAGGGCTAGGGCACTGGAGGTTCTCCAGTGGGCCACCACATACATCTGGGGTCCCACAGGCAACAGCGGGCAGACGGAGACTCCTCCCTACTTGGTTAGTGGGCTGGAAAGGTGGTCCTGCAGGTGCTGGCATGGCCTGCAGGGTCTGTAGAGCCTGCGAGGCATGGTCGGCCTCTGTACGAGAGATCTACAGAGGTAACATGAAACAGCAAGAGCTGTGGGGCGTGGCATATAATGGCAGTGACGGCAGTAGGGTCTGGGCCTACTACAAGACTGTCTATATGGCCTGAGAGGACAGAAGTGCATGCTGGTCTGTACAGAGTGCAGGCTCAGGCTGCAAATGACGGGCTCAAGGAGCAAACTGCAGTTGGAGTGTGGGCTCCGGGCTGGCAACCCGGCACTCCGAAGCAGGACCTAGGGGTGAGCGTACACGGTGGAGCGCAAAAGGCCTCGGGACTGCGGGGAAGCGTGGCAGAGACCCTGCACGGGATGTCGACTCTGCGCTATGCCTCGGCATAGCTCAACTGTGGCCAGCGCCCGGGCCAACACCGTCGAGCCTATATCTCACCTGGCCAAGCACGGCACCGCTGGGCCAAATCAATTCTCTGGCCCCAGCGGGCACTGGAGTCCACCAAGGGCTGCCTCAGCCTGCCCCCGTGGGCCGACAGCCACCCCGCAGCCACCCCACCCCTGGGCACTCCCCCACAGACGGTTTGGCAAGCCCGCCTGCTGTCAGAACAATGGTGCTGGGAATGATGGCATGAGCTCCACGGGGGGCCCCAACCGCAAGTGCAACTGCTTGGCCCAGACCCTGGAGGTGGTGATAATTGGAAGCCGGATAAGATGCCATACTGGGCAACTCTCCAGCTCTGAGCTGGCCTCTCCAAAGCGCAGAGCAGTATCTTAACGCAGATACATACAGGTAAGGTCAGGCTGGCTGCCTTTCTTTGCAAACGTCAAGTCCCTGGCTTTCCGACACCTGCCTGCAGCTGTGGGGCACAGTGGGAGACTGCCAAGCACGTCATCCTAGACTGCCCACGGCTGCAGCAACTACACCGCAGTTTATACACTGCGGCTGCTACTACCGACTATCAGGTGATGATATTGCGCCCGCAGCCCACCGCCACCCTCACCTTGTGGATCCTACACCACAGTGTCCTTCCCCAGTTCTCCTGGGCTCAGGAGCAGCTGGAGACTGGCTGCAAGCCAGTCACCCCCCCCCCCCCCCCCCCCCCCCATGTTCCACAGATTACTTGATAGGATAGCACTGCCTTAGGTGCTGCAGGGAGAGGTTTTTTTACTCTTTGGAGTTTTCCTAGCCTAATTCTATAGTTGACCCAGCATAGCCTAGATACACTAGAGTCTAGAACGGTGTAGGAGTTCAATCAATCGATCAACCGCACCAATCAATCGATCAACCGCACACAGTACAGAACCGTACGAGTACAGTATTTGCAAGGGCCTTGCCTTGACCTAACCCCATGACCTACGAGGTACACGCTGGCCGCTGGTACCGGCAAGCCCGATCTACTCCGTACCGGTACTCCGTACCGAAGTACTCGCACAGTGATTACAGTACCGTACTGTACAGCGTCTATGTAGCCCGTCGTAGTAGTCGGTTTGGCCAGACCAGGTACCGTAAAATACTGTACATAGTACCCATACGTACGTACGGAGTAATGCGTACCGGTACGGACGTACGAGGTCGCCCCCCCCCCCCTCCATGACATGACGAGAAAGGTTGTGGAGCAGCACTTTGGTCCGATGATATCTCAAGGGGCATTCCTACGTGCTGTACTCCCGTACGTAGTTGTGGATGGATGGTTGAATGATTGAATGCAATGAGTATCATTGTATCGTCACGAGGGGGGGGGGGGGGGGGGGGGGGAAGAAAGTAAAAAAAAAAAGAAGCAGGATGTTGCGTTGGCGCCACGAGCGCCTCCTCCTCTCCTCCAATACTCTGACACTCTGACACAGACTCCCAGCCATCCGGCCATCCGGCCATCCCAACAGACCGACCGAGAATAAGAACATGATAGATACTTTTGTTTTCGGCGCAGACGCCCGAGTAGCTTCAGACGCCCGTCGTCAAAGATTCAGGCCCCGAACGAGCAACCACAGAACGACGGGGACGATGACGTTGTCGTTACCGCCGGTCAGGACGGCCTCGGTGAGGCTGGCTCCGACCGCCGCAAGACAGGCCTTTGTCATGTACTCGGTCGAGAAGAATGATATGGAGGAGAAGGATGGTAGGGAGAAGTAGACGAAGAAGGAGGAGGAGGAGGAGGAGGAGGAGGAGGAGGAGGAGGAGGAGGAGGAGGAGGAGGAGGAGGAGAGGGAAAGAAGAAGGGATTGGTTGACAGGGTTGGTATCGTTGGTAAGATTGGCATGATCGCTGCTACGTGATGAGAGATGATGGATGGATTGGCTTGAGAGATGCTCCATCGCCGTCGGCCATTCGCCGAGAAGCAGCCACAGCTTCGAAACGAGAAGGCCGGCGACGACGGCGGTGAAGAAGGCTAGACTCCCCTCGAGGCTCTTGCCGCCGCTCCACGGCCACTTCCTGCGGCCGAAGCGGCGGCCGACGAGCGACGCCGCGGCGTCGCCCATGCCGACGCAGATCACGCCGCTGACCATGCCGAGATCGCGCACGGGCACGTCCCAGCCGAGCCAGCAGCCGTCGCGCCTTTCTTGTTGGGCTCTTGTCGGTGGCGGTGGTCGTCCGTGCCGGGGCCGCTGATGTTCGGCCGTCGTGTGGCCGACGCCTGCACCGGCGCCGGCGAGCGAGAGCCAGAGCGGGACCGCACAGCCCACGAGCAAGAAGATGTGGGAGATGACGACGGGTCCTCGCAGGTCTCTGCCGTCGACGTACGGCGTCAGAAAGTACGCGAGCGGCTTGGAGATCGGAGGCAGTTGACAGGTGCGAAAGACGTCGAGGATGAGGAAGATGGCGAGCACGAGCGCCATGGCGAGCCCGGCGAAGACCGGGTCGACAAAGGTCACCGGCAGGAACATGGCCACCATCGTGCCGTGGAAGACCTTCCGGCGCGTGTCCACCTCGACGGCCCCGCTCAGCCGCGTGACCAGCGTGAGACCGGCGGCCAGGATTGCGAGGCAGTATCCGATGACGACGAGCCGGGTGTTGGCCGGGCCGAGGAGGAAGTGGCGGACCTCTTCCGCGATGCCGGGGCTTGTAGGTCGTGAGAGGGGCCGAGGCGTCTCCTCCGACGGCAGGCAGATCCAATCCGTCCGGCCCCACCGCTCGGCGAGGTCTCGTAACCATCGGCTGTCACCGAAGAGGTATCCGATCGCCCACCCGATCGGTTCTCGGCCGCCCAAGGCATGCTTTCCGACGTAAGTCCTGATGCCCAGGAACGCGAGGAGGAGCGTCGCGACGTAGACGTAGGCGGCGTAGAGCCACTTGCGAACGGCCGCTTGGCCGGATGTCATGGCGAGGTATGTTTGCACGCTGGACGACGTCGACCGCCGATGTCGCCGTGCGGGGTCGACCTCACGAGCCCGCGGCGTTCGAACCGCCTGCGAGTCGGCTGCCGATGTCGTGCCTTTCCCACTGGCGAGGGACGAGAAGCCCGGCGACGCTTCTCGTGCACCGTCCAGCTCCTTCCGTCCGGTTTGCAACGGGTGGGCCGCTTCGGACCCATCTGCTGCCGACGTGGGACCTTCCAAGGACGATGCCGTCGGGGGGACGACGTGGCTGGCCTCGCGCCTCCTCCTCCTCCTCCCCCCCCTCGTCCTCGTCCTCGTCCTCGTCCTCGTCCTGATCCCGGGCGGGCCGTCTTCGTCGGCGTCGCTGCCTTGGTCCCCTCCCCTCGCTCGTCGGCGGCTCAACAGATCGAGCAGGGCGTTCCGAGCGGCGACGACCTGGCCGGCACGCCGGAAACGCCACCGCGGTATCCTGGCCAAGACGAGGCCCCATCCGAGCACCGATCCGCACAGCACGAGGACGCCGAGCCCGCCCCCCCACAGAAGGGCCTTCAGCACGATCGCCTGCGGCGACCTTGAGTGCAGCAAGCTGTTGATGAGACCGACGCTCAGAAGATGCGTCTCCGCCGGCAGGAGGCTCGTCGAAGCGAGCTGCTGCAGCAGCGCGACGAGCACACGATGGACGGGATACAGGATCGACATCGTCTCTCGTTCTGACCGCTGCTGCGTCGCAGCCTGAAGACTTGCGGCCGGGGAGGTCGGAGGGTGCGAGGCGACCGCCGTCGTCGCGGCCATTGCGGGGAGGGTGGCAAGACACCAGTGCACGGTGCTGTAGCAGCCGTGACGATCGCGGTCCGGAATGAGCCGGTGCGGAAGGCTGGAGAGGCTGAGGATGATGTTCGAGAGCACCAAGGCTTTGTCGGACGATGCGATGGAAAGCGCGACGTAGACGGGCAGCGTTGTAGGGTAGAGCAGCGGCGCAGGATCGAACGCGGAGGGCAGACGAAAGACCTCTGCAAAGGCGAGCCGTCGTCCGGAAGAAGACCTGCAAGCGTGGTACGGAAGCCGGACCAGGTACCAAAGGAGGAGCGATGCAACGACCCAGAGCTGGCCCACGAGCTCTGCTTGTACATCTTCTTAGCGGCGAGCTCACGACGATGGATCGATGCCGAATACCTTGAGACGTGCCCCGCGCCTGCCGCCACCCGTCCTTGTCGCGGACGACGGCCCATCCCAGCAGGCCGATGAGCACCACCTCGATGGACCTTCGGAGCAGTTCCGCTCGTCTCTTCCTGGTCGACGGCTCGGACTGCCTCCGTGCTTTGCGTGTCTCGACCGGGACCTCCGAGCCCGGACGGCCGCGATCTAGCCTCGCGCTTCGCAACTCGGCCGACAGGCTGCGATCGTTCGCGCCGAGAGGGCCAGGCGTGCTCACCGGGCTCGGCGTTCCTTCCTGAGCGGAGCCCCGGAGGCCTTTCCTCGGCACCATCGGCGGTGCGGGAAGGCCTTTGAGGAATGTTGGGCTCTCGTCGTCCGCCTCGCTGCCGCTCTCGCCGGGGAAGATGGAGCTCTCCCGACGAAGTCGTCCATCGGAATCTTCGTGTCCCAGGTCCTCGCGCTCCGAGCTCGTCTGCGACCGATCGTGCTCGAGACCGTGGCCGTCCATGTCGCCGTGGCACTTGGGCTCGCTCGAGCTGCCAGGCCGACCAGGCTCATATGGATCCGGCGAGCGAGAGGACCGACCGGGCTTCCTTGGACTTTTCCACCCGACGGAGTTGGAATGACTCGACGGATGCTCGGGCCACGAGGCCGGAGTCTCCGACCCTCCCGTCATCGTTGGCGCGGTCAGACAATCACCGTCGACGCCGTCTCGGCCGGGCCGTTCGGAAAGGGAGCTGACGATGTCTGGGCCAAATCAGCACGTGAAAATGCTCTTTGCAGGCCCATCACGTGTCGGCGCACCGTACTGTCCAAGTGACAGTACGCAAAGACGTACCGCTCCCTCACGACGGACGTGCGAGGCCACCCCACCACGGCAAGTACGAGTACTTGATAAGACTTGCGGGGGGCCGATCTTAGCCGAGCGGAGCGCCAGCCCCTGTACTCTACGGGTACCGTACGGTAGTAAGCGGCTCGTTGCCTGCGTGCGTGCCTGCCAGCCTGAGAGCCTGAAGCGCAAGGTATCGACCGTCACCAGCACCTGTCCGATTCGAGTCGCATGACGACACCGGCGCTAAGCTTCTTGCCGGCACCGCCCCAGACGGACGAGCAACGGACGAGCTCGAGGCTTCCCAGCTCTGGCACCCGAACGTTGCTGTCGGCGTAGACCGTCAGGCGTAGAACGCGGCAGGATGCCGCCGCTCGCTTTTCGGGCACGCCCGGCCAAGAAGAGTTCGTTTCGCGTCGCACGACGTCGGTGATCAGCTTGCGTAGCGTGTCGTGGTCGAGACCTGCTTCGAAGCTGGCGTAGATGAGCGCCGTGCCCGTGCCTCGAACGGCTGTCCGTTGGATCGTCAGGTGTTCCTCTTCTCGACCGTCCAAGACTATCTGCGCACCGGCCGTGCCTAGACCGGTCCATTCGACGCTGCTTCCTCGGGGCAGCTCGTCTACCTGGGCTATCAGTAGAGGCGATCTCGCCGCGTACGTCGACCCGGCACGGATGCACTCGAAGTCTGGTAGGGCCTGGCTCTTCTTTGGGGTGCGATGACTGGTCTTCGACGGTCCGTACTTCTTGTCCCACGGATCAACGTCCTCATCCGAAGAGCCGTCGTGGGCTGGAGTGGGCATCTTGCCGCGCGCGTGACATCGTGCCCATAGCTCCCAAGCCAGTCGAGCTTTCCGGGCCACGGCCTTCTCCCCGGCGATGAACACGAGCCCGCCGGCCCACCATGCCACCTTCGTGGCCGCGCCGACCCTCCACAGATGCTGTAGCGCCAGTGCAGCCTGCAAGGAGAAGCTTGACGTGCCCCCGGCTTCGACCGTGTCACCGGTGTCTGCCACTAGCTCCATCGACGCGGGCACGAGCGGTATCTGTCCGGCCGCGTACACCAGCGTTCCGGCGTCTGCCTCGTCGGGGTCTCTCAAGGCCGCAGGAACGGCGATCGCCTGCGAGTACGGGCCGATGTTCGCTGGCGCCCAGTACGACCGAGACTGGACGTGTAGACCGTCGCGGAGCCGGCCGGGTCCTCGCCACGCCTCTACCGAGAGCATGACCTGGGCCCCCGGCGGTAGTTTGTCTCCCAGGCCGACGGTCATCCGCGCCGGCGGATCGGGCCTCGAGAACAGCGCCCCGTAAGCCTTGTTGACGGCTGGAAAAGCAGCCATGGATCGGAGGAAGATGGCGGTGAAGACAATGTCGTCCGGCGTCAGCTCCTCGGCCTCGAGCACCGCGACTAGCCTCTGCACAATCTCCGATGTCTGTTCTTCCACCGCGAGCTCCGTCTCGGCCGCGAGCATGTTGCACACGTGTAGGGTCGTGCTGCCGCGGCACAGAGACCAAGGCGTACCGCCCGCAACACGTCCTTGGGAGGCGTCTCGGGTGCAGCCGGGCACCTCGTCTCCAGCTGGCACGTCGACATCCTTCGCGTCTTCGTGCGGTGTCGCGAACATGCTGTCCAGAAGCTCCGGCACGCGTACCCTGACGGAAGAAGCACCGTCGCCAGCCGCGGCTTTGGGCGCAAGCCGGGCCTTTGCGATCCGAAGTAGCACCGATCCTCCTCCTCCTCCTCCTCCTCCTCCTCCGCCGTGGACGACGGACCTGTCGTCGTCCTCGACTACGATCCGCTTCTTCCACAACGGACTGGGGCCGTCGACGGCGAGGGTCTCGTACTCTCCACCTTCGCCGAGGATGGCTCCGGCATCCAGCGCTCCGTATCTCGACATTGCTCTCGCGAGCTTTGCGACGACGCGATCGCTTGCGACGTCGTCCCACAGGAAGCTCGCGTCCAAGCCGGCCGAGGCGCACTTGACCAGCCGAGACTCCTGCCCGACGGCCTCCATGTCCGCGAGCAAGGAGGCCTCTTCGCCCGGGGGAAGCTTAGGGAACTGCCAAAGGAACGACAGGGGGACCAAGCCGAGCCGGATCGCGACGGACTCGACACGGGTCCGCTGGTAGTCCGACAGGATGGCTCCGGTGCTGACGGCATCGATCTCGGGATGGGCCCGTACGACCCTCTCGAGGAGCAGCAGGAGATCCTCCGTCTCGTCGTGGCGGCACCGCCGACGGATGGCGTCCAGATGAGGGTCTGGTCCGCCGTACCGGTAGCTTTTGGACCCGTCCACGACCCGACCCCGGATCTCCTGTCGATATAGGGGGATGGCCAAGGCTTCGTCGTACAGAGGGACGACGTGATGGCCGACGGTCTGGTACATGTAGCTGTCCAGATCCTCGACCGCGCCGGTCCCGCTTTGGGCTGCGACGTCGGCCTGGCCCGACCCAGCCGCGGAGAGCGGCGGGTGCAGGTTGGCCAGCGCGATCACGTCATGGCCGTGTGTGAGACAATGGAGGAGTGAGAAGAGCGAATCCTTGCCTCCGGATATGAGGCCGACTACCTTGTGGGGCCCATGTGCCATGTTACGATCTCGCATCGAGATGGAATCTCGAGATCCGTATCTGCCGTGCGGCCGGTCCGGATATCAAGACGTAAAGATGGCACGACGGGTGCGTCTAGACCGGACGTGCCGCCGTCCGCTTATCCTCCAAAGTCGACCAGCCTATGCTGTGGAGCTCTTGATCAACCCCCATGGCCGCGAAGAGATTGGGCTGGACAAACGGATCGATCGATTGATTATCCAACTTATTGGGGGGGGGCCGCCTTTTTTAATTACATGCATAGTAAACAGAACAAGGGGCGATGTCGCAGCGACCGCGACCGAGCCCACAATCAATGTTGAAGAGAAGGACCCCGCCGGACCCACGGCACAGGGGTGATGCTTGGACGAACCGGGGAAGGGGAATGGCCCACCAATTACCCTGTATCGATACGTAGAGAGAAAGAGGCCGTCAACGGCGCAAAGCAAACCAACTTTTGAGCCGTCCCTGCCACGACCAGCATGGGTCCCATGCGGTCGTAGGGTCCCAGCATCGCCATGGAAGGGGTGCGGCGTGATGCCCGAATGTGACCAGAGCACAATTCGAAAGACGATGCAAGACACGATGCAAGACATGATGCAAAGCACAACACAAACGAGAGGGTGAGAAGAGAAGTTTTGGCCGTCCCTGTCACGACCAGGATGGATCCGATGCGACGGTTGGTAGGATCCCAACATCGCCATGGAAGGGGTGCGGCACAATGTCCAAATGCGACCAAAGCACGATCTAAAACAGGATGCGACGCACAACACGAACAAGAGGCTGAGAAGAGCACTTTTGGCCGTCTCTGCCATGACCAGCACGGGTCCGATATGACGGTTGGTAGGATCCCCAGCATCGCCATGGAAGGGGTGCGGCACATGTGTAAATGCGATCAGAACACGATTGAAAGCACGATTAAGAGCACGAGACAGAGGAGAGGGTTAGAATCAATTTTTTTTTTCTTTCGCCGCCCTTGCCGTGACGAGCATGGATCCCATGCAATCGTAGGGTCCCGGCGTGGCCACGGAGGGGGTGCGGCATGTACCGTATGTATATGTGACCAAAACACGACGCGAAGCACGGCGCAGAGAAGGGGGTGAGACGGAGTGGAGGTCGGTCGGGAGAGCACCGCCATCGAAGGTCTCGGCGGGTCTGACCTGACATGGGTTGGTGCTGTTGCTGTTGCTGTTGCTGTTGCTGTTGCTGCGGCCGAATCGTGTCCGGAGCCAAGACCGGCGAACGGAGACGCGTGTATCTTCTCCTTCGCGGCCGGCGTCGGATCGGGGCCGGAGTGAGTGGCCTGGCCCCGGAGCGAGCCCTTCCCGCGGCGGATGCTCGAGGCTCTGCGATGTAAAACGAACGCCGTCGTTCCCAAGGTCGTCATGATGTAAACGAACGTCGTTGTCTCAAAGGGGGGGGGGGGGGGGTCGTGACGGCCTCTCGAGGTCGTCGTCGCGGTCGAGTGCGGAGCGCACGAGAGGATGGGAGAGAGAGAGAGAGAGAGAGAGAGAGAGAGAGAGAGGGCGAGACGGCTAGCCGGACCTTCTCCTCTTCGAGCGCGGGCCGTTGTGCTCGGCGGCGTGCGGCGGGCTCACGTCGTCGCTGCTGTTCCCGACGCGGACCGACGACCGGTCGCTCGCGGACGAGGTGTTGCCGAGGGCGCTGGCCACCTGCTCGTAGAGGATGCTGCCGAGCCGGGCGGTCTCGTCCGCGGCGTCGAGCGGTGCCCCGACGGCCAGGTCCGGGGGCGGGTCGGCGAGCGGGTCGGCGGGCAGGCCGGCGCCGCCGGCGCCGGCGCCGACGTTCAGGACGACCGAGCCCGAGCCGTGGGTGCGAGTGTGCTGGTTCAGGTTGTCGTGGCGCGAGAACTCCTTGCCGCACTGCGGGCACTTGAACGGCTTCTCCTCCGTGTGGAGCGAGCGATGATGGCGCTTCAGGTGCTCCTGGCGACGGAAACGGTGGCCGCAGACTTCGCACCAGAACTGCTTGCTCGGATCGTCGTTCAGCGACTGCTTGCGGCCACGGCGGTTGGCGGGCGTAGGCCGCGCGGGCCGGGCGCCGTCCGACGACGAGTTCCCGGGCTTGGGTCGGAACGAGAGTGGGTTCCGGACGTCGGTGGCGGCGGCGGGTCCGGCGGCGGCGGGTCCGGCGGCGTCGGTGCCGGTCGCGTTTGCGTTCCCGGCGAAGGCGTTGTCGGCCTTGCGTTTGACCCTGACCTTGGTCTTGGTCTTGGCTTTGGAGTCGGAGGTGGCCTCTCCCTCGTTGTCGGAACGGTCGGCGTCCGACGGCGCCGCCACGACCGACGGCGCCGCGGCGGGACCGGTCGCCGTCATGGGGTTCGAGTCGAGCGAGCCGTGCAGGCCGTGCCAAGCGCGTTGCGACGAGGCCGACACCGGAGGCGTCGGCATGCCGTTGGGATCGAGGGCCAGGGGGGGATAGAGGATGTTCAGGCCGTCCTCGCGCAGGAAATTGCTCTCGTCCTCTTCGAGGACGGGGTTGTAGTTCAGGTCGTAGACGGGGAAGTCGAGGGGCTGGCCTAGGAGGTCACGATGGCCTGCGTGCTCGAAGGCGGAGGTCGTCCCGGTCGTCGCCGTCGTCGCGACCGGCACGTTGGCGTCCGCGTTCGTGGTGGGGACGAAGTTGACCGGACCGCGGTTCGTATCGTCTTCCGAGTCGAGATCGGAGAATGCTCGAAAGGAGGGCGGAGCCAGGGGTTGGGCCGGCTCGGCCGCGGCGGCAAATTCCGAGCCGCTCAGGCCACTCGGATAAGGATCGACGTCGTCGGTGGCTGTCGTGGCTGTGGTGGCGGTGGTGGCGGTGGTGGCGGTGGTGGCGGTGCCCAAGGCGTCCGTGGCGGTGCTGGCCATGGCGCCGAATCGATGGCCGTCCAGGACCATGGACCTATAAAGCTCGTCGTCGGCGCAGAGCGTCGGCATCTGCAGCGTCGTCGCCATGTCGAGGTAGGAGAGCGCGGCCGTGGCATCGGGCCCGGGCCCGGGCCCGGGCCTCGCCTGGTGCTGCGTGAGGCCCGACGGCCGGGCCTCCGGCGTCGCCGTCGCCGTCGCCGTCGCCGTCGCGGAACTCGAGCGGTCCGGGATGGCGGCGAGCACGTGGGGCGTCTGGCTGGCCGTCCGATCGGGAATTCGAACGGGCGTCCGGTCGGCGATTCCATCGAGCATCTGGGTTCGCATCCGGGTCGGTATCTGGGTAAGCATCCGGCGAGCCGCGGTCGAGTACTCAGCGGCGTCCACTGACACGCATCCATTTTCAGTCAGACGGATCGAGGAGCGTGCACGAGACGGGCGACGACGGGGCCTCGGCCTCGTGCGAGCATCAACACTTACGCGGAGTCATCGGGGGAGAACACGGCCAATGTGCGGTGGGGTCGACGCGGGGCCAGTCTTCCACGATGCAAGGCTCGGCTCGCTCCCCCCCCCGATCCTGCGCGCCGGCCCACGCTGGCGTGGCCGGGACCGGGACCGGGACCGGGACCGGGACCGGGACGGGGACGGGGACACGTCCGGCGGTCGGGGTCGAGAAAACCTCATGGCTTGGCCGACGCGAGCCCGACCGCGACGGGGAAGCCGGATACAGGTCGAGCGGCGCGATCGGGCTCGGGGCAGCGAGCGTCGACCGCCCGAGCGGGGTGTGGTCGTAGGTGAAGTGCGTCGGCATGCGGCGTGGGTCGGCAAGGTCGAGCTGCGGCGGCGAAAATCGCACCGGCGTCTGGTGAGTCGAGGCCTGGAGAAGCGGCGGAGACTGGGCGGGAGCTGGACCATGCGACGCCGTGGAGCCGGCTCGAGGCTGCGACGGGGGCTGGTGGAACATCGCCGTCTGCCGCTCCTGCATCTCGGTCGTGCTGGGCATGGGCGGCGGCGTCAACGTCGTCAGACGAGGGTTGGGCGAGAAATAGCCTTGCTGACGGTCGTCGGGATCGGGGCCGGCGGGGCGATAGTACATGAAGTTCGGCGGAGGCAAGCGCTCCATCGAGGCGGCGTCGTCCGTACGCCGGGAGCGGACCGGGACGACGAGGATCCTGCCATCGACGACGGAGAACGGAAGATGAGCGCCACGTCCGAATGTCGCACCGCACTCCTTGGGCCGGTTGCAGACTCACCTGGTCGGCAAGAGACCTTCGCGAGGGACGGCCGGATCGAGCAAAGTGTTGCGAGGAACGAAAGAATCGAGCGGAAGGTCGAGCGGTGTCGGATCGAAGCGTTGCGAGGAACGAAGAGAATCGGCAGAAAGTCGAGGGGCGTCTGGCTTTTATGTGCTGTTTCGAATGTTTCCGTCGCGGACGTGCGGATGTGCGAGTGTGCGGGCGTGCGAGCATCGGCCGGAGGAGAGAAAAGCTTGCCGGTGCCTCTTCCGTCGACCCCGCTCCGAAGCCGAGGGGGTTTGGCCTGTGGAAGAGGCTAATTGTTCGCGGAAAGCCTCTCGTCCGTAAGGACTTGGGTCGAGCGACTCAAGATGGAGATTCGCGACGAGGGGACATGGCCCAAGTACAATCGATAAGGATCCGAAGCCGGAAACAGAAGAGGGGAGTTTGCGAGAGAGCCTCACAAGCTCGAGTGGGGAAGAGGAGCTTGTGAACGATCGGACGGCGACATTAAAGGAGTTAAAGTTGTGACGATGACGAACAAGAGCGATTGAAAGCCGAGGCCCGAGCGAGAGCGAGAGCGAGCCGTCGTCAGGTGAAAGCGAGGCGAACTCCAGCAGCCGTGGTCGAGTGCGAGGAGAAGAACCAAGAGCAGAAAGAAGGTCGAGAGGGCGTCGACCGGGGCGCGAGAGAAGGAGAGGAAGAGAGTGTGCGACCGCGGTCGTGGACGAGGGAAAGAAGACGTGACGACGGAAGTAAAAGCAGAGGAGAGTTCGACGGACGGAAGGAGAGACGGAAGAAGAGACGGAAGAAGAGGAGAAGAGAAGGCGAGCAGCAGTGGATGCCGAGGGCGGAAAAGCCGAAGGTCGAGGACGGCCGTGAGCTCGGCCATCGATCGGTACGGAGTACGCTGTCGATAACCTAAAAATAGAGGGGGCGGCGCAGCGACCCGGCGTGCCGGGAGGCGATCTAGCCGGGCTCGGCTTAGAGGCTTATCGATACGCGGCTTAGTCATCGCTCGGCAGACGCCGTCGCCTGCGGAGTGGCTCGTGGCGCGAAGCGAGCAAGGGTCTTCGTCGAGGGCTCGACGAGGATTCTTCGCGGTGGCCTGCCTCGCCGTCGCCACGGCGGCGGCGTCGCGTCGGACGTCGATTCGTCGACAGAGTCTGGCCAGACCCAGAAAGATTGCGGACGGTACGTGACTCTGCAACAATCATGTGGGATCAAGTGTGACTGTCGTGCCGAGTCTTACACGGTAGCGCCAAAGGGAAGGTAGACCAGAGATAAGAGATGTTGGTGCATATCGCAGAACGGACTCATCTTCACGTGAGAGTATCATACTCAAAACAAGCCAGCCAAGAAAATAGTAGGGATGACCTCCTTCTTGGGAGCCTGCTTCCACCCCACACATGCGACTAGAATTCCCCGCGACTGAGCGCGCCGTCTCTGGTCTTCTCTTACCAGGGCACCCTGTAGGCATTCCTACAACCTATTGCTTCCGAGACTGCACATGTGAGATCACCAGACCAGCTTCCACGGCTCATCAGCACTTGCTTCGACGATACCGTACCCCGACAGGCTGAACTGTCAAGTCGCGAAATAAGTCCGGCCACGTACGTACCTGCACGTGCTACGCCACCGTGCCTTGTACCTGCATTGGCTCAACGGTACATACGTACCTTACGTAGATGGCAAAAAAATCCTTCCACCGCCGAGACCCTGTACCTGACTAGCAAGCGAGCTACTGCAAGGTACAGGCCGCGACGCACGCCCGAGTCAGGCTCCACCCGTCCTCGCTTCGGCTCGAGCTCGCCGCCGGTCGACGGTCGAGCCCAACGCTTACCGTAGCGGGGCCCGTCCGCCGCCGACCGGACTCGGCTAGTCCGCCTCTGGACTCGACCGCGCCCAGCAGCGGCCCGATGACTAAGCAGAGCCGGCCTGTCGGTCGTGATCGACCGGTCCATCACCTGGACCTTCTCGGCTGTTCTCGGTGACGATCACCTACCGAACCGCGCGGCCGGCCTTATCGTCGCGCTGGCTGTACGGTACGGTCGAAAGTGCCGAGAGAGATACAATCGCTATCTGGCCGGTCGAGTCCTCCAATGGCGATCGGGGACGCCGCGGCCGGCGTCCTGTCGGGGCGCTCGCTAGCGTGGTACGGGGCGTTGTGCCGGGCGTTGTGCCGGGCGTTGTGCCGGGCGTTATGCCGGGCGTTGTGTGACGGAGTCGTGGCGGCAGGTGAACTCGGAATCGGAAAACGCCGTCTCGGCCGTTGCCGTCGACGATCTGCCGCCAGAAGTCTCTCCGTCACATCACTTTTGTGCGTCGCTACGGGGCCTGCTGGGCTCGCTTCGCGCCGCGAATCGCACGCCTGAACCTCACGGCCCGCTGCTCGGTCGGATCCAAAGTCGTCGCCGTAGGCGCTCAAGCCCCTCCCGACTGGCTTTGAACGGTGCTGTTGCGAGTCGCTGCCGGTGCAGTGTTTCATAAGTGATGATTCACATCGTGTATCGGCCCGCGCCCGATCCTCGTGGATTGCCTCCCCGTAGCCTCGAAGGAGACTTCTTCGTCGCTACCTCGACGAAAGTCCTGCGACTGAGATTCCGTCACATGTCAACGGGCCGCAAGACCCCGCAACGGACCGATTGAGGGTCAACGGGCCTTTACGATCACGTACGACTACGGTACGTACATACGCAACTCTGTACCCATACATCCGTCAAACTGCTCGGCCGGCTTCTCCTCATCCCACCTCACGAGACTCCCTGTGGGTATCCTGTCGCGCCATCACACGTGATCACAGAAGAAAGTAAGTCGCATCTGATCGTCGAGATACGCAGAGCCCCAGAGCACGTGATCGGCCGACGCGCACGTGACTGCGCGCATTACGGTCGTCGAAGCCGGCCGCAGAAGGTCAGGTGACGTAGCCCGCAGAAATAGCAATTTCTCGGCTGGTAGCCTCCACTCAAATCTCGCCGGGAGCTGCTTGATTTTCAAAAGTAAAGATCTACAGCAGAAGCCCTTTTTTCTATTTGCAGACCAACCTCGCACGGCGTGCAGGAAGTACTTCCGTACTCCGTACTTCCGTACTCCGTACTTCCGTACTCCGTACTCCGTACCGAGACTTGAATCTCTCATCATCCTAGTTTTCGATCGGATCACCGGCCAGGATCGAGGCTACGGAAGAGCGACCGGGCATATGACCGGCACTACGTCCGTCAGCCAGCCTCTTGCTTACGATGGCCGGGAGCCGAGAGGTGTAGCGACGCAGATACGGCGTCCTTCGTCCCGGGACTCGCATCCACGCTTACCACATTGGGCCCAGACCGACTCTGGGTGGCGCCGACTAAGGCAGGTACAGACGTTCACGGGACAAGAGTTGTCGTGTGACAGCTGCGAGCTGCTCCTGACGTGCGGTTCACGCACCAGGCCAATTCTTCCTTGCGATATTGCGCCAGGATGCGCCCCCTCCGTCCCGGACCGCGGACGCACCGTGCTGCTGCAGCGGACTGCACCGTGATGCCGCTTTCAGCTGGACTCGTAGCATCGCTGTCTCACGCGCACGTTGCGTCGGTCGGGAGAGGACGTGGCATCGTCGCGCCAGACCCCTTCTGGACGTGGGAACTCGGGCTCCCAGAGTCGAAGCCGGGAATCTCTTGCTGTCGCGAGAAGGAAAGAAAGGCCGGAGGGAAGGACTCTGCGATCCGGGCGAAAGAGCCAAAGGATCCGTCTGCCCTTCCGACTTTCCTGGTTCGGACCTCGAATCTGAGTTCTGTCGGCGTCGTCCGAGCATCGAGGAAAACAGCCACTAGGCCCCGCCCGTCGGAACCGATTGGCGTCGCCGCCGGAGGCTAACGGGGCACGGGCTCCCCACATTCGCGGCCCAGTCGGGAGGGATGGCCGCTACTCGTCGCTAGCCTGGGGTGCCTGGCCGACCACGGTCGCCTCGCCCAGCTGTGGCAATTCCGATCGTCGTCTTTGAGCCGTCCACAACGCTGCGGTGGCCGCGACTGGATTTCTGCCGCTCTTCCTGGTTGGCGCCACAAAGCCACCTGGATAGGCCAAGCCGAGAAACTCGGCAGCAGCTTTCAATGCGCGGGCCGGAGTCTTTGCTCACCTCAGCGGTGGCATGCCCATTGTCTTGCTCTCCTTTCTTTTCCTGCCGTTTCTTCTCTTCTCAATCTCGCGTCGTTGGTCTGCACCACGCCGGAACGACGCTACGTACGTATCCATCTACCAAGCGAAGTCGTTCAGCTGGCCCTTTCCGCTTGATCATCCTCGTGGAGGAAAGAGAGCAGGCCACTGCTCCATGTTGCAGCCTTTTCTTTCTTGTCTCGTTCCTTTTTCCTACAACCAGGTCTTCTGCCTCGGCTGGGTCCTCTAAACCAACCCGACCTTGCAGCACAACCTGGAGCTGCAACCGCCATCCGAATGTCGTCACCGGACTTGCGGAAGAAGCGCACGAGTGCCACCGAGTGGAAGTCGATGACGAAAGTGGATGGGAGTGACAACAAGGACCCACAGCAGCCTGGATCCACGCTCCAAGGCTGTCGTCTACCGTGATACTCCTTCCGGACAGCCGTGGTACTATAGAGATATAGCCACCAATCATGCTGAACGGCCAAGGTCCAGTCTCTACAAGTGTCGAACAAGGCCAGACCCAAGTGGATCCATGTTGAAGCCCACCGCCTTCCTACACATAAGGAAAAGCCGATTGACCATCCCCCTGGGGTTCTAACAATCTATAGAGAGTCTCCAGCTCCTGCGCCGCATCACCCTATCGGCCCATCTCTCTTTCTTCCTCGGGCCGGTAGGCGCTTGCCTCGACAAGTCCTGATGAGTTATGCTCACTGCTCGTACGGTGTGCAGCTCCGTATCGAGTCAGACCAATCCATACGTAATCAGCAGGAGGCATGAAGCAGCCCTCCCCCAGGAGACAGAGCTACTTTTGGATCTTCCTACAGAGCTTTGGCCCTCTGGCCGTTCAGCCCTGTCAGCCGTGATTAACTTTGTACAATTGTCCCCCCGGAGTGGGATACCCCCAGTAACCTCTTTGTCGTCTCTTTTCCTTGTCATTCGAAGAACAATGACACATCCCCCCCCCCCCCCCCCCTTGGCACAACTACCAAGGCGTCGGCCATATCGAGAAGAGGAGGAGAAGTCTGATCTATCGACGCCCTCGAGGGGGCTCAGAGAGCTATATGGCCCGGGCCGACTAAACCACCTCCACCGACTTAAGCTACAGTAGCTGGTCTGCGGCCTACCTGGCCTGCACCCTTCCAACCCCCCCCAAAAAAATAAAAAAATAAAAAAAATCTCATGCTCTCACCACACCGCTGGGGAACCCTCTCCTGTCGATCCGTCCTAAACCACCTTCTCCGTCAGCTACGGTCCATCTTCACGGCCGGCCGGAGGAATCGGAAACCGCGAATCCTTCGTGCCCTGGACGACAACATTCGGGGAATACGTAACTCCATTCTTTCTCCCCCCCCCCCCATCTCTTCTATTTCTGTCTGTTTGCTACCCTCGCGCGAGAGAGAGGCTGTCGAGCAAAGGAAAAAAATGGTTGGCGTGATCGGATGGGTATGCCAACCCCCCTCCCCCCCCCTTTTTTTTTCGATGTTGAAGCAACTCAGTCAACTGGGTCAACTAAGGAGGTACTGTAAGTCGCCATTGTGATCAGATGGTATGTCAGGCCTCCCCCCCCCCCCCCCCCCCCCCCTTTTTTTTTTTTTATATAGAAAGAAAGTCCGAGCGTGATCTTGATGACTGGTACTCACTTGCTCGCATGACTGCTAAGTAGAATATCCGACTCTTCGAGGACAGGAGGGAGAGATGGGATGGATGGATGGGATGGAGAGATGGAATGGATGGATGGGATGGAGAGATGGGATGGAGAGATGGGATGGAGAGATGGGATGGAGAGATGGAGAGATGGAGAGCGTGGTCGGATTACTCACTGTTACGCCGACAGGACTTCTGTTCGCTCATGTTGCGAATCGAAATACAACATCGAGTCGTACTACGGCCGTTACTGCAAGGTACTTGCAGTCTGTACGTCTGTACAGGTACAGTACGCACTACTTGTCGTATGACTATCCCGGTCTACGACTATCCTCGTCTACGATTACCCCGGTCTACGACTACCCCGGTCCACGACGCACTACCGCACTGACCATCAAGTTCTCTCGCTATAAAACAGCAAGAGAAGAAGTCGATCCCGAGAGGTGATCGTGGGACAAAGAAGTAAGCAAGTCGACCAGATCATACCCGTTCTACTGATACCTTCTTCGCTGTCTAGAGCCAACCTTTCCGACAACCGCACTCGATTGTGCATGAGTAAGGACGGGCAAGGGGCCAGGCCAAGCCAAGCCAGGTAGCAAGACAGGAATAGCAAAAGAATGCAAGGATGAAAAGGCAGGAAGAGATGCGTAGAACGAAGGACGGCGACATGTGCTGCTATGCCTGGGCCAATCTACAGCCTCCTCCCACGTCGTCCCTCGGTATTCATTTCGAACCGTATCCGTTCCCGAAGAGCCAGCCGCGCAGATCCAGGTCGTCCCGCTTGACCCAGGAGGCCTTGGTGCGGATGGCGTCGAGCGACTGCGCCAGGTTCTGATCGAAGCCCTTGGTGCTGTGGTCCCTGAAGAAGCTGTTGATGGCCTCAATGTGCTCGTACCTCGTGAAGCCGGCGGTGCAGATCGACACGACCGAGCCGAGCATCGACAGACCCGGCGGCAGCTTCTTCTGGAGCGTCGTCCAGTTGTCCTGCATCCACTGCCACAGCGCCTCGACGCCGTCGACGTGGCCCCGCAGAGCGCCTAGCGGGAGGTAGATGTCTTGCTCTTTCACCTCGTCGCTCAGCGCCAGCTTGAGCGTCCGCTGGATCAGCTTCGGGTCCCGCGCGCAGCCGAGAGAGCGCAGCGCTCCGTTCCGCTCGTCGCTGTTCGTGGCCGTTCGCGCCTCGTGGAGGACAACGTTGTACTGCAGATCGTTCAGCGTGGCCCCGGAAAGAGACCCCTCGGTCGTCCGTGTGTGTGGCTTCGGTCCTCACCTCCCTCTCGCCACCGTTGCGCAGAGCGATGCCGTAGACGCTGCCTCGGATGTTCGGATGGACCGCAGAACGGTCCCCGTCGGCGAATCGATTGAACATGTCCAATGCGGCCTCGACGACACTGCTCGGCCCATCAGCTGCCGGGGCTCGAACAGGGGCTCGGGAAGCTCGAGACACCTACGTCTTGTCGCCGGCGAATCCGGCCGCACCGAACATCAACGCCTTGAACTGTTGCAGGATATGTCCGTCGTCCTCCTTGAATTCCCACCCGATCTCACGAGCCTTGTCGGTCAAGAGAAGCCTCTGAAACGTTTTGATACCGTCCTTGACCTCTTGAGCCTCGAACATCCAGGCGCCTTTGACCGCTTGAACGCGTCCCAGCACTTCCGCCCAGACCACGTACTCGGGCTCGGTGTGGAAGCCCTTGAGAAGGCCCAAGAGGGCCGATGTCCGCTGGTATCCCGCCGCCGCAAGTGCACCGGCGTCGCCAACCATGCCGGCCCGATCCTCGACCGGCAGCAAGCCGTCCTTGGCCGCGACTCCCAGTTTGGCGAGCCTGTCGGGAGTGTAGCAGGTTCGGTAGATGCCGGCGTGCAAGGCGTTCAGCTTGTAGAAGTCGAGACTGCTCAGCTTGATCTCGTCTTCGCGGTCGTAGAGGGTGAGACCGTCGTCGACGCCCTCCTCGGTGCGGAGGTTCAGGAAGACCGGATACAGCGTCCGGTCCTCCTCCGGTCTGACGTCGCCGGTCCTCAAGAACCGGTTCTGCCGTACCCGGATGGTTTCCGTCGATGCGTCCTCGGTGACGGTGACGACCGGGTACCCGACCTTCTTGGTCCAGATGTCCATGACGCCCCGGATGTCCTTGCCGCTGGCGTCGCTCAAGGCGGCCCAGAGGTCCTCCGTCTTGGTGTTGCCGTAGGCATGCTTCTTCAGGTACCTCCTGATCCCCTCCATGAAGGTATCCTCCCCGAGGAACTTGGAGATCATGCGCAGGACGGCCGAGCCCTTTGCGTACGAGATCGAGTCGAAGATCTGGTTGATCTCATCGGCACGCTGGACCGGAACCTCGATCGGGTGGCTGCTCCGCAGCGAGTCCAACGACAGGGCGCTGGCCAGGTTGTCCGTCACGTACGTCTCCCAGACCTTCCACTCCGGGTAGAAGTGATTGCACGAGTACCAGGACATCCACGTGGCAAAGCCCTCGTTGAGCCAGAGGCCGTCCCAGAAGTCCATCGTCACGAGGTTGCCGAACCACTGATGCGCCAGCTCGTGCTGCACCGTCTCGGCGACGCGTTCCTTGACGCTCGCGCCGCTGGCCTTCTCGTCGAACAGCACGTCCACGACGCGATAGGTGACCAGGCCCCAATTCTCCATCGCGCCGGCGCTGAAGTCTGGGATGGCGACCATGTCCATCTTCGGCAGAGGGAAGGCGCTATCGAAGGTCTTCTCGTAGAAGTCGAGCGTTCGGGCGGCGAGGTCGACGGCGAACCTACCGTGCTCGATGTCCTTGTCTGGCGTGGCATAGACCCTGATCGGCACCCTGAAGCTGGTCGTCTCGACGTAGTTGAGCTCGCCGACGATGAAGGCAGCCAGGTAGGTCGACATGCGAGGCGACCTGTTGAACCTGACCGCCTTCTTCGTGCCGGAGCCAGCCTTCGACGGCGCCTCTTTCTCCGACGCAACATCCATGTTGCTCAGACAGGTGAAATGCTTGTCTGCTATCAGGGTGACGTCGAACGTCGCCTTCAGCGCTGGCTCGTCGAAACAGGGGAACGCTCGTCGGCCATCGGTCGGCTCCATCTGGGTGGTGGCTAGATACTTGACCGTGCCGCTGGCATGATCCTTGTAGGACGACCTGTAGAAACCAGCCATCTTGTCGTTGAGCTCGCCGGTGAAATCGAGATCGAGCTGGGCACGAGTGCCGGGGGCAATGACTCGGTCGAAAGAGACCGTCGTCGTCTGCTTGTCGTCATCGTACGACAGCTTGGGCTGGGAGCTCACGACGTCCGAGCCAGACTTGACGATGGCCTTGTGGATCTTGAGTTCCAGAGTATGCAGCGTGATGGACCTTGTCTCCTCGACGACGTTCAAGCTGATCCACGAACGCCATCAGCGACCATGTCCGAGCGGCTGCCATGGCAGAACGGGAAAGCGGTCCGTACTCAATGATGACTCGGCCGTCGTAGGTGAAGCTCTTGAAATCCGGTTCAAGCGTCAAATCATAATGGACAGGCTTTACGTTGGCCGGCAGCAGCTCTCGGCCCTGCGCAGCGGACATGCTCCCATGCTCCGCGTCTCGGCCGAGCCCGACCTCAAACATCGTCCGCCGGCAGGAGCAATGCCTCTTCGATACGAGAGCAGTAGAGACAAGAGACCTGAACGGGCTATGCCTGTCCACGACTGTATCCAGGCAGTCTCGGCGTCCGAGAAGACCGTGAGATGGAGAGACTGATGCCCTGTCACGAAGAGTCGAGCAATGAGCCCTGGAGGCTAGCTTTCGTCGAGCGGCAGGGTAGATGCGAGATGCAAGAGGCAGCTGTTGACCGCACACCAAAGAAGCACCGACAGGCAGGCGAAAGGAGCTCAAGAAACGTAGGCCGGAAGACCGCAGGGGAAGCGTGGTCATGGACGGAGCCAAATGGAGGCTCCGTATAGTGCGCTGCGGGGCGAATGGAGTCGAGACTCGCTGCATACTAAGGAAGCACTAGCACCCGCAGAGGTACATACGCAGTACAGCGAATATACCGCATGCAATCCAGCTGCAACCAAATCCTCGCAGTACCTCGTACTTCCGTACTCACGTAGATCTAACCCCCTTTGATGCGGAGCTCCGCGATTCGACTGTGACGATGCGCTGTAGCAGTTGTACTCGTACGTACTCGTAGCACGTGTCGACATGGTGGAGTCACGGGGACGTCACATGTCGCTACTAGGGAGTACCATACGCCACCACTGTACCGAGTACGTAACGTACAGCGGCACGATAAAAGTCTGCGTACGCCTCCATACAAAATCTACTTCGGGTTACTCCGGAGGATCAATATATAGTGGGCTTGTTGTTACTAGTGAAACACCTCAATCTAGTCGTATTACTTACGAAAGTAGCGGCTGACAGCCTGTACTGGTATACGCAGACTTGTGTTGTGACACTCTCAGTACCTGTAGAACGCCCTAGAACCCTTGAAACCGAGGTCTAATGTTCAGCCTGCAATTGTGTCGGAGGTCGTTCAAGCAACGCAACGCAAACCTCCCAGCCTGCCACCAAAAGCCTCAAGGCAGGCCTGGCTGTCCGGTACGTCTCGTACTGTCATTACAAAACGCTTGCAAGAGTATGTTCTGCCGCACAATTTGAGGCGGTCGTGCGGATTTTCCCTCATCCACGATGCGCTATAGGTGTGATCGGTACAGACAAAGAAGCTGCAATTTCTGACCACTCGATTGCATGACGTACAGTACCAGTAGAGCACGAGGCGTACGTACGTACCTTGCCGCCCATTAGGTTGCTGCTGGACTCGAATCGGCAGCGAGCAGCCTTCTTTCAGGTACGGGAATGTAGATGCGATGCCAATTGCCCGACTCCTATCTAAGCTAAGGCTGCGTCTAGGGCATGGCATCGCCAGAGCATTTCGTGAAACTCGCCCGGTCGCTGCCACCCCGGCTCATTCGCCTCTTCAAACGCTATCCACCAACCGTGCTCCGACAGTCGCCGAACCAAAGCCCAGCGTCAAGATCGGAGGCTGATGCTGTCCTGCCGGCTGAACCGTCCACCTCGATCAAGCCTGCACCACAGGAGCCGACAGGACGTCCGAATCCATTCCAACCCCAGCGACATCCGGTCACAGGTCGATGGCATGACCCGGTCTACTCTCTACGGCGTCAGGCCGATCTCGTCAAGCTCGCCCGCCAGCACGGCGTCGAAGAACTGCTTCCCTTTACCGTCAAGGGCACCGCCGAGAAACGACGGAGGAGAGAAGAGCAGGGGCTGCGGATCAAGGGAACGGGCGTGGGTCAGAAGGTGAAGGGTCACATCTGGGAGAGGACGCTCAAGGCGAAGTACGTCTCCAACAAGGCCCTACGAAATACAGTCGCGAGGAGGCGAACCTGGCCAGCTTCGGGTCGTGAAGAAAACTCGTCGGAACGCTCTCGGAACGCTCTTGCTGACTTTGCGATCTGTTCGACAGACTCGAGAAACGCCGACAGGCTATGCTGAGGATGCCACAGTTGGTGCAGACATGGAAGGAGGTGAGTCGTGGGCGTCCTTGCTCGACTGTTTCGTACGCCTCGCTGACGTCGATCACCATCAGCGTGGTCATGGACGTGGTTGGAAGAAGTGGCCGAAATGATGATCCGGCAGCATCACGCACCCTGCACTAGCATGGGCGTGGCCGGAAGCCACAACGTTCTTGCTCGACGCCGAGCCACGCGACAGTTCTCTGGGCTTCTGGCGGTTGACGTGTCGATCCTGACACCTATCGAAGTGTGCGGCGACATGGCTTGAAGCTGGGGACGCCTACTCGAGCCCCGTTTCTTCCCGAGGAATCTGGTCACGTCCTAAAGCTCATCTAGAGCGTTGCGGTGCCTGTCTTGACAACAGCGCGCTAGCTATCAGCGACGTCCTACATGGTCGTCATCAACGCGATGGTGGAGATCATATGGCTCGCGCAGTGTGGAAATCACTTCGAATGCATGATAAAGATTCCGATTGCTGAAAATGTCTAGATGATCAAGTCCCACATCAACAGAGCTCAATCGGTAACATTATGGATTATTGGCATCTCTCAAAACGCGACGTCCCCGTGCCTTGAAGGTAAGTACATCGTAGTACCTCCAAGACACGAGTACATCGTACCTTCTAACAAGCCTCCGCTGCGGCCATGAAGCAAAATGTTCCAGCCAGCTTGAGCAAGCGGCGAGCCATCGTAATTCAAAAGTCTGAATACTCTTCTCGTAGGAAGCAACGCGAGATTCTCACTTCACTACTGACACACAGAGGATGCGTGGATGACTAATAGACCCCCTGCGTATTAGTCAGGCTTGAGCGCGTCTGACGTGTCTGGCTCTTTTGCGCCGGCCTCTGTGACTTCTCCAGCAAGGTGTCCTTGTCGATCACAATCAACGGCCATGGACAGATATCGTAACGGCTCAGGAGGAGTGGCTGCTCCGGATCCACCTTCGAGCTTGCATCTGCCGCCACCTCCGCCAGAAGACGTGCCTCCACCCCCACCGCCGTCCTCATACGTTCAGCCTCCGCCTCCAGACGACCTCCCCCCACCTCCACCTCCACCTCCACCACCACCTGAATCTGACGCTCCACCTCCTCCGACTAATGGAGTTGCCGTCAGGAAGCAGATTCCGGCGAGACCCACCAGAGACCCTCTCAGTATAGAAGAGCTCCTGGCCAAGAAAAGAGCGGCAGATGAAGCTGCTTCGAAGGTGAGAGGGACCTCGATTAGCCGTTACTTGCCATTCTGTTGACGTCCTTTGCACTGCAGCGACGCCGATTTTCGCTTCCGGGCGTGTGCTAACGTGTCCTGACCAGCCAAAATTCTTGTCGAAGGCCGAACGGGAGCGACTCGCTCTCGAAAAGCGAGCAAAGGAGGTCGAGGAGCAGCGGCGGAAAGACGAGGCTAAGAAGGCCTCCGTTGTCGCTTCCGTCCATGGAAGAGCTACGTCCGGGCATATGCAGAACGGTAGATCCGCCACCAATGGCCCTCCCTCGCGCTCTGCCCCGTTCAACGGCTCCACCATGGCCAAGCAACCTTCCATCCCGACAGGCCCTAGAGCTCTGAGGGGGGAAGTGCCTTCCGGACCAGCAGCCATGCGCGGCGGCCCAAACAACAGGGGCGCAAGGGGTGACCCAAATCAGGGACCCGGTCCAGGAAACCCCCAGAAGACACATGCCGACAAGAGACCTGCCCCGGTGGACGCAGAGGCCGCTCTGATCCGCCAGCGCTACATGGGCGCCGAGCAGAACACCTCGACCTTCTCGGCCAAGAAGAAGCGGAGGCGGACCACCGAGAGGAAGTTCAACTTTGAATGGAACGCCGAGGAGGACACCAGTCCGGACTACAATCCTCTGTACAACAGCCGCGCCGATGTGAACTTCTTCGGCCGCGGACGGTTGGGAGGCTTCGCCGACGACGCCGAGAACGGAACGCAGAAGTACGCCATGGCCTTGAAGGAACGGGACGCCGATGCTGGAGCCGCTCGAGCCAAGGAGCTGATGGAGATGGAGCGCCGGAGGAAGGAGGAATACGGCCGCGGTTCGCTGGACAAGCACTGGAGCGAGAAGAAGCTCGACCAGATGCGCGAGCGAGACTGGCGCATCTTCAAAGAGGACTACAACATCAGCACCAAAGGGGGCTCGATCCCGAACCCTATGCGGTCTTGGCCCGAGTCGGGCCTGCCCAAGAAACTTCTCGATATCATCGCGATGGTGGGCTACACCGACCCGTCGCCGATTCAACGTGCCGCGATACCGATCGCCTTGCAGTCGCGAGACCTGATCGGCGTCGCCGTGACCGGCTCGGGGAAGACGGCTGCGTTCCTGTTGCCCTTGCTCTTCTACATCTCCGAGCTCCCAGCGCTCAGCGAGGCGACGAAGAACGACGGGCCGTACGCGATCATCCTTGCGCCCACCCGTGAGCTGGCGCAGCAGATCGAGAACGAGGCGACCAAGTTCGCGACCCCGCTCGGCTTCACCTGCGTCAGCATCGTCGGAGGACACTCGCTCGAGGAGCAGGCCTACGCGCTGAGGGACGGCGCCGAGATCGTCATCGCGACCCCTGGCCGACTGGTCGACTGCATCGAGCGGCGGGTGCTCGTGCTGGGCCAGTGCTGCTACGTCATCATGGACGAGGCCGACAGGATGATCGACCTCGGCTTCGAGGAGCCGGTCAACAAGATCCTCGACGCGCTGCCGGTGGCCAACGAGAAGCCGGACAGCGAGGAGGCCGAAGACGCGGCCTTGATGAGCAAGCACCTCGGCGGCAAGGACCGGTACCGCCAGACGATGATGTACACCGCCACCATGCCAGCGGCCGTCGAGCGGATCGCGCGGAAGTATCTGCGACGGCCCGCCATCGTCACCATCGGCAACGCCGGCGAGGCGGTCGAGACGGTCGAGCAGCGCGTCGAGTTCATCTCGGGCGAAGACAAGCGGAAGAAGCGACTGGCGGAGATCCTCCTCTCGCGCGACTTCGGGCCTCCGATCATCGTCTTCGTCAACATCAAGCGGAACTGCGATGCGGTGGCGCGAGACATCAAGCATCTGGGACTGTCGGCCGTCACGCTTCACGGAAGCAAGACCCAGGAGCAGCGAGAAGCGGCGCTCAACTCGGTGCGAGCCGGGACGACGGACGTCCTGGTGGCGACCGATCTCGCCGGCCGCGGTATCGACGTGCAAGATGTCAGCCTGGTCATCAACTTCAACATGGCCAACACGATCGAGAGCTACACGCATCGGATCGGACGAACCGGTCGTGCAGGCAAGAGCGGTGTCGCCATTACCTTTTTGGGCAGCGAAGACACGGACGTCCTGTAGGCATCCCCCTTTCCCTCCCTCTTTCGTCTCTGCTACGCTTGATGACTCGACCGGTACACCTGACGGAGATGTGCTGACCCAATGGAACAGGTACGATCTCAAGCAGATGCTCATGAAGTCGTCCATCTCGCGAGTACCGGACGAACTTCGGAAGCACGAAGCTGCCCAGCAGAAGCCGCAGAGGGGCGGCGCGCAGAAGAAGATTGAGGAGAGCAGTGGCTTTGCCGGCAAGGGAGGCTGGTGAGCCGGGAATCAGTCAAGAGGCCTGGTTCATGTTGGCGATCCAGACTGATGTCTACGATGAATTGCCTCTTAAGCCGTTCAAGTTTGCGTTGCCAGTATAGCCCTTTCAGCAGGCCTTCCAAGCAGCTGTACCCTGAAATATACACCACGACCCCTACGCAGCGATGCTTCCCTTTCTATTGGGGTTTTTTTTTTCTTGGTTTGGCTGTGGGGGGGGGGGGGGGGAGCGCCGTCGAAATCATCAACCGTGTAACGATCATCACCGGTCATACGAGGCCCAGCTCCTGTTCGATTTCGAGAACAATCTCAGTCCACTCCCTCATCGCACCGTCGCCGACATCGCCACAGGCCAGCATTTTCCGCTCCGGTCTCAGCACCTTGAACCAGCCCGTCCTTACCATTGCGTCGGTCCTCGAAGGGTAGGAAGGGTCGTCACTACTCCTGCTGCCGCTGATGCCATTGCCATTGCTGCTGCTATTGCCACCGCCACGATCTACGCCCCACTCGTCCTCGAGAACGCGAATCTGTTTCTCCGTCACGGGATGTGTCCACATGGCCGTATTCATAGCGGGAGCGACGACGATCCTCTTGATCGCCTGTCGTGCGGGCGCGGCAGTATCTGCAGTCCCGCGAGATGACTCTGTCGTAGCAGCCTCGCCCGTACCGGTAGTATCCCAAGCGCGCACGACGCTCAACAGAAGATTGTCGGCGAAGCCGGCGACGATCTTGGCGAGGGAGTTGGCCGAGAGCGGCGCGATGACCAGGACGTCGGCCCAACGACGCAGCTCGATGTGCAAGATACTCGCGCCGCGCCTCCACGCGGGCCGCCACTCGTCCTCGTCCCGGAAGACGTAGTCCACGTTCGGTATCTCCAGCAACGACGACAGAGGCGGTTGCTCGTCGCTCTGCCCCTCCAGGAACCGTGTCGCCGACTCTGTCAACACCAAGCCGATCGATAGTCGTCCGTGTCGAGAGAGCGCCCGCACGATGTTCCCCAGCTTGATCGTCGCTACTGACCCGCTCGCCCCTAGCAGGAGGTGCTTCTTGCCGTCGTTGCTGTACGCGGCTGCCGTGAAGGGCTGGCTTGGTTGGGGGGGTGATGGTGATGATGACGATGATGATGCTGGTGCTGCACGTAGCGTCGATGTTGCTGCGCTTTGGCCGATGGCCGGGGTGTCGTCTCGGTCTTGCTTCTGCTGCGACATGGAGAGGAAGGAGGCTCCAATTCAGTTGATGATACTCACCCTGCTTGACGGGCAGTTACAGTATCCCCTTGAACGAAGGTAGATCTCTTCACTCCCGTGGTGGGGTTTGAGGTAGACTGCTTGCTCATCCGTCAACCATTCCGTGCAAAGCATATCTAATGTCCTACCCTATCTGGTCGTCGAACAAGTCTAGGGTCTGTTGCATAGGGTTCTACCCATCGCTCCTGCGGTTTTCAATGCTCTTCTCAAACAGCTATGGTACAGCCGAGTTTATGATGGGCTAGACTCGAGCGATCTTTGGCGTCTCCGTCAGAAAATCTATGGAGAAGCAGACCGCTTTTGTGCTCTTCAACTTGAATATGGATGTCCGCAGACACGCAGGGTTTCCGGCGCACATAAGTGTCATGCTGGCGGAGATATATTAGACCGTAATTAGCCTCTGATCCACGAGGATAGCGACGAGATGATCGGACTGGCTATAGTAACTGCGGATGAATGAAAACTGTACCAGAGGCGGAAGGGAAGCATTCGCCATTGGACGACGATCGTGGAGGACAAGATTTCAGCCGGCTAGGTTCTAGTGCAGAACTCCTCCTAGTACTGTAGTTCCCAAGCAAGCACGCAACCAGCTTGCCTCGAAGAGCCTGTAGAATTCCATCGTAGCGTATCAAACCAGGCTAAGACTGGAAGACGTAATTAGCAAAAGCAGTCTCTTCTCAACGTGGGATGGCGGGAGAATGGCTTTCATCCTCTCCCAGTCAGCCAAGAAAGATCTGGCCCGTGATATCCTCATGAAAGAAATCGCCGAGGCTATGCTTCTTTATTATTCAAGGAGATCGATGTAGCAGATTCTTGCTACTTTTTCATATAACCAAACTTAGCAAAGGGGGAAACGCCAGAGGAAGTGTCAGATGAGCTTGATATCCTTCTTGAAACAAGCACCCGGCTCTTCCACCTGGGTTGTTCTACTTTATATTCAAGAGAAACACATGAAAGACAGCTGTGTGGGCAAGATCACGTTCGTTTTGGCCAGCTTCATAGCTTTATAGATCTACCTTCCCAGCAATGATGACAATGTTGGGGTCGGCTTTAGAAAAGGCGTACGATGGAGTGATTTCAAAACAGAACAAGAGGAGTAGGATGCCGAGCGCTGTGTGCCAAGGAAACGTGTGATATACAGGGATGGTTGAACCGAACAGAGATATTGGATTTCATGACACCAGGGAATCAATCCGGCTGACCTCATCCCCGAAGCAGGGTGACTAGCCCATGGCCTAAGCACATAGTGCTTACAGATGAGGGCTCTTACCATTGAGCTAGTCACAAAGGAGGAGGAACTGAGCAGAAATATATGACCTTACCAGTCCTTCCCGGAGGATCTGCTTCTGATTGGTAAGCGCCAGAAAGATCACAACAGAACGGCCTTGTAAATCTCGTGGGAACGAGCAGTGTTCTTCTGACGACTAAAAAATGCTGTCAAGAAAACACTGTGTCTTGAAGAGTTCAAAATATAATGGGAAGCGCTAGAAAGTCCTTTCTAACAGAGAAGTACATCGGGCAGACGACCTCTCGAGCTCGCACTGTTGGACCTCAAGATCATGGGAACCCCACTAAAGATATTGATAGTGGCTCCATTCCTACGAAAGAGAATACTTGCTCGACTATGATGATGCTCATTGTAAAATCGAATGACTGGGTAGGAAGATTTCTATCAGAGTATCATGCTACTCTTCCTTGACGTGGCAGCTAGGCCGAGAATCCGCGAAGCCGACTGAGGCCCGTCTCCTGAATGAGCTCTACGGTACGGTACTTAGAACAACGAGAGCTCGCCCGCCGTCCTAGTCACCGGTATGAATCCTGGTGATTAACTTGTTCAACGTCTACTCCGTACTTCTGTAGAGCGTCTATTGGCGTTATCGTTCTCTCTATGACTGTACTACTATCGAAGCCAGGCGTAATCAGGAAGGTGTTACAAAGTTGGCTTTCATTTGTCAGTCTCTTTAGTCAGATATCTGGATTAGGTAACTAGGTCGCAGAAGTACAAGGGTACTTTCATACTATCGCAAAGAACCCGGTCGCTTCAAAAGTTATACCCAAATTTGTACTACTGACAGCTGACAGTATATCTTAGAACCTTTGATACAGAAGACCATCACCTCTTGAGTCAGCAACCTGCGCAAATCTTCATTCGTAAACCACGTACGTAAACCCAGAGGGCCAAAGGTCGAGTTCAGGACTACAAAAGCACATGAAGTCCACAGGGCCAGTGAGCCACATGAACCCCTCTGACTGCAGGGGCCTTGAGGTCTAGAGCAGGCCTACAAAGTCACATGAAGTTCCACCCTGCGCAGAGTCACAGGTCCAGAGCAGGGCCAGTCAACCACCTAAGTCTCCGCAGTACATAAGCACAGCAACTACCCTTCTTCCGGTCGGGAGACGGCCACTGCTCGTGGTCTCTACTAATGTAGCAGTAAATCTTCGGTGCTCGCCAAAGCTGGGTCAGCGCCAGCTCATCTACATAGGTCACAACAAGCTGCTGTACGGAGCGTACGTAGGGTATTACTGGCAGCTGCCTGCCGGACTTCTCCTGCAAATGTCTGCTTATGTCATCATCCTATGGTCACACCCCCTTGATGTTTGGTATATATATCTCTATTCTTCTTTCCACTTTCGAACGATTAGCTTAGTGGAAAGAGCACTTGTCGGTGGGCATTGTGTCAGACGGTTGATCCGTGGACACAGAGTCTGCCCAGCTGGGCGGTTGATCCGCTCACTGACAGATGAGGGGCGTGGGTTCGATTCCCACATCGTTCATACATAAAACATTTTTGTAATTTTTTTGGTATTCTAGTATGTATGTACTCCATACGGAGGTGATCGAGATCATCATGCCGGTCAGCTTAGGGACATCCCGTGACGTTCTACAGTCACGTGATAGTATGCACAGTCCTTGACGCAAAGTGCAGAAGTTTTCGAGATTTTTTACGGTCAATACGTGCTGTGAGAGTCTTATTACTTTTATAAGCTACTGGTACCATCTATACTGGAAGCAATCACGTGCCGTATCTGAGCCTCATCAAGCGAGTTTCTCAGCAACTCCAAGATCCTAACTTAGATCGAACGTCCTAGCCAACTTCATCCGACGTTGCCTTACTTACCGTCCCTCCGCTCGTCTGCAATCCAGCACAGCTAGATATTAACTCGGACTGTGCGGTTCCAAAATGGCAGAGCTCAACTTTGGCGGCAGTGATGAAGAGTATGCGGAGTTGAAGAAGCTGAACGCGGACGTGGTGAGCCATCGACGCCTTCCCTCCATGCTCCCTCTTTTCGAACGCTACTGACCCGTCGCTTCAACTCCTGTAGCACGAAGACCTCGATAACTTTGAGAACTGGGAGAAACTATTACGTGCGGCCGAGACGCTCGAAGGTGGCCTCAATCGCAATTCTAGCCCGCAGGCTATTGCGGCCACTCGCGAGATCTACGACCGCTTTCTTGCAAAGTTCCCTCTGCTGTTCGGCTATTGGAAAAAGTATGCCGACCTTGAGTTCTCGATCGCGGGAACGGAGGCGGCGGAGATGGTACGTGAACCGCGCGCATCCCAGCTGAGACGGGTCCTGACCTGCTCTAGGTGTACGAGCGCGGTGTCGCCAGCGTGTTCAACTCGGTCGACCTGTGGACCAACTACTGTAGCTTCAAGGTCGAAACGAGCCATGACCCCGATGTCATTCGAGAGTAAGTGATGAAGGGCCTGCTTTCCCTCCCTCGAAAGAAGCTACGCAGCTCGGATCGTAGCCGGCAGCAACCGGCTGTCGCCCTAGATTGACACGGAGCTTCCGGGCCGGACTAGCCTACCGACGGTCGCGACATCCTCACTGGAAGGACATTTAGCATCAATTTGCTGCAGAGCACTTGGACGAGGAGAACGTTTCTTCCTTGACATGAAAGCCCATTGATCCCACCCACTCTCATCGCACCTCATTCGAGACCAAATCGGGCGTCGCCGCGAGGCCGCTGTTGGGAAGAGCTTGAACGGTTGAGCGTTCTGATCACTCGCATCTGCCATGTTTGCCCGTCCTCTGCACCTTTCCTAGCTTCTGTGCCTTGACCCCTCCTCTCCTCCGAACTTTTCCTAGCGGCAGCAGCCTATGCTAACGGGCCATTTTGTCTGCCTAGACTCTTCGAACGCGGAGCTCAGTTCGTCGGTCTCGACTTCCTCGCCCATCCCTTCTGGGACAAGTACCTCGAGTTCGAAGATCGTGTAGAGGCTCAGGACAAGATCTTTGCCATCCTCGACCGAGTCGTACACATCCCGATGCATCAATACGCGCGGTACTTTGAACGGTACCGACAGCTGGCCCAGTCGCGCCCACTTGACGAGCTACTGCCCGCCGAGACGCTCCAGCAGTTTCGGCAAGAGATCGAAACCCAAGACCCCACCGCCATTCAGCCGGGCGCACCACC
The DNA here is from genome assembly GCA_963422465.1 of Lichina pygmaea. Lineage (NCBI taxonomy): Eukaryota > Fungi > Ascomycota > Lichinomycetes > Lichinales > Lichinaceae > Lichina > Lichina pygmaea. The sequence goes on from OY730171.1 coordinate 1,462,087, forward strand.
GACCAAGACCGAGCTCGAGATCGACCGTGAGCTCAGGGCTCGTATCGATAACTTCCACCTCGAGATCTTTTCCAGGACGCAAACCGAGACAACGAAGCGATGGACTTATGAGTCCGAGATCAAGCGTCCGTATTTCCACGTGACCGAACTGGACGATGCTCAGTTGACCAACTGGCGGAAGTATCTCGACTTCGAGGAGGCCGAGGGAGGCTACTCCCGCGCGCAGTTCCTGTACGAACGCTGTCTGGTCACCTGCGCCTACTACGACGAGTTCTGGTATCGATATGCGCGTTGGATGTTGAACCAGGACGGCAAGGAGGAGGAGGTGCGAAACATCTATCAGCGTGCAAGTATGCTGTACGTCCCCATCGGGCGGCCGGGCATCCGGCTACAGTATGCCTTGTTCGAGGAGATGTGTGGCCGAGAGAGCGTCGCGGAGGATGTCTACAAGAGCATCCTGACGGCGCTGCCTGGAAACGTCGAGGTCATCGTGTCGTGGGCGGACATGCAACGTCGTTTCGGCGGACACGACTCCGCGATCAAGGTCCTCCAAGAGCAGATCGACCTAAGGGAGACGGACATCTACGCCAAAGGTCACCTCGTTGCCGAGTGGGCTCGGATACTGTGGAAGACAAAGGGCTCCGCCGAAGCGGCTCGTCAGGTCTTTCAGAAGAACCATCACTGGTATCTGGACAGTCGGGCCTTCTGGATCAGCTACTTCAACTTCGAGCTTGAGCAGCCGAGTAACGCCGAGACCGAGCCGACGCAATACGCGCGAATCAAGCAAGTCTACGAAGATATCCGACGCAAAGCCCACCTTCCGCTGCTCACGGTCAGCGACGTGACGCAACAGTATCTAAACTACCTGCAGCGACGTGGAGCTAAGGGCTGCGCCAAGGAATGGATGTATCTGGACAAGGAGATTAGAGGGTGAGCCCTCGCGCAGCCTAACGCGTGACATGAGACAAGGAGCTAATGGCCCTCTCCGGCTGCAGACCAATCTCTGTGCAGAGAGAACACAAGAAGAAGCTGGCAGATGACGGGCTAGAGGAATCAACGGATCGCCGCCGGCTAAGAGAAAACGGTCATCCCGGGGTCGAGATCGACGAGGCTGCCATCCAGCGAGGCGAGAATCCGTACACGAAGTACTACCTCTTGCAGGGAGAGCAGCCCGTTCCAACCGGTCCCGCTCAGGTAAGGGTCCACTTGCAGCATCTGTAGACCTAGTCTTGCTCGGGTCGCCGCTGACGATGGTCGTCTACTCTCCAGGTGCAGCCGCAACCGATTCGCTTTTAATAGACAAGAGTCTTGGCTCCACCTTTGGTATGCAAAAGCTGGATACCCCACGGTGCGTCCGAGGCTTGGTCTCGCCGCCCTTGGGTCTGTCGGTCATTACAGTGTGGGACGTTGCTCCATGGCAACCTTTCATCATCCATCTGTTGTCTGTTACCCTTGCTCGCCTCTAGTCGGCACTCTTGTCGTCGGGTCATGTTTTCGGCCCTTTACAAATATACCGACTGCTTCTCTTGTATGTCTGTGTCGGGGTGACAAGAGCTCGACGCACGTTGTAGATCGCGGCCATCTAGCAGGGCAGAACACTTGAAATGGAGCGCCTAATTGAGCCTTCGAGAGAGACTTGTAATCAATTATTTGCCTCGACATTGCACGCGTTCGCCCACCCAGCACTCCTTTGCCTGGTCTGAGCCGCTGCAGGGATTTATCCAGAGATAGATGCGGCACACCAAACAGCAGCGAGTGTCTGCATTTCCAACAATGGTTATCTTCGTCGGCCTCAGCCCTCGATCATCCTGACGGGCACTACGACCGGCTGGACAGCTACATACATTCCACGTCGTGTGAACCAAGTGAAAGCTCTCTCAGCAGGAATCCGAGGAGGCGCATGTCTCGAAACCACTCAGACGCCCCTCGAAGAGCAGGTACACCGTGGTTTCGTCTGGGAGCAGGGGCTCCCAGCCACGCGACAGGGGCTCGATCAGCTCTTCAAGGCCTCTATTCTTGGAGCTGACGCGAGCTTCTAGGTAGAGGTCAAGGCTCAAGCGCGGGGCAGGCAGATGACCGACGCTATGATCATCCCCGGATCTTGTTCCTTCGAGGACTGGAGGTCAATTATCAAGCGCACAGCAAGACCGAGCGGAGACCGTCGAAGCAGGCGACACGCCGCGAATAGATCAAACCGCAGCAAACGGTCAACAGACGGGTGTGGCGCCGGAGGGGAAGAGCACGACCGTCTATTTCTACGAAGAATGCGAGATGCAACAGCTTTATCTGGCAACACCACCTTCAGTGGCCGGACTGGGGCGTGGTCTTTAGCGCCACAGCAGCTGAGCGCGCGTCGCGCGAGGTCAATCCAATCGCGCGTCGCATCTTTCCTCTAACCCCACACTCGAGTTTGCGCGCCCTTGGCTCTACGATTGAATGGATTACCGACGACGCGAAAGTACCGCGCGCTCTTTGCGGGGGTTCGGCGAGGAGGTAACGGAGGTGAGTGTATCGCGCTGTTTGGAACGTCGAACGAGCGAACGATGATACTCCGGCGTGGTATGCCCACTCGACCTACTCGGGCGTCTACTACATACGAGTACGCCGCCTGGAGATAAATATCCGCTGATTCTTCCATCGCCAGAGCAAGCAAGCGTCCCCAATCCACAGCTGACAGCTCATATTGGTCCTGGCAGTGCCTGGGTAGCCCCAGAAATAGCAACTCGCCAGCGCGCTAGAGCACGACGCTAAGGGACCGCTCTTGCATTGAAGGATTTGAGACCTGCAGCGCGGCCAAGCATCCCCCGAACCAAGAGCTTCAGTGAAGAACGACACCCTATTTGTCGAATCCAATCTCTGTGTCGACGCATCTCAACGTTCTCATCCCGCCGGCCGCGCACGTCGAGCCCGCAGCCTACCTCCGCACCCGTCCGTCCGCCCTTCGGGACCGCCCCGTGCCCTCCTTCGGGCAGCCATATAGGTTGCTAAGGCAAGGCGGAAAACGCTTGGTCTGAAGCAGGCAGTGGAACGACTCGATCTGGTTTGGCGCTCTGGGAGGGAGTGGAAAAGCGGTCTTGCCCTTCCCGGACGGCGCGCGGGCGGCAAGTTCTTTGGTGCACGGGAGCGAGCCCCAGCGGCGGGTCGGCCGTCGGTCGTTGCGCGTCCTCGTCCTTGGTTTTCTTTTGTTGCGCGACACCCATCAGAATCGACCGGCGCCGAAGGTGTTCGTTGGTCGATCCTAGACTACGCGCCCGCCCTTCCGCCGCCGCAGGTATCGAATACCTCGGCGTCGTGTGGCGCGCCGCGGCAACGGTGAGGTTGCTTCTGCGTCCCGGGTACTTTGAAGGTCGCTAATGGGTTTGCGCAGGGCCAACGCGAAGCGCTTGCGGCAAGCTTCGCCGTGGCGGTCGGGTTTCGGGGCGCGGCCGTGTTGTCTGGTCCCATCGCGGATGGTTTAAATACACGCCGTTGGAGCTTCCTCTCCGCATCGGGGGTTTCCTTCGCTCCTCTTCCCGTCGCCGTCCACCCCCCTCCTTCCATCCTCCCTCTCCTCCAGGCTCGGCGCCAGAGTCCGTCAGAAAGGCGAAGACGAAGCAGAGGAACGGCCTGGCCTCGTCATTCCTTTCGTGGGACCAGCCGCTTGTCAGCGAGGCGTGCAGGCTGGAGTCGCGCCGACGACGGCCATCGCGACGACGATCACCGCGACGACGGACTCGCTGCCAGAAGCAGCGTCGTCATGATGGCGACTTCGACCAGGCCGGCCCTGCCGGCGCTGAAGACGCCCGCGTCGGCAACGCTCCCATCAGAGCTCCCGAGAAGCCCGTACCCGGGAACGCCGTTGCTCGTCAAGGCCGAGGACGGCTTCAAGACACCGATCACGCCTCCCACCGCCTACATGGACTTTCTCAAGGCCGTCTCGAGCCCGATGACGGACGGGCTCAAGTCGGGCAAGTCCACGCCGACGTCGGCGCCGTCCAGCGAGAGCAGCGCCTGCTCGTGTCAGTGCGAGGGTCAGAAGGGCAAGGGTTCTCCGTCGTCGCCGGCACAACCGCAATCGGCGCCGACGTCGGCAACGCTGCGGCGGCTCATGATCCCGCCGTCCCCGCTCCGCTCCCCCGGCGGCACCGACTCTCCCATCAGCGCCTTCTCCATCCGGTCGCCCTTCACCGTGCGATCGCCGTTCGAGTGGGATTTCGAGGGCGGCAAGCGATGGTCTCCGGACGGCGCCAGGTCAGGCGCCGCCCGGCCCGTCAGCGTCCGTCAGGTGGTGACCCGCACCGTCACGTACAAGCCTCGGATGGACCTCGCGCCGCCGCCGAAGGGGAAGAAACGGCGACTCGAGTGACGCGGATTCGATCTGACGATCCTGGCATCATCCATTCGTTCATCCTAGATACCCTCACCGCCGACGTTCTGCCTCTCTCTCACTTTGACACGACCCGAGACTACACAGCCCTACACCACCCTACGCTACGCTACGCTATCCACGACACCATAGTCCACCGCAGCGGCATCGCGGCATTCTGGTACCAAAAAAGGCCACCCCTTTCCGCATCCCTTTCGACCTCACGACGACGACTCGATTCACGATGACGAGGAACGCTTGATATCTCTCTCTCTTTCTCGGTCTCACTCTCATTCTTTGGGAGGGACATCAGGTCCGTACGCAGGGCGTACGACGGAGTACAACAACAGCAACAAAAACGACAACAACAACGACAGTCACACCAAGGGGTGGTCGGTCATCTCTTCTCTCCCTTCCTTCCTGGAGTAATCTCTCCATCCTTGATTGTTGCTGTTCAAACGATTCCCATTCCGGCGTTCCTACGGAGTGAGGAGCGAGCAAAGAGCGGGGAAAACATTGGCGACGGCATCGCGGGTTGGGGAATATCTTTTTTTTTCATTCTCTTTTTTGGCGTTTCCTATCTCGCGCAACTCTTGCTTTTTTTTTTTTTTTTTTTATCATCGTCTCATCCGTCGATATATATCGTTACGGAATTGACAAGGCTGCTTGAAAATCATCGCTGGTCGTTCGGTCCTTCTCTTCGTTGCCGTTCGCTGCGTCGTCGTCACGGCAGAGGCTAGATTCGACGCCTCTTGCTCGTCTCGTAGTCGTCCGTACGACGCTCTACCTCGGTTGATACCCACACTACCTCACCCTCTCCAGCATACCAGATCAGATCCGATCAGACGAGACGCCGAACGGCCATCTCAGCCTTCTGACATCTCCCATCTCGGCCGGCACATCTAATCACTTGCCACCACAGACAAGCCAAACATGACAGCTCCACCGGTAGTGTTGCTACTGCTATGCTATAAACAGCACAACCAGCGGGTCCTTCTTCCTCCGTCTCGAGAGCTACAGGGACCCTCCAATCGAGTAGCTGCGCGCCGAGGCTGGAGGTCTGCTGCTTCGCTCGCAGCTCCATCCGTACTGTACGTACGTGAGTGCTATTATCGTAGCCCCCCCCCCTGACGCCCAAGGTCCGATGCTCGACGTCCAATCACACGCCCGTCCGGTGAGCTGGAAGCGGGCGTGGCGGGTATGTACGTAAGTACCGCAGCATGTTAGAAGAGCTACCATACGGAGGTACTAGACTCACAGCTCTCGTCACATCGCATCACATCAACCGACACATGCGCTGCCGGTCACACTATGGCGCTACCACCACGGCTGTCGTTATCGTCGTCGTCGTCGTCAGATGACATGTGTCCCGTAGGTCTACACACACACATCCACGAGTAAATAGCTCCGAACGACCCTTTTTCATACCGGCGTCTTCGGGCCCGCGACGACGAGCTCGGTCTCCCAACGAGCTGGTCCTTCCGCGTTAGGGCCCGCGAGACCGAGATCCATCGGCGGAGCGGAATGCTATACTGTACGTGGAGCTATGGAGGTACAGCACGTACGTACGTGTGTATGTACTGTACGGAAGTATGTAGGGGCAGATATGAAGGTGCAGCTATAGCCGTGTGGACTTTCTCGGCGGCTGTATCTTATCGGACTCGCTGTGGGAGGAGCTGCTTGAGAGGACCTGAGATGGAGATGGAGCTCTCTGAGAGCTGGTAGAGTACTGTACATCGTTCGCTCCGCAGAAAGCAGGAGGGTGGCTTTACCCAGCCGCTGAATGGTAGGCACGGTAGCGACGATAATCCTAGTCTGTAGGGGCAAATACTTGACGGAGCGCCTCCAATCTCTCCTGGGCAAATCAAAGCAGTAGTCAGTACCGAAGTACCTTCCGTACGTAACGTAGAGCTACTGTACAGTAGAAGTGAAGCTCCGTCTCCCGCGGCCTGACCCAGATGGGAGCTCAGACAGCGGCCTGCTGTATCTGCGGAATCCTCGAGCTAACGCATGTACGTAACGTACACGTTCCCTCTAAGCGCCCATCTCCCCCCTCCTTCCTTCTTTGGTCTTTGACTTTGCTCCAGCACTTGCATGGCGCGCCCTAACGGTAAGGATGTCCTGGAGCGGGGTCGCCTTACCCGCATACTGCCGTACTCGTACACACCTTTCACCCCGCAGCCTACTCATTGTCAAGTCAAATCAACCCAATCGCAGCTTTTTCATCTCTTGCATGTAATTCCGTAAGTTACTGTAGCCATCTCTGCCTAGACGTCTTGAAAGACAGGGATTAGCTTTCTCCCCCTCGGACCACACCCCTCTCGCAGTACGAGCCGTAACCAATCAAAGCTCAAGGAGAGCACGAAAAGCTCTTGACCGGTACGGTTTAGGTTGCATGAAACACGCATGAAGAAAGCGGCAAGGAAGAAAGAAGGTCGGGCGCTTAGATCTGCGGGAGACTTCTACCGTTCGACCCCGCCCGCATCTTCCTACGAGGTATGAGGAGAGATCCTGAAATAGAAACAATGTAGAACTCTATCTGGCGTCTACTGTACCGTGAAGAAGTGAAGGGCTGGTTCCGTGTCGGACGGCACGGAGGGGCACGCAATACTGTACGAGTAGGGGCCAGTAGGAGGAGATTGGTCGCAGGACTTGGTTTAAGCGCTAGGGTTACGTTGCCAGCTTCGGCAGCTTCGGATGGTGCTAAGCTCATTGGGTATGATGCGACTTGAGCGAGAGCTATTTATAAATCCCGGTATCGCTCATTGTCATTGTCCGAGAGGTTGCTGTCGTGGACCTTCCTCTCCTCTGTCACGATGCTGCGATGTCCTCAGGCTACAGGGGACACTACACTCTGTAGTCCTACGCTTGTAGTAGCTCTACAAGCTATTCTCCACTGCCACTGGTGCCACCGCCACTGTCCGGAGGACCACCGTACAGTAGAATCTTCCCCCGGCTAATCCCGGCCCATCGTCCGCCATTTCACACGTGATTTCCCAACCCCATCCGATGGGGGGAGAGGGGAAGGGGTCCTGTTCCTTTACATATTCTTTCCTTTGGTTCTGTATTTCAGGACGATTGGTCTAGGGGTTTAAGGGCACTCGTGGGAGTCTCGGTAGCCAGTCTGAATATTCATGGGTGTGGACCAAGTTAGTGTCCCATGCGAATATGGCAGTGGATACCTGGGCGCTCAGACAGCCGGCTTGTCCGGGGTCTGAAAAGGGGGGCGCGGGTTCGAATCCCGCATCGTCCATCGTACTATTTCTCTTCTTTAAATTTTTTTCCTAGTGGAGGGGAGTCAGCTGCGCAGACTCAACATCAGGTGCTCGAGGAATGTACTCTAGTGGTCGGTGAACGAGTTTGATCACAACATCCTTGACCAACCTCTCTCATCTATTGACCTTGTCGTCTTGAGTCTACCACAAAGCAAATTGGTCAAATGGACATGACCTGCCACCAGCGAAACGGACGACACTGCCAACGCACTATCCAAGGCGTCTCCACACTCTAGCAATCATCTGAGCTAGAGCACCCACGAAAAGGTCTCGACTCTTCTTGGACCTGCCTGCACACCCATAGTCTACGACACAGCCATGTCGTTGATGTGCTCCAGCACTTCGACGGTATCTTCCAGGTACAGTACATCTGGACTTGCAAAGCACACGTTTCAACGCCGTTTGACATAGGGCTGCATCGTCTACAGTGTAGACTCACACTCAGCTTGGAGAGGATGCCGATTATGTCAACGTGGAGGTTCAAGTTCCCTTGAATCCGATATCTCGCCCTGTCCCTCACTACCCAGCGCGCTCTGTCGCCTCCCTTCCTCATGACGCTCACTTCATTCGTGAAACCGAGGGACTTTCCGATCTCCTTGATTCGCACCAAAAGTCCTCGAGCGGGCCATCTGCAGCTGGGCGCGGCTTCCGTCATCAAGTTGACTGTTTCTGTCGAATGCCTCGAGGCTACAGTATGTCCAAAAGACGGAGAGCATTTTGCAGACTCGCGGGCTCTCAGACCCTCCCAGAGCTTCATCGTTTGTAACTCTAGCTCGGGCTACCAAAGGCTTCGAGGCCGATGCAGATGTCCGTCGTGAGCCTGTCCAGCGGTGATGAAGTCGCCAACAGAGAACCCAAACAGTATCTTCGATATTGTGTGACAAAGCCTTGGCCTGGAAGATCCAAGACACCCACGAGTAGATCCAGCAACCGTGGAATCAGTAGCACCGTTATGCCTCTGTGGGACAGAAAGCAAGCCATCTCAGCTGCTAGAAAAAGCCTCGTTGGGTAGCAAGCAAGACTCCGCTGCGACTGAAGCGCATCAGAGTGCTTCCTCGGCGCGGCAGCTACTTCCAGTCTCCATGGAAAAAAAAGGACAAGAAGGATCTCACGTTGCAAGCCTATACTTGAACCGCGGTAGTACATGCCGCAGAGCCGACCTCCAATGGAAAAAAAACTTCCGAGGTCTGCTGTTCGACCTCCCCATTCTTCCATCTCCACTTCCTGAGATGGAAGCAAGTGGTTCTGTTGAAAGCATTCACCCAGCCATAATAAATCTTCTATCCAAGCCACTCTCATGTTTCATATCAGGAAGAGCCCAAGATCTCGTCCGCCAAGCCTTGACCGCTCTTAACCATCGAGAGTTTTCCACTGCTAGGGCTGTCAGAACATCAAAGACGCTCTCTCATGGGTAATAGTCTTATCCCAAGCATAACGGCTTGGAAGGAAGCTGGGAAGAGGGAGGATGTGTCGTGATGGGAATTTCCTCAAGATGGATTATCGTATAGAGATCGGTGGGCCAAGCTTGTGAATGTACAGTAAGGTTTACTATGGTAAGGTCAGTTTTGTCAAGCACAATTGAACAGAGTTGATCACTTGTCTTCGAGCTATTGCTGGATGGTGACTGCCATCTTTGCTCGACATATCCTATCAGACAAGGGGGAGATGAAAAGTGGGTGTTCCGAGAGGAGCTGAAAAAGGGACTGGCAATCCTCCGGAGATGTATTGCATGCATGTTCGCCTCGTACCGTACCAGCCCTTGGAGCTACAGTGTCTTCTTCGTATAGGGCGCTCCAACAGTCGCTGCCAAAACAAAATTCCAAAACAAAGAGAGTGGTAGTAAATACATGAGAGAGATTTTCGTGGGGGCGTGGGAGTAAGGTTGTGCTGGACGAAGTCTTACAGACAAAACTGAACGATAGTAGGGAAAGACAAGAGCTTCATGAGTGATGATAGAGAGTTGGGCACGAGTGTGCTGAAAAACATATGGGAGTAGTCTTGCTTGTGGTGGGGCCTGAGGAGTTGACTGTGCATACACCGGGGAAAGAACAGATCATCAAGATTCAATCGCCAAGATTTCAGGGTCCATCAGAATTTTCAGATTCCCTTGATACCAAGCTTTCACAACTCAGTTATTAAGGAGAGCTTGTTGCCCACCTTCGCACCTATGTCGATCAAAAGCAGCGCAACATCCTATTTGCCAACAAACACCGCTTGAGCAAGCGCTGTTCTCTCGTCGCAGTCTTTCGCATTGATCATTGCTCCCTCTGCCAGTAGTAGCCGCACTGTGTTTACACTGCCTGCTCTGGCTGCTTTGTGTAATGCTGTCTGTCCAAGAAAATCAACTGTTCCAATGTCAGCCCTATTCTCCGGCAGGTTTTTATTTTATTTTATTCTTACTCTGATTTAGCTGGTAGGCCATAAAGACCTTCTGAATGTTGGATGTTGGATGTTGTGGGTGTGGAGCCCGGAGCGCTAAGCACTGTCATGTTTGCTCTAAGCACTGTTATGTTTGCTCTTCCCCTATGTATTTGGGACAGTCACTGAAACCCTAGCTAGTTCTCTTAACAACAACAACAAGCAAACTGATCGATTCTGAAGGCACAGCAGAAGAAGATGATGATGTTTGTTGTTGTTGTTGTTAAGAGAACTAGCTAGGGTTTCAGTGACTGTCCCAAATACATGGGGGAAGAGCAAACATGACAGTGCTTAGGGCTCCACACCCACGACGTCCAATTCCAACACAAACAACATCGTCGTCTTCTCCTGCTGTGCCTCCAGAATCGATCACTGAATACATGCTTGTTTTCTCAGAAAACCTTTGAAGGAATGAAAACTGAGACTTGGGGTAGAACTAGAGGAGAATCTCAAGGAATATACTGTGTCTGAGTGTAGAAAATAAGATTATAGAGTTGTACTGTTTTCTGAAAGAAGTTGGTGTGCTAGATACAACTGATACCCCAGCAGTAGTCTTGCCACAACAGTTATATCATGGTGAACTGCTACATGCAAAGGCGTCCATCCAGAGGAGTCCCTCGCATTCACATCAGCCTTGGAGTGAAGCAGCAGCTGCGTCAGCGATATCTCCTCATTCCTCGCTGCTAGATGCAGTGCTGTCTGTCCGGCGTGATCTGCTGAGTCAACGAGCGCCCCTCCACATAGCAAGAGCTGCGCGATTTCTGTTGATTTGTGAGATACTGCCAGGTGCAAGGCTGTCTGTTGGTCGTTGCTTTGGCTGTTGGTGTTCACCCTCCGTTCTAGCAGCACACGCACCACCTCTTCCGCCCCTTCATGTGCAGCGTGGTGCAGAACACTCCATCCTCTGGTGTCTCGTGCTTCAAGATCGCTTGTCTTGTCCAACAGGACAAGTACAGCTTCCCATTTCTTATTCTGGACTGCTCTTAACAAGGCCGTTCGCCCCCAGTTGTCTTCTGCGTCAGCATCGATGCCGGCACCCAGGAGCAGGCGCACATCCTCCAAGGCCTCCACATGAGCAGCTAGATGTACCGCGGTGTTGCCCATGTGATCCTTTGCATTAATATCAGGCCTGTAGTCCAGAAGCAGTCATGTCATTTCGTCCGACTGTCCCATGACTGCGACATGCAGCGCGGTCTGCTGAAACCGATCTCGTGCGTCTATGGAGGCTCCATTCTCCAGCAAGCAGCGTGTCACTTGTGCACGCTGCGACGATACTGCCTCAGACAGGGCGGTGATTTCAAAGCTGTCCTTTGCATCCACATCTGCCCCTTTGTGTAGCAGAAGGCTGACTGTTTCCAGATCACCGTTCTTAGCCGCGTGAAAGAGTGGCCTTTGTCCTCGTCCATCGGTATTATTGACATCAGCACCACGGTCTAATGACTTTTTAGCCTTTATAGCGTTGCCATCTTTTGAGGCCTCTCGCAATCGTCTGTCGATCCCAGCCCTCCAGATCATGTTAACAACATTAGATAAGGGCAAAGTCTTCGTGGAGGTCCCTCGTGCTTGACTCGGTGAAGGATGGATGTGCGCCGGGAATGGAGTCCGTGATTTAGCCACTGGCTGTGCTTGTAACGGTGAACCAAGTTGGACAGGATCTGCCATTGGACTGTACGAGGATGGTCCAGGTAGCGAACCAGTGGTAGACTCGAATCTGTTGGGGGCAGATTGAGGACTGGTGATGGGCTCGAGTCTGTCTAAGGGTGCGGGGCCGCCTTCCGGTTGCTCAGGAAGTTCCTCGCCAAACAATCCCGCCTCTAGCTGTTCGTTGAACCAAGCCAGGATGAACGGCTGGTGCTGCCGGATGCTCGCTGCAGACAGGCCAAGGTCTTCGAGGGCCCGACAAAGCTCACCCCAGGCCTCTCTGTCATCCTGCGACAAGGACTCGAGTGTAGCGGTTGAGAAGATCGAAGGCTCTCGTCTCCCGGCGCGAACTTCGGCGAACAGCTGATGCAGAACATTCTCGATCCGAATAATGGGCGAACTGTATGACTACCGTCAGCCTTTTTGCCAAGTTGGCCAACGGCAATGTCTGCGGCCAATCAGAAGCGGAGAGATCGCACCTCGCTAGAGCAGCGAGAAAGGCTGACAGCATCGTGACGTTGGAGTTGAGCCTTCCTCTCAGGTCGGAAGTCTGCTCCAATCCCCATCCCATTCGATCCCAGGTTCGCTGAGTCTGCGTGCCCAGACTGTGGTACCGCTTGATGAGGCTCTCGAGATCTTTGAGGACATCGTTACAGCCTTTGCCCAGCTGCGCGAGTCGGGCTTCTTGGTCTTGATTGAGACGGAACTCGGGCAATCGCTCTTCGATCTCCTTGAGGATGGCGTGTAGGGACACAATGTCGTCCGAGAAAGTCTTAAATCCGCCAGGAGCATCTCTGCACGCCCGGTACACCTTCCGGGCAAAAGCCGGAAGGGTGACGAAGTCGCTTACGCCGAAGCCGAAACTCATGTTGCAAGACTGTTGAACAAAGCAGGACCGAAACGATCTAAGAATGGGCAGAGGAAAGGGCGAGCACGGTGTTCGCTATATCGGCTGCCATCCGATCTAAGCCACCCTGCTGGGGTGCTAAGCGCTTGAGGAAGAAAGTGGCAGCCTTGCCGGGCGCCACCCCCGAGATGGTGGGGTTGATGGAGGGTGCCTCGCTGAAAATCAACGAAGGACAGCCACAAAATCGACATTGTGTGATTATCGTGTACGTTCGTACCGTATGAAAGCCAACAAATTTATACCTGATTTTGTGACTTGGACGTGATCCTTGTACTCAAGAACGACATCAATTGTAGGGAACGAAGAACGATTGTTGTACAGCAACAACCTGTATATACAGCAAGGCAACGTCAGACGCAGCCTGCGCTTGAACTTAACAGCCACGATAAGTATGCACATCCATACGTACGCACGGTACGTAGTGATTTGCACAGTAAAAGCATTACACCAAACAAGATCTTGGAATACTGAAGAGTAAACATGGCATCTGTGTTGCAGCCGCAGGCAGGGCCAGGGCCAGGCCAGCCTTAGTCAGTCGTTAGTCAGCTTAGCTAGAAGGGCTTATAGCCCTCAAGCCCGAGACGGCCTCAATCAACAGTTTCTTCTCCCCTCTCTGAGCAGGCTGATGCCTTGTAGCTCCAGCAACCTGCCTTGACTCTTAGTAACTCTATAATTTTCTCTCAAAGAGAGGCATCAAGGTCACATGTTGCAAAGGACTCGCTGAATAAGCACCACCCCAGCCAACATAGTACATGCACGTGACATAAAACAGTCTTGTAACTTATGCTACTTGCGGCTCAGGGAAGTACTCGTAAGCACGAGGCTCAACAAACCCGCACTTCGAACCTCCAGGGGTTTAAGATCTTACCACAGGCCCCTGACTTGAACCATCACCCACTAACTACCATCCACCGTGTTTTGCTGCACGCTTCCTAAACACTCAAGTACAAGCCAGCAAAGCGTGAAAACTTCTCATTCATTTCCCTCGTTATATTCGTGACGAGCGACTTTGCCATCCTAAGCTACTGTGATAGTGCCGCTTTCAAGTACAGGTATCATAGGATGAGCACCAAGTCAACAGGAAAGACATGACAGACTCGCTGTCCAACAGAAGATACATAAGGCGAAAGAGTGATCTGGTGGTAGTATTTGAAATTCTTGTCGTTGAACAGAAGGGTGAAAGAGGGAAAGGGATATCTCTTGGAAGAAAAAAAAAAAAAGCCTGTCATCGAGAAAGCGAAAGGACACAAGAAAGATTCAAAAACTCCCGAGAAAAGCAGTAGAGAACCATCTCCGCCTGTCCGTCTGCCCTGGTACAAGGATCCAGTCCTGAAGTTTAAGAATCAAAATCAAAATCAAGATCATAATCAAGACCAGCCACCACCCACGCAACAACTGCAGATCAGGAACACGCTTTCTGGATATTTCGACAACAGCAGCATAAAACAGATGGCAAAGGAAAAGGGTCGTCCGTGAGGACTAGGGGTTTTTTCTGTATCGTCATGACTAAAAGGAAAATAAGATTTGAGGAAGAAATGCAGATGGTGATGGAGAGGAGAGAGAGAGAGAGAGAAGAGATGGGGAGTGGTTGGAAAGAGGGACGTCAAGATGGCATGATATTGCGTCAGATCATGTTGCCGTTGATGCTGATCTGGTAGCCGTCACCCTTCTGCTTGAGCGCCTTGGCCAGCATGAGCTCGCGCATCCAGTCGATGCGGTCGTCGCGCGACCGGACGGCGAAGTGGTGGGTCTTGCCGGTCGCGGCGTGCTTGACGCCCTTCTTCTCGGCCGAGGGCACTAGCTGGAAGGCGAAGGCGGGGATGCCGTCGAGGTCGCCCGGGCCGTTCTTGCCGCCGCTGCCGGACAGCTTCATGGCCTTGAAGGCCGCGCTCAGCTTGTTCGAGGCGAGCGACGAGCAGGCGATGGCGTAGTCGTCGACGTCGATGTGCTCGAGCACGGTGCTCGAGCGCGGGTCGGATCGCATCGCGAGTCGGGTGCCACGCAGGGTGAAGTGCTGCTGCTGCCACTCGTGGCGCAGGAAGCGGGTCTTGCGCTTCCTCATCCAGCCGGCGTGGTTGGCGTCCTTGGGCCGGTTCTGGTGCGCGTCCGGGTGGGCGCGCGACGACCGCAGCGTCGGTTCCTGCACGACCTCGACAACGGGGGCCTCCTCGTCGACGCGGGCCATGCCGAAGCGGGTGTGCACCGACGACTCGCGTCGCAGGCCGGTCGACGTCGGCGAGTCGCGTCGGTAGCGCATGTCCGGGGGCACGGATTGCGTGACGTCGCGAGAGACCGGCCCGGTCGGGATCGCCGTCACGGGCACGTCCATGGCCGAGGCCGGCGTGCCGAAGCGCTCGATGTTCGAGGGCACGACGGTGAGGGCGGGCGAGGCCGCCATCGGGACCGCTCGACCGCCCGGGATCGTGAGCCTGGGCAGGCTTCGCAGGTTCTCGGTCACGGACGCGGCGCGGCGCGGCGGCGGGGGGGGGAAGGCGCCGTCGTGGTACATGGGCGGGAACATCTCGTAGGGCGGCGTCGAGGGCGACCGCTCGGACGCGGGCGACGACGCCGACGGCAGGTGCTGGAAGTTCAGGAACTGCTTGACGTTCTCCTGCGGGTCGCGCGACTGGATCGAGCGCAGATACTCCTCGGCCAGCTGGATCGGCGGCAGGTGGGCCGGACCGAGCACGTCGGACGAGGCAACGACGGACGGCTCCGCGTCCGAGACGGGCCTCAGGATGGCCTCGGCCGTCTCGGGGTTGCCTGGGTTGCCGGTGATGACGATCTGGCCGCCTCGCTCGGGGCTGACGGGGTGCTCCTGGGCCAGTAGCGCCAGCTGTCGCTGCTGACGGCGCCACTTGGAGCAACGCTCGCCCTTGGAGCACTTGTGCGGCTTCGGAATGAGTTGCTCGATGCCGACGATGGAGACCGAGTCGGCGGGCGAGACGATGGTCTCGCCGGCGCGGTGGGCGGGCCGACGTTGCTTGCGCGACGACCGCCGTCGCCGCACGTCGCCGCCTTCCCCCATGTGCGGGGTCGTGCACTCGTCCGCGGGCGAGGCGGGCGAGGCGACGGGTGAACCGGAGACGGGGCTCGAGACGGGACTGCCGCGCAGGCGGTGGATCTCGTTCCACAGGCGGTGGCGCTTGCCGAAGGACTGGATGCCGAGCTCGCGGAGATCGTCCAGCTGCAGGTCGACGAGGACGGCGCCGGAGATGTCGTTGCGCTTGAAGTTGTCGACGACGGCACCGTCGAAGCCGGAATCGGCCAGCCAGGTCGCGACCTCGCGCGTGGTCCAGAACCGCACCTCGGCGTCGTCGGCGTCGGGGACGGCGACGCTTCGCAGGGCATGCTGCCGCTGCGGCGGCACGACCGTCGCGGGCGTGCTCAGGAAGGCGCTGTCGGACCGCATCGTAGGGTCGTCGGGGGTCAAGGGCGACATGGACAGGTGGAAGTTGAAGCCTCCGGAGGACGAGTCCTGCGAGAAGCGGAAGAGGTGCGGACCTCGAGGGCCCTCGACGGCCTTGCCCTCCTCGAGCCGGAACTCGAAGGCGCCGAAGTTGTTGGAGATGGGCGTGACGGCCTCGTCGTACGACGACAGCGTCGACAAGCTGTTCTTCCCGATCTGCGACGGCAGACGCATCAGCACTGACCGTCCACCAATGGAATCGCGGAGTGGTCACTTACCGAGTTGATGCTCGCGCGCGGCGAGTTTCGAGGTGGCTCATCGTCGTCGTCGTCATCGTCGTCGTCGTCGTCGTCGTCGTCGTCGTCGTCAAAGTCCTCCTCGAACTCGGTGTCGAAGATCTCGGTGGCGTCGGAGTCGGGCCGCGGCGCCGTCGTCCGCCTTGACGGGAACACGACCGGCGGGGCGCCGGCGGCGGTCTCCTGGAACATCTCCATGCCGGAGGGGCACACCGCGAGCGGCGAGGTGGCCTGTCGCGGACGATCGCTGTCAGCCTCCGCGCTCCCGACCGGACTCGAGTCAGGCGCGACGACGTACCATGGTAGCCTGCGCAAGAGCAGGTCGACAATCGCTTACCGAGCGAGGTCGAGACGACACCGTCGCCGTTCGAGGGCTCTCTATCAGGTATCTCCAGTACGAAGAAGAGAAAGAATAGACAGCGGATGTGACGAAGGCTTCGAGTCGCGATGGATGACGACCGAAGACGTTCGATGGGAGAAAAGAAACGCAGACGACCGATGTAGGGACGACGGAGACGGGGCTGCAGGACGTTGGGGGCGCCTCGGGGGTTTCATCGTCCTTATGTACGGACGGCAGCCCTTTGGCGGGAGGGTGTGCGGGCGTAGACGCTGGTGGTGGGCGGAGTGGAGGGGCATGCGGCCGTCGCTTCCTCCGTCGAGGCCCGCGCGTCTCCGGCGAGTCGAGCGGCATAGTGCGACGACTGGGCCCAATATCCGTATCGATTGATCCGCTCGCCGCGAGCCGGGACGTCCTGTAGGGGCGTGCACATCATCACCGAGCCTTCTTCTGTGCCGCGGCTGGTGCGTCGCAGCCACAACGGAGGGCACGGAGGGGAAGTGGCATTTACGAACGAGTACTCCGTACTGTACGAAGGTACTTCCGTACGACCGTACGAACTACGAGGGTAAGGCGATGGGGAGAGGGGCGCGGGGGCGCTCGCACGCCTAGACTCGGCCCTACGACACGGGCGGTCGGGTCCTATCGCAGGCAGTCGTCGCCAATCCTCGACAGCGGTGCCGAGCAGGCTCGGCGCCTCGAGAATAATCAATTTCCGAAAAAAGACCAATGAGAAAAGCGACGTCCCGCGGATATCAGATGGCGCTCGATTTCCTTTTCTCTCGTCGATGAGCTGAAGGGCGCCGGTGCCGGTTGGCGGCGGGGGATTATGAAGGCGAAATTCTAATCGGTCTGTTGGGCGGGATGTCCGCCTATTTTCAAGGTACGTACAGGTATACGTACAGTACGTACCGGAGAGGGGTGCCGTGGGCCCTCTATTCGTCGAGCTTCGGACGAATTGCGATGGCTACCCAAGCGAGCACGGTGCGTTTCAGCCAATCTTCGACGGTCGATGCACCGAGCGGGGCGGCTCGCCCATCCCCGGCGCGATGCGCGAGACAGCTGCAGTGCTAGCAGCTCCTACTGTACCGTAGACTACTGGACCGTAGACCACTGGACCGTACGAGGTACGATACGTAGACGCCTAAGTTTAGAGCTTCCCCTCCCATGGTCTGGGCGCCCTGGGTCTGGGCGCGCCTGCGCGTAGTGGACCAACGGCCTGCCGTTGGTAGCCGAGATCCGAACTCTGCCAGGGCGGCAAACAGCTCGAGCTCATTGGAGGCGGGCCTCGACGCAGAAACTTTACCCGGCCAACGACCTTCTAGCGGCGTTGCCGAGGGAACGAGTTATCCGGTGGCTCGACGTCTGATTAGTCAGCGGCGCTTACTCACCGGAGCTTCCCCCGCTTTTGTGGCTCCGACACGACGATGACGACGGTCACCCTTCCCAAAACGACGGCATAGGTGCAACCGCAGCCGGGACAGCTGCAGATCAATGCATCGAGCTGCAGCAGAAGAAAGCGGGAAAAGCTGTTAGTTCTCGAGCACCTGATGAGCAGTCACGCTAACCCTGAAGGAAGGCAGGCGTGGAGGAGCGGTCAGGAGCACGAGTACCCACCCACCAGCGGAGGTTCATCGAATCTGATTCACCGTCGAGAACAGAGGGGACGCACAGAAGTATCCGCGAGACATACCCCGCGCTTCGGCCTGGTCGCACGACAGTACGGTGGTTTTCGGACTGGGACGTGCTTGCAGCAGAGATGCAGGTCGTTGCGATAACAGCCATGGTTGCCACCGTATCTCGACAGCGTTCTGGAGGGCATCTCGGCTCGTGGTCTCGAATCGCCAAGCACCTACCTTTTCCTGCAGCCGAGAGCTACTGGACCGAACGGTAGCTGTCGATGCAACCGCTCGGTGCCTGCAGTGGTACCTAACCACCAGCACCCGAGGCGAAGATATCATATTTTGCTGCATTGGGCAGGCGGTGCCTACTCGTCGGCCATCATCTCCGTTGCATTCGGGTCGCGGCATGGCACGGCATGCGCATGCGCGTGCCTCCCTCGGACCTCGAACCACGATCGAGCTCTCGACTCGGTGACTCTCGGGCCTCGCCCTCGAACGACCCCACGAGCGGAGGACGATGTCGCGAGGGACCGGCGACACGACGACCCTCATGGTAGGAGTTCTCGTGCCACCACCAACGGCGCTTGGGGTCCTCTCGTTCCTCTTGCTAGCCAGCCCGGACTGCGCGACGTGGTAGCTGCCGGCCGGTACGACCCTAGCAGCAGGACTCTGGCCGCGGACGGTCGACCAGCGCTGGGTCGTCGTGGGAGCTTTCAAGGATCAAGACACGACCTGTGAGGAGGGTCCGCACCGTCGTCGTGGCGGTGGCCGACCGCTTGCCGAATTGACGGTCGGGCCCACATGTCAGTTGACCGGCGCTGGAATAGTATCGCGCTCGATCCGGTAGCTTCTGCGCCATCACGGTTGAAACGGTCAAGTCTGCCACCTTAGATGTCGGCAAGTGCTCCGTCGCGGTGCGGCACGAGGACGGACCAGCGACGAGCTACTGTACGGGAGCTACCACGGTATCCCGCCAGAGCTACCGCCTTTTGACGACGACGACGGCGGCGACGGCAACGGCGACGCGGGATGCGAAATTGCCGACCAAGCTCGACTGTCGCACCGAGCTACTGCACCGTGGTCGGTTCGGACCAAGGCTCAATGGATCGGCGGCGAGGGCCGACGAGCAGGCGAAGCCGCGCTCGATAGGCGGCATGCATGCCACCGTCTCGTCGGCCCGGAACGCCGAGCAAGGTCCGATGACCGCCGACGCGCAAGAGACGCCGCGACCGAGCTACATTGCGACTGGACCTCGACGACGGCAGTCTGCTCGAGAGCGTCCCGCTCGCGACCAGTCGATGGATTCCAACGTTCCCGCCAAGCTCGTGTTCCGCCGTCGACCTGTCGCGTTGCGACGACGCCGTACACCCAGAGTCACATGACCGTCCTCTCATGCGGGCTGAATGCCCTAGCCGGTCGACCTTACCCGGCGCGGTAAGCCAAGGAGGGTGGGGGGGGTGAGATCTCCAGGGTAGTTCTACATGGCCATACCGGATCCGTGCGCCGCTATCGATCCTCCAATGATGCCACCGGGCTAGTTGACGCGAGGGGGGTCATGACCGTCGCATCGCGAGGGACCATGCCGGAAGGGATCTCGACACGAGGAGGGAGGTCGTCACTCCTTCCCAACGACGGTCCAAGCGGCGGTGATCGCGCGCGAGAGGCTTGGCCATTCAAGATGCTGCGATGACGGCGGACGGACGAGCGGAGGGAGCCTTGGCCCGGACGGCGGCGGATGATCGATTCGCCGAGGAGGAACGACCGCCGACGCCGTCGATATCCGAGGTCGGCGCGAACGGATCACGCGCGCCCTCGGGGGTCCTGTCGAGCCTCTGACGTCTCGCGACGGACTCTCCCTGTCAAATCACGACGGCCGCAACCGGCTACGGGGTTTGCGCAAGACGGCCCAAGGGGTCTTTTACTTCCGTCAGAGCACCGAGACCGCCGCTTGCGATCGACGGTTGGATCTGGATGCCGTCGACGCTGCCCACGTACGTACGCACCGGACCGCATCCAGCCGATAGGGGAGAGAGCCGGAAGAGGACCTCGGAACGCGAGCCACGGACCGACGACGACTGGGTCCGTAGAGGCGTGGCGTGGGGATCGTCGTCGGCTGACCTCCCAGCATCGACCCGGCCCAACTGCGGTGAACCGGTTTTGCGATGGCAACGGTTTGACTGGTCAGGGCATCGTCGGTCATCAAACCTGCCCGAGGCGACTCGGCTGACGTAATCGAATCGCATATCAGATCCGCCTCTAACTTTTGACAAGGCTCGATCGTACCCACACGTACCGCTTAGTCAGCCGGTCCTCAACGTTCCGTCTCGAATCCGTCTCCGTGCCCCCAACCTCGCCAACGTCGACCAAGCCGAGATATATTTGGGATCGAATCCACGGACCGGCTTTGCCGTTTCGAGTCGAATTAGGCGCCATCCGAGATTGCTCCTTTGGGCTGGATTAGCTATCTTTAACCCCAGCCGCCCTCGTCGTCGTCGCAACAGCTTGCGTGAGCTGCCGCATTCCTTTTTCCCTGCAGCTGCCGCGCTTGCCTTTTGGCACTGGTCGCATGCAGCTATCCGGACGGCAGAAGCTTCGAGCAGCGAGCAGCAGCTCCGGGGTGGGGGCCTCAACGGTCCGGAAGATGGACGATTACGGAATCTGTTCGCGACCATCGTTCGTTTCCCACCTACAGCGCTCGCCGGAGCCGAGGATAGCTTCGAGGGAAGCTCTCAGCTGTGGAGTGGTGGGCATCTCTGCAGTCGAGCTCCGGTGCACGTCCCCGGGCCTGCGAGCCGACGTCGAACTCGACAGCGTCTGTGCTTTTCCTTCCTTGACGTGGGGGTTCTCCTTCGAGAGCTCGGTTTCCAGTTGGCTTCCGATGTCTGACTCGTCCACGCCCGCCCTACGATAGGCTCGCCTCCGGCAGAATGCGGTCGGGATGCGACGTTCAGGCCGTCTCGAGGAACATCCATGACCCCTTTTACTTTTTCTGGCATGTTCGGATGATCGTCGTCGTCATGCTCGGACGAAAGACACTGGAAGCGGAGCCGGCGGGTAGGGCAGCCCGTGCATGGCCGGGGCTTACACGGAGCCCACCTCATCGAGGATACAGACATGCACTCCATCGCAGACGTCCAGCGTTCGTCGGCACGACCGCTCATCGACCGGCCGTTGTGCGCAGTGTACGTAACGTACTTCCAAGCGCACATGCTCGACCGGCATTATCGTCATATGCCTTGTGCAGCCGCCGGAGCATGGTCATGATGCAAGCAATACAGCTCTCTACTCCCCCTCCGTCGAGCCTACATACTCGTACTCTCGTGAGCTGCATCTCGTGTTCTCATCGCGGCAGGTCGGCATCGGCCTAAGCGCGGAGCGAAGCAAAAATAACCTGTTTGAGCTGTTCTGCGACCGAGTTGCCCGATCGGGAAATCTGCTTTCTGGCCTAATACGCCCGATATAGCATCCTTCTCGGGACGACGCAGAGAAGCGGGGGGAACGGTCTCGGAACAGGCAGCGACGCTCGAATCTGTTGACGGCGGCACATCAAATCTCGCTTGGCTGGGAGACCCCAACCGGCGGCCGATTGGTCGCACCGTCGCTGGGCCAATGGACCCTCGGCGTCCTGGAATAGAAACGGTCCGACCGACGAGGGGGCCCTGATGGCGCTATGGCCCGAACCGGCATGGCCTGGGGGGGTTCTCGAATGACCATCCCAGAACGGTCATATCGCATCCATACCAGTCGTTCGGTAGAACAAACAAGCTCACCCTCCACCGGGACAGCCGACATTGTGTGGGTCGAGCTATGGGTTGGGCCGGTCGTGGTAGGGCCGGCGAACCTGCGATGGCGAAAAGGACATATAACGCGACGCATCTCCTCCGTCGACACCTCTTGCCCTGCTCTTCCTCTCCGTGCCTTGCTTCGACCTTCGACCTTGCATCATCGCTCGTGCTCCACCGCCCTCCTCCCCCCCTCCCTCTCTCCCCTCCATACCACATCGAAGCCGGCTGGTCGGGCTTCGAACAGGTGCACAGTCCTTTACTGATCCTCATCGTCCGGCCCGGATCGCATCGCTCGATTCGTCCCTCTGATCGGTCGAGCTGGGCTCGTCGCCGTCCTGTCCTTAATAACGACCGACCGACCGACCGACCGACCGACCGACCACCCGTCGACCGCTCGCCGAGCCTGGTTCTCCGGCGCCGACAGACGACGAGAGAGAGAGAGAGAGAGAGAGAGAGAGAGCGCGCGCAACGCGACGAGGGAGGAGAGAACCCACAGAAGGCCTAGGATCGATAATACCAGTGCGAGCCTGGAGCTTGTTTCGCTCATCGAATGTCTACGTGTGCCACCACCTTGACCGGCACTGGTGCCGTCAGCCACGACTCGAACATCGCCATGGCCGCCCCGAAGGCGACGACGCCCAAGCCGAATGCCAAGATGCATCGACGCTCGCGATCCGGTGAGTGACGAGCCGTGAGCGATGAGCGACGAGCGGCGAGACGCACTCGGTGCGCGCTTGCTTGGGTGGCGCGTCGAAGCTGACCGCGGCCGGCGATTCCACCAGGCTGCTTCACGTGCCGACTCCGGAGGAAGAAGTGCGACGAGGGCAAGACCAAGTGCCGAGCCTGCCGCCACCTCGGGCTCCAGTGCGAGTACAAGCGCCCCATGTGGTGGAGCAACAACGAACAGCGGCGACAGCAGAAGGAGACCGTCAAAGGCATCATCCGCCGCACCAAGATGTCGGAGAAGACGGCCCAGATGATGTCGCTCGGCGTCGACACGCCGCCGCGCCTGTCGCATTCCGTCCCGACGTCCGACACCTACTCGGACAACCTCGACCGCACCCGCGACGCCTCGGTCGACTCGCAGTTCCCCACCGTCGATCTGTCGCAGACGACCTACTTCGACTCCGTCGACATCTTCAACCCGCCCCTCGTGCACCCGGCCCACGTCGGCCTGGCGACGCCGAACACGTACTCGCCCTACGACGTCGACGTCCGCACCGAGCGACAGATGTACGTCAACGACGTGCCCACCCGCCGCGACTCGTCCATGTCGACCTTCAGCGCCTGCTACCCCGGCCAGCTCCCCGCCCTCGACGCCGGCATGATCGAGCCCTGGGCGTCGCCGTTGCAGATGCAGCTCCAGCTTCAGCAGCTGCAGCAACAACAACAACAACAACAACAACAACAACAGCCACCGAACGATGGCCAGACTGAGCTGCAGCGGGACGACGGACGAACAGGGCAGGAGGAGGGGGAGGAGGAGGAGGAGGAACAGGAGGACGGCGGCGACGACGACGACGACGACGCGACGCCGACCTGGACCGGCATCCTCAAGTCCGAACCTGAACTCGGCTACTTTGACGTCGCGCCCGTCGTCGCCCCCATGATGTCGCGACAGGCCGTCATCCACGTCGACGAGGCCGACCGACCCCTGCTCGACCACTTCATCGGCAGCGTCCTGCGCCTCATCTTCCCGGTCTTCGAGCTCAACCGGCCCGGCTCGGCCCGGGACTGCGTCGTGCTGCCCGCGCTCGAGACGAACCGCTGTTACCTGCACTGCTGCCTCAGCGTCGCGGCCCTGCACATGAAGGCCACCTCGGCCGAGTCGGCCGACGGCCTGGACCAGGACGTCATGCGACATCGCGCCGCCGCCGTCGCCGAGCTCTGCGAGGCCCTGCGGCGCGACGCCGAGCACGCCTACATCCTCGACGCCACCCTGGCCATGATCGTCTTCCAGTGCGCCGTCGGCCGCCCGGACGACGGTCTGCCCGACATCCCCTGGCACCAGCACTTCCAGGCCGCCTCGGACCTCGCCCTGCGACTCGAGCTGCCCCGGACGACGGCGGCGGCGGCGGCGGCGGCGGCGGCGGCGGCGGCGACCGTCCAACCGACCCTGTCGTCGACGTCGTCGTCTTCCTTCGCCATGGGCCTGACGTCCTGGATCGACATCCTCGGCGGCACCATGCTCGGCCGCGCCCCCGTCTTCGCCGACACGTACCGCGAGCGGCACCTGCTCCTGTCGTCGTCGGGCCTCTGCGAGCTCATGGGCTGCGACGACCGCGTCATGTACCTCATCTCCGAGATGGCCTGCCTCGAGGCGCTCAAGATCGGTGGCATGGACGACATGAGCCTGTGCAACCACGTGCATCACCTGGCCCTCGCCGTCGACGCCACCGAGATCGGCCCCGGCGCCGTCGCCGTCGCGCACCCGTACTCGGCCGTCGGCGCGCTCCGACCCCGACAGCTGGCCCGCAACCTGACCGCCATCTTCCGCTTCGCCGCCCGCATCTACCTGTGCAGCCTGATCCCGGGCTACGACCGTCGTCAGACCAACATCGTCAACCTCGTCGACAGGGTGGCCGAGACGCTCGAGTACGTGCCGGCCGGGCCGGACGGCTTCGACCGCGCCCTCGTGTGGCCGTATCTCATCGCCGGTGCCGCGTCGACCTCGTCGTCGTCCTTCCGCCAGGCGTTCGAGCGCCGCATCGACCGGCTCGGCCCGGAGCAGTCGGCGTCGGGTAGCTTCGGTCGCATGGAGCGCCTCCTCCGCGAGGTGTGGCGACAGAGCGACGAGGGCGGATCGGCGCAACGGCACGTGCACTGGCGAGATGTCATGCAACAGCAAGGTTGGGACGACCTCTTGATCTGAGAGGAAGAGCGATCGATCGGTCGGCGTGCGCCCCTACCTTTGGCGTACGGTTGTTCACGGCGGCAGCGGCGATACTATCGGCAGCAGCATCAGCGACGGCGTCTGACCTTCCTCGGATGAGGCCATCGTTACCCTAAAAGGTGGATTTTTGATTTCTCTCGTGGATCAGCGACGGCATTGCGTGCGGCATTTCCGGAAGACGACCCTTTTTGTCCGGACACCCTCCACGACACGAAAAGGCAGCATCGGGTTCGTTGGCGGCGTTGACTACGAACGACGCAAGGGCCATGCCGTGGCACGTACCATCGTCGTCGCAGGGCACCGACCAACCTTTTGCTGTTCTTGAGCGTCTGTCATGATTTAGCGATGGCGTTGGCGGTGGTCTGGATCCACTGTTCTTTTCTTTCTTCTTTCAATTTCATCATCCTTTTCCCTCTTCTTCCCTTTCTTTTCTTTCCCTTTCCCTTTCCCTTTTATGTTTTCTCCATCTCACCTCATATCCCCAATCTCATCTCATACATGGAACGAGGAGAACATCCCCCCTCGAGAATATTGGTTGATTGATCGACGACGAACGAATGACCGTGACGACAACCCCCATTTCTTTAACGACGCCGGCGAACGATCATCATCATCATCATCATCATCCCAATCATCGAGTCGATGGTCTCCCATGATGCGGTGGCAACTTGGATTTTTTTTCATCTCTGTGGGCCCCATTTCATATTTCTTTCCATCTCTTTCCATCTCTCCTCTTTCTTCCTCTCTTCTTTCTTCTCTCTTTTATGTCTTCCATAGCCAAGTGAATGGGGGTCCTTGATTAGGGACGGCGCTTCGCTGCTGCTACTGCTTGTGCTTTGATGGTACAGTGACGTTCATGCAGGAGGGAGAGTTGTTTCATGACCTCCAATCATCTACATTAGAATTGTCTATGACTAAATACCCATCTATCCATCTATCTCTGCTGTGTCACTATACTACTACTTTAAGCTCCTGCCTCCCTATAGATGCACAGTATCCCACAATCATACCTTGACCTTGGTCTTTTCCTAGACTTCCAAGAGGCTCTCAGTTCTTGATCCTCTCGATCCTCTCCAAGTCTTCTCTTGCTTTCCTCTTGAACCAGCTTCCAAGCTCTTTGATCTGTGCTTGATCACGTCTGATTATGTCAACTTGAATCTTCCCACAAGCACTCTTGACTTCTCCATACAAGAAGCCCTGTACAAGCTCCATACAAGCTCTGTACAGGCTCTGAACAGACTTCATACTTACAAACTTCACAAGAGCTTCCTCAGCAAAAAGGCCATCAATAAATTCTCAATTCTAGTTCTTTTCTACCCTGTACCTCTGACTCTGCTCAAAGAAGAAAGATGAGCACTGGTGTGTTCAAAAAAGCTTACTTCTTCATGTCTTCATCCAGCACTGGTCTGAACTTTGTTAGACATGCTTGACTTTCTTCAATGAAGAGTTGAAGTGTCTGAAAGAGTTAGGTTGTGATTCATACATACAAGGAGAAGTCAGGACTGGAGGTGGATGTGGACCACACTACTGTACCATGCTTCTCGGTGTGTACCCTTGTACTTGTACTCGTAGGTTGCAGCACGGTGAGCAATAGCTACTCAAAGGTCATGAACCATCCGCCCAAGTTAAAAGATGCAGTCATAACTTATGACTTTTGCTTAGCACTTACGCTACGGCACCGTACTTCCCCAGTACGGAAAATATTAGTCAGCATTCCACTCGTACCTCGTACCACCACATCCCTCTCCACTGCCCCCCTGAGTCGAATTGAATATATACTTGACGCGCCCACAACTCTCTCCACGGACGGTGGGCAGGGTCCCACCGTCCTGGCCCAAAGTGGCCTAATGGTCAAAGCACCATTCATGGTCAAAGTACCATCATCAGCTTAGGTAAATCAAAACCCCCTCCGTTCGAGTCCGCCCCTTACACCACCCTCTTGTTTTTTCGACCTTTTTTGGAGGTCCTTTTTTGGAGGTCCTTCTTTGGAAGGGGCGTATGTATCACACCGTGCACACCATCACAACTACGTCCATCTAGTGTAGTGCATCACACCCTTGTACGTACCAGTACACTCATACAGCAGAAGCTTCACCAAGAATTCCTCGTACAGTACCTAAGGAGTACGTACGGGGGTGAGAGGGTATACCAAGCCTTGACTCTGTCACCCGACCACTAAAATTCAGCCCTACGCTCACGTCATGATATTGCTCTCACCTTGATCCTCACTCCAACTAGATAGCCGAGGCAGGACAACAAAGCTCGTACAACCCTCACAGCTCTCATTGGCCCATTGTACTCATCTCAAATCCCTTCCTCCCTTCAAAGGCACCTGACCTCATCTATCCGCCAACTGGCCATCGAATAAATGGACGCCTTCCTCCTGAACCGGTCCCTCGGGACGATCCGGCCGTCGACGTTCGAGCGAGCCCAGACAACAAGGCTCATCCACGCGTTGCAGCCCGCGGCCGCGAACGCCATCATATTCGATGGATTACCGGACGCACCGGCCAGTTCGCAGCTCGGCACGCTCGACCGCTCGGCGCAGCAGAGATCTACCACCGGTCCTTCCCGTGCTGCCGTAGCGCAGCCGGAGCGCAGTGGTAGCGCCCATGCCGGTCCGGCGGGAAGGCGGACCGCATCTGCAGCCGGCTCAAGAGCCGCCGTCGAGGCCGCTGCCAGCCTCCGAGAAGACCAAGGTGGACAACGACGACCTGTGTCGAGTACGGGTACGAGTACAGCAGCACCGCAGAGGGATCCCCGCGCTTATCATACATCCATCTGGGCTCTTGCTGTGGACAGATTTGAGGGCAGACTGTACGTACATATTCTTCGAATGCGTGCTCTTGGATTGCTTGAATTTTTTTTTTATTGTTTGTAATCTGATTGTCTGTACTTTGATTGCTTGCGTCGACATGATCTCTGCCCTGGGGCTTCTTTCAGTGCGTTCTTGGTGTGAGCTTTCAGAGGCAGAGACAGAGGCAGCAACTTCATATCTTGCTCTGTTGATCTCATTTGTGCAACCGGCTTCTTGCGGATCAGTGCTTCTACCTGTCCCCCCAATACTTTGCTGGAATACTGCAAGAGTCTCTGTCATTCTTCTGGAAATTGACAAGGAGCGTGTATCCCATCGCAGTATCTCCTCTATCTTTCTCTCGCTCTCTCTCTCTCTCTCTCTCTCTCTCTCTCTCTCTCTCTCTCTCTCTCTCTCTCTCTCTCTCTCTCTCTCTCTCTCTCTCTCTCTCTCTCTCTCTCTCTCTGAATTCTTTGTCCTCCAAGGATGCTGTTTCCGCCAAGCCCTTGCAGGAAACCCCCAGCAACGCTGAAGCTTCATGTAGATTTCATCTGACGAGCACGTTCTCTGTGAACACATAGTCTTCTCTCTGGTGGCTTCGATGGCGGGATCTACCTTTGGGATCTGACGCTGGAGACACCCGGCGATGAATATGCCCCTGGAAGGAAGAGCAAGTGTTATAGACCGGTTGGGGCTCAACCTGGGTAAGCTTCTTATACATATGTTCATCGACGGCCGCCCCCTGGTTCCGTCCCTTTGCATTGATAGTGTCCGCTTCCCCAGCGGTGGCGTGTTGCGATGCATGCTAAGCATGCTCGCCATCCGCAACAGTTTCACTGGTCGTACAGGCCAAGGGCAAGGGGGCGGCTATGGATCTACCTCGATGAGTGGGCATGGAGCCGGAGTTTCTGACGTATCTTTCTATCCGTTCGATAACAACGCCTTCATATCATCGTCGTACGACTGTACTCTCAACATAAGCTCTACAGAGATGATGAAGCCGTCAGCTTCGTTTGATCTCAGGTTCTCCATCGCCTCGCATTCCGTCTCATCGATAGCTTCACATCTACTCGTCGCCTGCGGTTCACGACATCCGGATGTCCGGTTGGTGGACATGCGCTCCGGAGAGGGAACGCATTCGTTGCGAGGTCACTCTGGCGCCGTCTCATCCGTGGCCTGGTCGCCGCGCGACGAGCACACCCTGGCCAGCGCAGGCACTGATGGCACTGCTAGGTTGTGGGATGTCAGAAACGGTGCAGGTGCACTTGCTGTGCTGGATATGGACCACTCCGAGGGAATGGCTAGACCGACGGCTTCATCACCGAGGAGCCGCTCACACGAAGGGCCGGTCAACAGCATCATATGGACGGAGCGAGGAGACCACCTCGTCACAACCGGTTATGATCACAAAATTCGCGTCTGGGATGCTGCCACGACCTGCAACACCCTTGCAAATTTCGGGCCCCTGATAAAGTACAGCCCACGCAGCGCCTGGTACTCGAAGCGACCATTGTTGGCTCCAGCCGCATACCTGCCGCCGACAAAGGACATAATGTTCTACCCAAACGATAGGGAAATATTAGCTTTTGAGCTCTTCGAGGGCACGCTTCTGAAACGACTGCGACCTACGATGGGAACACCTGGGGCGACAGCGTACACCCCAAGAAACACACGGCCGGAGGTGACGACGCTCGCCTGGAGGGCCGGAAACGTCGAGATGTATTCTGGACACACCGACGGGACCATCAGAGCCTGGATACCGAGGACACAAGAAGAGGTGGAGCTGGACGAGGATGAAGCTGCCGAGGCTGAAGCCGCATCTCTTGCAGTGGGTAACAATAGAAAGAGGAAGGGACAAATCCTCGAAGACGTGTATCAGAATCTCACCCGACAGAAGATTACGTTCGGGCTACTATAAATTGAGAATAAGACACTCTGGGCTCGAGACGCACCTGCTGTTCAAATTGATGTCGGTCCAATGAACACGTCAGGCAACCATGGCGATACTGAGATGGATCCATCCGTCCGCGTACGCTGCACTTCGCATGAGCTCTTCGACAGGCGCGTTAAGAGGAGCAATGGCACCATGCAGAACAGGCCGGGCGAATATGGCCGTCACCCGACTTGGGAAGAGCGATGGCAGAAGATGGTAGAGTGCGGTGCCTAGGGTCTGTGGTTCCCCTGCATATCCGTCTCAGGGGCCATCCGAGAAAGCTGTGAGGTACGGAATCATACTTACTGGCCGCTAGAGTGGGCGAAACAAGCGATTGTACCACCCGTAGAGTGCCCTGAACGGCGTCCGCATCTGATTTGGTGGTCTGGGAAGAAGGCAGGTATATTCTGAGGGGGATGTTGCGCAAGCTTGCGCCAGGCGCATTCAAGAGTTTCTGGTAAATTGCGTTGTAGGAAGATAGGTCATCTATTCCACGAGACGTGTCAGCAGGTCGCGCTTGGTTACCATCCGCCGGTTCCGATACTGTCTGACGTGTATAGGGGGCCTCACGATCCTGCACGGCGCTCCATAGACGTGTCGAGTCCTCCTTCGACAAGGACATGATACCCTTGGCGGTGCCGTTTCGAACAAAATCCGCCTAAACCATACACAGGATCGATCAGTTGACAGATGTCTTGCAGGTGCCACATGAAGTTGTAGAACTCCAGTAAATTAACAACCTCTTTGACACTGTTGACAAACGCATCATGCATCACCCGCCCTTCAGCATCGAGCCTGACGAGCTGTTCGTCCGGCCAGTCCGTGAAATGCACTTGGAGCTCCCAAGGCAGCCTCTCGCCCCGGCGGCCTTCGGAGACGACATCGCCACTTCTCTCCTTCGCGGCCGTCTCCGCGCCGAGGCCGACTCGAGGCCGGCTTGCGCGCGGAGCGTCGACGGTAGCAGGATCATATCCGGCCAGTAAGTCGTACAGCAAGCCCAGCGGATAATGCCAGCGGAGGGGCACGCCCTCGAAGCTGAACCAGCCGTCCTGGCTGCCGACGCCGTCCTGGTCGATCAGGAACGCGCCGAAGAAGGCCCGGAGGCGCGGCAGGAGGAACGGGAGATACGACAGCCGGGGATAGCATATCTAGACCATCTGGCTTGAGTCGGGACTTCGAACAGCGTCGGGCGGCGATGAGTGTGGGGTTGTGGTACGTACAAGGAACGGGTCGGTTTCGTCGTAGGTCCGTGACTCGCTCGGGCTCAGGCGGATCGAGAGCGGTATCGAGCCCGACCAGATGGCCCGTTGGATGGACGTCGTTGTCGCCGAGGTCGGTGGCATTGGTGTCGGCATGAATTGGAAGGGTTGGAGAAGCAGATGGATGAGATCTCAAATATTATATGATAGCTGTAAGAATCTACACCGTTGCTCCTGGTTGATGGAGATTATAGATTCGAGTAGTTAAGCTGGGAGATCTTGTGGTCGGTCTAGAGGACTGGGACGGTCTTTGCAGACACACATACGTTTCATCCCTTTACATTGATTAGAACCGACCTTTACTCAGATACCTGCACTCGATTGGTACCTAATACTGTCAAGCGTATGGCATTGGATCTATGCTAAGCTGTGACGTACTGTTGGCTCTGAGAACCTCTCTCGACCTCCTCAACCAGGGTTATCCTCTCCTTCAGCTGCAGCCCCTCAGCGCCGTATTACCCTCATTATCGGATATTCGATTATACTTACACTCGTTGAACGCACATCTCCCTTCTCTTATAGCTCTGTTGGATCACTTGGAGTAGACTGGAGCAGGGTCTCGCCTTTGTTAAACATCAATCGAGCCATTGTCCATCCTGAGACAGGCTGAGCAGCCAAGATCAGGATCATGGTGAGCAGCCTCACCGGCTTTTGCTGGACATATCTGAGGGACATTGGGGTTCCAGGCTCCAAAATCGAATACCCAGGCGGCCAAGCAGAAGCTAGTGCTATCGTACTTTCACCAATCCGGGACGGCCCACAATATCAAGGACCTTGAGAAGGCGCTTCCGTCCGTTGCCTCGATCAACGGCATGCAAGTCAAAGACTACCTGCAGGCACTCTCGGACGAAGGCAAGATCCGAGTGGAGAAGATCGGAAGCGGCAACTGGTACTGGAGCTTCCTGACAGAAGAAAAGCGGACGAAGGAGAAGTTGCTGGCCGAGCTGAAGCAGGAAAAAGAAAAGGTAGCCAAGGCCACGGCCCAGGTCGAGAGACAGACCCAGGAGGCCACCACGGCCAGGGACGAGGATCCCGACGGTGAAGCCGGTCATGATCGCCGAGGCTTGACCCAGACGCAGGAAACGCTCCGGTGCGAGGTCGACGCCCTGGAGGCCGAGCTTGGCCTGTACAAAGACAATGATCCGATGGAGCTGGGGTGGAAGAAAGAGGAGACGAGGGCCTTGCGGGCCTCGGCCCACCGGTGGACGGACAACATATATAGCCTCGAAGGATACTACCTGGACATCACCGGGCGAGACTACCAGGCGCTGGCACAGCTCCAACTGATGCTATACGGCTCCGAATTCCAGGAAGGACAAGGCCTCATCGAACTCTGAAGGGCAAGGAAAGAGGACCGCGTCGCTCCGTGTGTTTGTGCGTGTTTGTGTGCGCGTGCGTGCGCACATTTTATGTGCGCCTTGACCGGGGTTGCTTCCGCTTGCATAGGGCTGCTCTGGCACGCCTCGACCTCGTGGTCGCCTGAAGGCTTGGCAGATGCCGTGATCTGACCTTCCCGGCTTGGCAACAAAAGCTTGTCTGTTTTGGCATGCGGGCGCGAACGGACGAACAAACGGCATAACCTTCTTGCTCCTACGGAACAAGTACAAGCGCTGATCTCGAAGAATGTGAAACATGAAAGCTCGACTCGCAACTAAGATGTCGTCTTGCGGGGAGTCGGGGTTGCCATCTTGGCCGCTCATGTTCTGACCCAGTCCATGTCATGTTTTTGTTGATCAACTTAGCTTCTCCCAACGCTTTTCTTTCAATAGATGCAGGCTTCTACTGATCAGTTCAAGGCTGCTCCGTACTTGACAAGGGGCCTGCATGCGCTAGGGTCGGTGAGTGGTGGCAAAGTTCGCTGTTGCGGCCGAGTTGCTAGAAATATCAGCCCCCAGCGGGTTCTGGTGCAGCTTACCAGCCTCATTCAGCTCGTCTCTCATATTCCGGGTTGATATGCTGGCCCTAGTCAGCACCGCGGCAGCGTGGACTTGGAATATTGCGAAGTTGTGTGAGGCCTGACGTTGGCCAGCGCCAGCGCCGTAGAGTCCTTCGTACATTCTCGATTACCAGTAGCGGCCGGCCCGTGATATGGACGCGGAACACTTGTCCGCTTCGAAGGTTCTCCAGCCGCGGCCAACTCGACGGCAGATCGCCAGTCCCATCCCCACAATGCGCTCCACATTCTCCGCATCTCGCTCCCTTACGGCCGTCCTCCAGGATGTAACCGGCGATGCGTGATACGACCGGTTTTCCCTCTTACAAAGCATCTTGGCATCGGCATCCTTCCCGTCTAGCAGGCTTGGCGTCCCCGAGGGCATCTGGCCTGCGTCCGAGCCCGACATGGCCCAGACTCAGTCTGGGGTCCAGCTCTATGCATCGTCCGATCGGTCCCAGCCATCTTCGCCGAGCCGCAATCTCTTCACGCGGTTGCGGTCGCCCTTCATTTCGCGCAACCGGGTGCTCTCGGAGTACTTTGTCAGGCTCGACGAGCCTTACCGTCACTACGCACCCGGCGACGCCATCGCAGGTGCCGTCGTGCTGACGGCCTCGAAGCCACTTCGTCTCACCCATCTCGTCGTCTGCTTCCACGGCTTCGTACAGATCTTCAGGGGTGCCGGTGCCGGCGCGAGGAAGTTGCGCAAGCCCGTCTGCGGCGGCGAGCAAATCGAGGAACGCGACGGAGAACGCTACCTCTCCGTGTGTCACGATGAAGTTGTTCTGTGCGGCCAGGGTCGGCTCGAGGCCGGCGTCTACGAGTTTCGGTTCGAGTTGGAGGTGACTGGAGATCCGCTGCCCGCCAGCATCGATGTACGCCGACAAACCCCCCCCCCCCCCCCCCCCCCCCCCCCGCCCCCGCGTCCGGGCGCATCACCCAGCAGGCCTCAACGCACTGACCACATGCCTAGTTTGAGCGAGGCACGATCTCCTACAACGTCATCTCGACCCTGACTCGACCAAGCAACGCCACGGCAAGCTGCGAACGCAGACTACGCCTGGTTGAGACTATCGACGTCGGCCATGTCGATCCACCAAAGCGACAACACATCAGCCTGGCTCCCTCCAATCGCCGGTCCAAAGGTAAAGCTGCCCTCAAGCCGGACGCAAGTTCTGCGACGAAAATCGACACTGGCTCTGTGGAGGCGGCGCGCTTGGCCGACGCATTATCGTCTCCGCCATTGGGCTCGACGGGTGAGGCAGCTGCAGGTGGGTCGATGGCACTGGCGCACCACCCGCCACCGAGCGAGTTCAGCGCCGACAGCAGCCTGAGCGAGACTTCCGCGGGTTTGGGGTCGAGCCGGCAAGATGCAAGGCCGCCGCCGCAGCCGCAGCCAAATAGCGAGTCGCCCATGGCGAAGTTGTCGCCGGGCGGGAGGTCCGTGACCGCGACGGCGGAGCTGTCTCGAGGCGGTTGTCTGCCGGGGGACGTCATGTCTGTGAAGATCACGGTCAACCACGTGAAGGCCATCAAGAGTTTTCACGGGATCATCGTGACCTTTTACCGTCAGAGCCGAATCGACGTGAGCCCATTGATCGCAAAGGACGGTGCCAGCAGTCAAACCAATGGCTCCGTGCCAAAGGCGAAGTCTGGTCTCGGTGGGCTGTCGTTCTCCTCGAGCGCTGTCCGGAGATATCGGATGGACCTGTCGCAGACGCTGTTGCCGCTGATCGTCGATCCTCGGACGCTGCAGACGTCGGTACGTGCCTCGGTCAAGATACCCGACGACGTCTTTCCGACCATCCGCTCCGTTCCATGTGACATCATCGACTTCCGGTACTACATCGAGGTCGTGCTCGACCTCAAGGGCCGGCTTGCGAGTCAGGACAGCTTCCTGTCGCAGATCGGCATCACGACGAGCACGGCGAACTACAGCTCGCTGAGTACGTCAGCCGTCGACGTAAATAGCAACCACGGCGAGATTCCTTCGACGTGGAAGGGAAGCGTCATCGACACCGAACGGCTGCGGCGCGAGAACCGCGTCGTGTCGCGCATGTTCGAGGTCACTGTGGGCACCAAGGACAGCTCTCGGGGAGCGCCTCGACCACGGTCCGAACGGATCTCCGACTGCTATCCGGCCGCTGAGAACGGTGTCGTGGATGATCGTCGGAACGGGCGCATGGACCCTCTGCTCGGTGCAGAGGATGATGCGGCCGATCACCGGCGACCCCGCACACAGGATCGGAGTCCGGTCTTGGAGCACGCCGCCGCCCGAGCGTCGTCCTCGGCCCGGAGACCCTCGCCTGCGCGTGTGCCGCCACCTGAGACTGACGTCCCAGGGGACGAGAAGACGCGGCTACGACAAGCAGAGGCACGGCTCCTCCCCAGCCGGCCTCCCGGGATCGACGACGAG
This sequence comes from Lichina pygmaea, assembly GCA_963422465.1. Lineage (NCBI taxonomy): Eukaryota > Fungi > Ascomycota > Lichinomycetes > Lichinales > Lichinaceae > Lichina > Lichina pygmaea. The sequence goes on from OY730171.1 coordinate 1,497,350, forward strand.
ACACCGCCGTACCGCTCGCTGGTCATCGGTCCATCCGCTCCGCTCCTACCAGCCAGCGACGAAGCCGCCGACGACACCGGCCGGGCAGCGGCTGGAGACTGGCTTCCTTCACCCTCGGCTCCTCGCATGGACGCCTTGGCCCCGCCGACGACCGGCCCATCCGAGTCTCCACACAACCACAACCACAATCACGCTCCTCTGACAGAAGGCTCCCGGGCATCATCGTCAGAAGACAAACAGGAGCTCGAACGTCGTCGACTGCAGGCCGAAGCAAGCGCGCCAGACGATCGGATATGTGACGACCAAGTCACCGAAGAAGAGACAGGAGAGGGAAGAGTGGCGCTCGTACAACCACCCCCGGCTCCTTCGGCGCCCATGCTGACGGAAGATGATCTCGCCATGCCCACCCACGCCATCGGTTCTTCTTCTTGCTCCTCATTCATCTCTGCTTCTATACACAACGCCACAGGCAGCAGACAAGGCGTCCCTGCCGCTCCTACCATCCCTGCCATTCCTACCGCTCCTACCGCTCCTACAGCACCCACAATAAGATACGAAGTCTACGACCATCAACATCATCAGCGCAACGGCACTCAAGACGATTTGCTACCACCTTACGAGCGATGACTGGGTTATCTGAGCATTTGGCAAGGCGTTATTTCCTTCTTCCTTCCTTCCTTCCTTCCTCTCTTTCTTTCTTTCTTTCTTGTGATCTTTGGGCGGCTGTTCTTGGCTTAGCTTTAGCTTGTCTCCTCTGGACTCTCTGGACGCCCAGGGATGAACGTGGGAGGGTGTCTGTTTTCCTTCACTCTTACCCCCCTCCCCCCCTTTTCCCCCTTTTCCTTTTTTTTCTTTTCTCATCGTCATATATTCATCTTCATATTCTCATGATCTTCATCCTCATGAGGCGTACCTTTGAGCGCGACTTTGAGCGCAAATCTGAGCGCGACTTTGAGGCGCTGTTTTGAGCGCGACTTGGATGAAAAAGACAAGACAAGACAACAATCGACGCATGCACGCACGGAGGATTCTTGAGCTGTTACAACGACGGCAGAAGAGGCCGGGGTCAAAAGGACTAGCGATAACTAATGTTGGAGCTATCTGGTGGAACGGTTTTTAGGGTGGCTGTTTTATAGGTGGATGTTTGCAAGGGGGCGTGGGGGTAACTTTCGAGCTGGTGGAGTGTTGATCTTTGTCTTTCTGACTGGATATTCAGCATGTTAATGTTTGATCTCTCACGTCATCATCATCACTGTCTCGTCTCATTCCCTCATCTGTCTTTTTTGTCCTTGCCGTGTTTCTTTCTGTAAGCCTGTAGACTGTAGTCGTCATCCTCTCGTAGTCCTGTGGCCTTCTCGAGGTATCCTTCTCGTGGTCTTCTTCTCACGCTAGCCTTCTCCTTCCTGTATGAGATCACTATGCTCTATAATCAGGCATGATTCTTTCGCTTGAGTCCAATCAAAGTTGTGGTTGAGCTTCAGGAGGTTCATCCCAACGGTAGGCGCCCACGAGGAGGTGATTGTCCGGCACCTACTGCCGCGAGACAGCGTACATTTCTGGTCCGAGGCCGGCGGTGGCCGGGGAAATGTGAAGCTTTAAAAGGGTGAGAAGTTTGTCGTCCGGCCCAGTGCGCGCGCCTTGAGGACATTCTGGTGGCGTTGGGGCGACCCGAGCCAAGATTTAGTGAGGCAAAAAGTTCTACCATACTCATATGACTGGTGGGATAGGGAAGACGAAGACAGGGAGGGAGATGGAAAGTTGATGCCAGCAGAAGACTGGGTCGAAAGCGAGGGTGACAATGGGTTTGGTCTGATATTGGAAGCTGAGAACAATGCCGAGATCGGATTCGTTTGAATGATTGTTCGGCGATGATGCCCGCAGCACCATTTTGTGATAAGATCTATCCATGCCGAGGCCGGGAAAGAGATATTGGGGGGACCCTCCTCTTCCCCCCCTGGCACGGATGTGCAGTTGCTCCAGCGATCAATTTTCTGGAGCTGGACAACCGTGGAATTTAGGCTGCTTATGCCTAGCCTTGGGCTATTACCGGACCTGGAAATTACTGTACTCTCGTACCGCAGCACGACCGGTCGTGATCAATACTTTTGACAAATTACTCGCCTGCTGTAGATAGTACGTACCGTACTGTTGCGCCGCCGCTGATTTGCGGTTACCAACAGCCAACTCAAATGCGGAGGACTTGAGCAGTCAATACAGAAGGCCTTTCTCTTGTCGAACTCGACAGACTATCAGTCCTCTGGTCTGGCGCCTTTACAGCTATATCGAGACCTATAGCCCTGGGACTCTGCTCGTCGGTCCTCTCCGGAAAACAGCCCGATCACGTAGCCTACCGTACCGTACCGTACCGGTACGGTAATTGCTGAATAGCCCAGCAAAAACAGGGGAGGGCCATCTTGAGATCCTCGGAACAGCTGAAAGACAGCCTTATCTGGAATCGTACTACGATGGCTGTGAGCAAACAGAGGAAGTCGTTCGCCACGTTTCTGATTTTATGTCGTGAGTTAGTCATTTCCACAACTGATCCTACGAGCTCTGAAGCTGTACAGATATCTCAGCTTCAGCACCTTTGAAGTACTCCAGCTAACATTCTGCCCCTGCTCTGAGCGCTCAAGCGACAACGTTCTTTCTCGGTCTGCTGTTCGCGCAGCTCCCTTACGACTACCCAATCCTCTGGAAGGGAGGCACCCCCAGCCCACCGTCGCCTGAAGCCTTCAACACGCTAGAAGCACACCTCCGCCAATTGCACTCGTCACCACCTGTCGTACCTCGAATTTTGCATATTGTCGTCGCAGTCGGTTTTCTGGGCTTCTTCATCAAGCTATACAAGCCCTCAGAATCCAACACCCTTTTCGATGGAGCCAGTCTGTTTTTGTACATGTGCGGCTTGACGGTGTACATCACCAACACCGTGAAAGGGCTGCGGATCGTGCAGGATGGACTTTACGACGCCGCTGATGGTAATGGCGGCGCCGCACCCGGAGCTGGGTCGTCGATACCTGGCGGTGAACAACAGCTGGAGATCATCGGTAGGGAAGACTCTTTGAAAGTTCTAGCCGCGAGCAACACCATTCTCGGGCTCGTCCTCGTCGGTATCTTGACCCTGCAGGCAGGTCAATGGTACGCCGAGAGAAAGGACGAACAGGACATGGAGCTGCGTCAGCACCAAAGAGAAAGTTCAGCCCTCAAGAAAGGGGGCGCAGCATCGAGTGTGGGGAAAGAGACACAGCGCGAGAGCGTGGAAACGGCACGTGAGAGTGGTGTGGACGAAGTGATCACTGATGACGATGATGATTACGATGATGACGAAGAGGAGGGTGACGACGACGAAGAAGAAGATGAGGCCGAAATTGAAGTGGACACGAGCGCCAAAAAGAGCCAATGAGTGGTGATACTGCTTACGGCGCAGATGGAAGGGCTGGGCGTTGGGAACGAATGGTAGGAAAGTCAAGGACAACAGTGAAATGGAGAAGACAAGGCTAACTTGCTCCCAAGTTTCTTTGAATAGATTGGGGCGAAAACGATATGGAGCTGATTCAATATCTCCTAGCCTACTCCGCACTTGAGCTGCCTACAGTAGAGTACCGTACGTACAGTACAGTACGTTTGTAGCTTGTTTTTTATCCTCCTATTTCTTCAATATTATCAATATGCTTGATATGGCTGTGAGCATGTCTAAGAATGCCAAACAGCTGAAAGGCAGTGTTGAGAGGGAGCCAAAGACGTGCTTTACGAGTACTGTGCTGTTGAACATCAACGGCGTCTCATACAAGACTGATATTGAATATCACGTGATTTACTGGTAGCGATACCGAACCGGTACAAGTAACAGCCACAGCCTCATTTCGTCCAAGCCGTAGGGCTATGCATTATGAGGCGGTGACCGCGGAGGACAAGGCTGGGAGTTATCTTCTTGCCTTTACTCTCGATATTCGACATGTCATTCCCACATTTTAGGTCATCCTCAACTGCTCCCGATCAGCATGGAGGAGCGGCAAGCCAGGTCAATGTCACTATCAAACCACAACCACAAACGAGCATTGGAACCGGTGAATGGTGACTTTGAGCGTGTCCAATTGCCTTCGGAGGGGAAGAAGATATGCACAGAATGGTCCCCATTGCTCGAGACGGCAGCCATCCTCGAGTCGCCTTTTCTACCACGTCATCCAGTGCAACAGTACGATGGGCGCTGTGATAGCAGCCTCGCGCCGGACGGTAGCCAGAGGGGTGAGTTAGATTTCTAGCCCTTCCACTATGGATCAACGTACAGTAAGAACCAGATCGGCTCAGTAGTATCAGGTTTTACGAACCTCCATCGACTCGCTTTCGGACCCATCCAAAATGAGGCCGTGTCGAATGACAATGCTGGTGATGCTATGGCCATCGACGACACTATAGCAACTGTATGTTCAACAAACCATGGCCAAACCGAAAATATTTCGATTTTTCCCGCACTCATACTTATTGACGAACGGTATTTTCTATGAGCAGACGTCGTCTCCAAAGCGCGAGCCTGCGCTACACGGTACTGAGTGTAGTACTTCGGGCTGGGCAAACAACATTGTCAAGTCCCCGGACCTGGACGAGCGCTCGAATACAAGGAATGAATCGATACAAACTTGCTATTCGCAGACAGCTTATGTTCGCGACTCTGACAAACCCTATGATATCTGCTTTGGGATGGTAAGTATGTAATGGAGATTTATACTAGGGTAGAAGCTGATCCCTCTAATTAGCTCGTGATGGACGCTTTCTGCTCTACCAAGCTTGACAGTACCGCCAGCCGGATACCCATGACTACCCGAACAAGTGGTGACCTGCTGAAATTCTATCACAAGATCTCCAACGAATACGCTGGTGTTGTCGACTCTCCGGCACTGAGCAGACTCCAGCAGGATCTAACAATCACTCTTGCAGCAATGTTCATTGCGCCCCAGAAGGAGAAGAACGTGAAGGGAAAAAAGCAGCAGTCCAGGCCAAAACAAGTGACAGTTGAAGTTGTTCTCTACGGGCTCACCAACGACACGGATACTGTTGGAGATATTCTCTCCAAGGATAACCTTTTTCTCCAGCATCCGAATGGACGTGACACCAGTGTACCTTATTTCAATCCCCAGTACTTGGTCCCCCCAGACTCTCAGATGCCCGAGATAGAGAGTATCGTCTCCGAAGCCACCTCAAAGTCCAACTTATCTGGGCAGCTGCTGGACGAGAGGTGTACAGCCAAGTTGCTTGAGCTCTTCAATCACGCCGATGGCCCAGTCGAATTTCCTGAGGTGAAGCCAAGTCCGCGTTTACGAAGTCAGCTGAAAGAGTAAGTGCTATTACTTCAGACTGTAGGATCTAGGCTCACATACACATAGGCATCAAATGAAGGCGCTTGCTATGATGACGGAGAAGGAACAGGGAGTTATTGAGGGCGCCAAGTTCAATATTCTGTGGGACGTCTCAACTGGTAGTAACGGGCAGACAAGGTAAGGTATCTGAGTAATCCCTTCAATCATTTATATTACGCTAATCAGATCTGGCGATTCTAAGGTATCGACATGTTGTTACCGGGGGAGTTGAGACTACTCGGCCACTTCCCCTTTATGGCGGACTGCTAGCTGATGTATATCTCTCAGTAATCCTTCACTATCGATGTTTGTCTAAAGCTTCAGCTAGGAAATGGGCCTGGGAAAGACCCTGAGTGTTCTGGCTCTTATCGCCGGGTTTCTTGATAATTTGCAGACCGAGTCGCTGCCAAGACAGACAGCTTTCCCTTGCGCAACTCTTATTGTAGCGCCAAAGTCAAGTAAGTTGTATCTGACAGGAAGCCGTGTTCAAAATACATGCTCATGTTTCTTAGCAATCCCTGGATGGCAACAGTAAATCAAGAGGTAATCTCTTTTTCAAATAATACTACAGCAGATGACTTAGCATCATCTAGGCACTTTCATCCCGGACAGATACAGGCTGCCATATTCCATGGCCCTACACGGCATCTGTTACCGACGAACTGGGCTAACCAGGACATTGTCATAACGACCTATGAGACAATAAGGTCTGAGTACATCAGTCGGCCACAAGACAGCCCTATGTATTCAGATCAGTGGGCTCGAGTTGTCCTTGATGAAGGTGAGCCTCAGCATTTACTTCTTTCATGAAACTTCCTATCTGGGTGTGGTTAATAACAACCAATACTAGCTCACCATATTCGCAACCGCTCTTCCAAAAGCTTCCAAGCTGCTTGCGCAATCTCTGCCAGATATCGATGGTGCCTTACTGGAACACCTATCCACAACCGGCTAGATGACTATGGAGCGTTAATGGCCTTTATCAGGGTCAACCCATTCGCTGAAAAAGCTTCGTTTGATCATTGGTTTACGAGTCCAATAAGCAAGGATTACTCCGGAAGTCTCCGAACACTGAAAAAATTAGTTACTGCAACATGTCTCCGAAGGACAAAAGACACTGTCAAAGACCAGCTCGAGCTCCCTCCACGTACAGACAAGGAGATACCGATCGAGCTAGAAGAAAGCGAACAAAGACTATATGATTTCTTCAAAAATCAAGCATCCAGTCTGGCTACTGGGATTTTTGGCGGGGAGGCTAGGGGTAACGAAAAAACCCCAAGCAATATCTTACCTTTGATCAACTGCCTAAGGCTGATATGCAACCATGGGGAGCAGCTTCTTCCTGTGCCTGCGTTGAAAGCATGGCGTGAAAAGAACATATACGTACTCAATTGGAGTACGATGCCAAGCAGAGACAAAAGCTGTACGCTCTGCAAGGTTGATATCAGCGATCTCCAACATTCAGACACTGTCTGGTACGAATCTTGTCCTCAAGTGATATGTTCCGATTGCAAAGAGGGTCTGGTAGATGATGTTTGCTGCTCTATTCGCAACAACACTGGAACACCTGAGAGCCAGCTGGTCCCGAGTATATTTACAACAGAAAGCGACCTGAGACAAGTGGACTATCGACCTTCCACAAAAGTGAAAGCCCTCCTGGAATATCTTCAAAAGCAGCATCTCGGACACGCTGGCTCAAAGGAAATTGCTACCAAGAGGTATGATCCTCTCTATTCGCAGTTATACAACACACCTGCTGAAAATATGTTAGTGTTGTTTTTAGTTGCTGGACCAAGATGCTCGACATGATCGAGATCGCGCTTCGAAATAATCGGTTCTTGTTCAAGCGGATTGACGGTCAGAAGTCTCTGAATGAGAGGACCGAGGCACTCGACACTTTCAACATGGACCCGAGTTGTACAGTAATGCTTGCTAGCATTGGGAGCGTTGCAGAAGGGTATGATCATAATAAACCAACCCCACAGCACATTGTTCACAGTGCTCACTTGTCAATGCAATCTACACAGAGTCGATCTCAACGTTGCAAACCACGTGCATCTTATGGAACCCCAGTGGAATCCCATGATGGAAGAGCAAGCTCTCGATCGAGTGCACCGGATAGGTCAAACACGGGAGGTTGTGACATTCCGCTACATAGTGAAGAACTCTATCGAGAACGTACGTTTTCTTTTCTGCAGTACTTTGTTTCACTCGCCTCGAGGCTCACCGTGCGTATAATCTAGTACGTTCAACAGCATCAGAAGCACAAGTTGGACTTGATTAGGAAATCTTTACGGTGATGTGTTATCAGCAGGTGAGGTTGATCACGACTTCGACAGAGGATGGCTATCGTTGAGTATATACTCAATGTCTCATGCTAGATGTCTGAGGACTTGGCCACTATAAGGTCACGGAAAACAGTATTGGGCATCTGTCTGACATGGGGAAAAATTCTAGAGTCTGATTCTTATACTACCTGGGCTAGGTCATCACTCGCTCTGTTTTTGTTGTTCTTTGCGGCTCTTGAGCCCGACTTACGACCATGTCACCTCCAGACAAATCGTGTGCCTTGGGAGTCGCAAAGGAGATTTTCGGTGAGGGCGATGTGTATGATCAGTGATATAGTTAAGCCTCATCGAAGTCGCTACCACCCTGACAAAGTACTAAAGAAAAGTTATCAAGTCTTCTGTGCTCCGAAAGAATAGCGTCATGATCATGTTCTCTTAGAGGTGAGCACCGCAAAGCCGCAACCCTCATAGAGCTAGTCTCCCACGTACCCCTAGCTAGGCAACCAAATCGAACAACACCACAGGCACAGGTGTATCCCTTGGTCTTCTCTGCTCGGCGTTCCTAGAATACTTCGCAGTGGACAGTTGCTTGATGAAAACCGTCAAGTCTCCTCAAGACACAAGGACCTCCAGTCAAAAAAACTCCATGCCACACCACATCCACCAGCCAACACGATGAAACCTCCATTCGCTATTGCAACCCTTGTGCAGATTTCCCAGACACTTGTCCCCGAGCTCGGAATTGGTGTTGTTTTCAGCCACAGGTCGAACTAAACTCTATAGGTTGGAAACAGTATCGAACCACATAGTGCAGAAAGGAGTACAGTACCAGCCAGCCAAGCCAAAGGACACACCCAGTCAAGCTCTTCCGTCGCCAGCTCATTCCACCTTCCACTCTTCCTCTCCCCCCCCCCCCCCCCCCCAACCTCACCTCTCCACCAACTCGGCATGTCCGTATCTAGATGATGTCTGTTTCAACATAGTCCAAGAGCTCCCGCTCAGTTTTTGTTTTCCTTTGTTCTTGCGTCCACTTCACCAACTCATCCCATGTCATTCCAAGATGTTTCTGGATCTGCTGTGACAACAAAGTTATGGGTACACCTCCTTTCGGACTACTGGTCGTTATCTCGCTAGGATCTGCACCACCCAAGAGAAGAAACTTTATCATCTCAGCGGCTTTTCTAGATGTTCCCGTTGCTGCATAACCCAGCAGTAATCCAATCTGAGCACCGCATTCAATCAATGCCTTTGCCAGCACAACAGATCGATTTCTTAACGCGACCGCATTAAGAGCACTCTGTAGTTGATTCTGGCTAAAACATCCATGAGAAGCCAGAGTTTTCCATAGGTCTGCCAATCGCATCTGTGACACTGGATTTTGAATCAAACCAATCGACGTTTGAAAGAAGGTGTCCATGGATTTGGCACGACTCAATGAAATCTTTTTCCAGAGGTTGAAAATGTCATCGGAAGCCGAGATCGCGGCTCTATTAGTACCGGTTAGAGTTTGCTGCTGCCCGAAGTTTCTCGTGAGGAATATCCACTCTAGAACTTCAGTATTCTCGCCTCGTATAGCATTAATAGCTAGCGTCTCCGGAAAGTCTATGGACGGAGTCCAGTCTTCTGTTAGAAGCTGGACTATTGCTAGAGGTCCATTGAAGGCAGCTAGATTTTGCAGCTGACGTTTGACATGATCATCGAGCGCGAGAAACTGCGGTAAGAGCTGGCGTACATCCTCCAGTCTCCCCATCGTGACTAAGTCAAACAGCAAGGGCTGAATCTCATCATCACTAGGGTTATCGATTGGTCTTCTCGGAGTCGGAGTTGGATCCTCATGGGATCGAAGCTGGTGTTGCTCGCGTTGGCAGTCAGACCGAAACCCGATCTTGGCGAAGTCACATGTGGCGACTGTACATTTAAACAGTCGATTGTGACATGCGGTATGGCTATTCCGAAGTGATCTTGTTTCGAAGGCAATCCGCTGAGAAAAGCAGATGACATGGTTGCATCTGAACAACCGAGTGCTATAATAGCTTTTCAGACGGGAACAGGAGCACCCTGGGTTGTGGCTGGATCCATAACAAAGCATCGCCTCAAACTGCTCGTAGATGCGCACAGAAGAGGCCGACAAAGTGAGCGGATCGAAGCCTGTCCACGAGTCATCTACACGCAAAGCCCATTGTCAGATTTGAACTTATAAGACCTCTGATACGTCCATGTCAAAAGAATGTTACCTAATCTTACCTCCATCGAGCCGCCAGTCACCCATGTCAAGTAGCCGGAACTTAGAAACCTCAGAGATTGTAGTGTACGGTGTTGGTGTCTTTTGTGCGAGAGAACCAAGCCACTCCTTTTCCGCAGCATACTCACTTGGAATTTTATAGTCCATATTCTGGCGTCGAGTAACAAATTCGTTATGTGAGTTGAGGAGCTCATCAGGCAGAGCCTCATTGCGGAGCATTCGTACACTCTCTCGCAGTAGCACGACCCATTGAGAAGTAGCGAAGGCATGGAGGCGGTATCCACCCAAAAGGATGTTTTTATCCAAGTACTCCTCCTCTTCACTGAGGTCAAAGAGATCAAAGCAGAGGTATGTCAAGCATCTCGTGGTGAGGTCAACAGTCGCTTTCAATAAGCTGAGAGAGGTCTCAGTCTGCCGATCAAAAAGGTATCTTCAAAATGTTAGCTATGAAATCTCCAAGAGAAGGACAGCTTACTCCTTGACAGTGAAGTGCACAAAATGTACTTCATCACCAAAGACCTCAACAATTGGACCACAAAGCTCAACAAAGTCGAGAGAGACATCAGCTTGAGGCTGATAGTGCAGCTGACCAGGCTTAATATCCAATGCCTGCTTGATTTCGTGGTGGGTGAGCGGTACAGGGGAGCATCCTATCCACCCTAGAATACTTCTGGCTCGGCCTTGAGCGCCCGGCGGCAGCTTATTCAGTCGCTCAATTACACGAGCATATCTTCATCATGAACAGTCAACATCTATTTCTTGCTCAGTCAGGTATAGATTACTCACGCATCATCCAAGGTTTCAGGAAGTACTCTCAAGCTCTCGACTTCATCGGCAGTCCAGCACATCTCCATACTTTCCATGACTATCCCGACGTAGAGGAACATTCCTGTTCACATGAGTTTTAGAGAAAATTTTGAAAGAATGCACATCCAGAGGCTAGTCTGCGAGTCTTACCCTTCGCCTTTGCTGCTAGGGGTGCTAGTATTGTCTTGATCTCCGAACGCGTCTCGTCGCGGAATTGAGACCGGAGCAGCCACTCTTCCATCCTGCGAGTAATGTATGTTTGAAGACATCCGGTATTCTTCAAGTCGACGCGAACGGATTGTGCTTTAGGTAGCAAGGCTCTCGAGATTCCATCTTCCGGCCTGCTACTTATCAGAAGCCTCATCTCATCGCAGCTTTCTAAGAGGGTTAGCAGGACAGTTAAGATCCTCTTTCCCTCGAACTTGGAGATCTCGTCCAATCCATCCAAGATTATGAAGGTCGGCCCCTTGCACTTCAATAGGGTTGACAAAGTGCTCTGGGCGACCGTGACATCATTCAGCTGTCTTCGACTTGACTGGAAAACGTTGAGCACCACCGTTCGGAGGTCCGTGTCCTCTGACGCCAGCTGGAAGATCAACGAGTGGAGTATTGAGACCGTGGATGTGTTGCTGCCGTCCTTATAACTCAGAAAAACGAAGAGTGTACCACTTCGAGTCCGTGTTCTTGCGCTTTCGACGATACTAGACGATAGTACTGATTTGCCTAGCCAGTAATCTTCTTAGAACTTGTACGAAAGAATAGACAAAGGCCAAAAAGGTCGGCTCTGATGCCAACCGCAAGCTGACCGAGTCATAGACATGTTCAAGAGATGGCACGAACCTGCTCCGGGTATGCCTTGGAGCCATACGAGCCTTGTCTTTACATCGGCGTGATCCAGCCAACTGCACACGGTCTTATCCTTTTGTAGCCACCGCCCGGTGTCCTCGTAACACATTCCCCGCAACCGGTCTAGCTCATGGTCATAGAGTCTCGGCTTTACGAAGGCCTCCGCCCTCTCATAGTCTTGACGCTCCTCGAAATTCTGGGTTCGTTCGTAGTGCTCAAAGGCGGCATCCCGTGCCCTGTGGGCTTCTTTAATGTGCTCCAAGTTGACTTCGCTCATCATCATGCGTCCATGGCGCTCGATGTTGGTGCCGATCAAGGCGATTCTTTTCTTGTGTCTGGGCCACACAGACTCGAACAGAAGCTCCCAGCCTGACAAATACATAAGTACCTAGGTGTACGAAGTCTTTACTGGAGAAAAAGAACAAATCACTTACGCTTGACAGCGAAAAAGTTCAACGCAGTGAGATAAAAGTCAAGGACATCCTTGAAAATTAGACACAGGACCTCTCGGATTCGGTCATTGGAGTGAAGCACAGCGGTGTACTGGGTGAATATGGAGAGCCTTTCTCCAAGATCGGCCATGATGTTGACGATAGCATCGAAGGACCGCAAGGCATTTTGGCTGAACTCAAGCAAAAGTTTTATTGGCCCCCATATCAGCGCGAGGACTTCAGGCTTGGCCTGCACGAAGGTATCGACTACTTGATGATACTTGTCTAGTTGGTCGAGAAACGGCTGGATCCGGCGAAGATGTCGGAGATGGCCTCTCCCGGCTTGTTCTTTTTGGATTTTTTCAGTGGCATCGTAGACGTCCCTTATGCAGGTTACTTTCTGGATTTCTGCGACGAGAGCTGGCTTCTGGAGAGCTCTTTGAAATTCATTCTTCGCTCGTTCGAAGGCCTCTCGAATTCGGCTATCGTCAGCCATGACCTTGGATCGAGGGGAGTTGGAGAGGACCTCAGTGCCTGCCCGAAGCGAAGGACTAGGCGTTCATGAGAAGGCGAACAAGGCAACCACATACTCAGCAGGCTTCAGTTAGCTCCGCCACAATAACGTCACAGATGCAATGGGCCACGTGACTAAAACCAATGGCATCTTCATGTTGTTTCTACCAATCTGTACGTACCTGGTATCAACTCCAAGATCGATGAAATCCCAATCCTATGATGACTAGTTTCTGTTGAAGGAAAGATGACTAATGCCACTGCGACTGGTTCTCACGTGGATTTTGTTTGTGCAGTCTACGACTTGTTGCAGTGAAGTGGTGGCATCAACTAGATTTCAGCAACTCTTACCGTACCGGTAACTTCAATTGACAAAGGCCACATGAAAGGGGGTAGAGTGTAGCTCTACTCAAGGTTTTTGTCTCAGACTTTTCCAGAGATGGGTGGGCCAACACGAACGGCAAGATATGCTTCAGCTGCCATCCTGGTCGAAGGCCGAGAAGGGGGAGGAAGACGTACGGATTCATCGTGGTCAGCATGGCCGAAAATCTTGTCGTCGCATACCGTACGGTACTCTGTCCAAAATACAATAGACATTGACTGAAACCTCTTCAACAGTATTGTCCTTCTGAGCAACGCTGGCTGTGGTTGTCAACCTGCCCCGAGTGACCAACTTCAAGCTCATTCCCCAACAAAGGAGGTCGAACAAGCCATTCCAGAATGGAAAACATATACTACGAACGTTATGATAAGGCCTGGATAAATGACAAGATACTCCATGAAGCAGCACAGCTCTTCTCTGAGAACTGTGGGGTATGGACAGGGAATGCTGGGCCGGTGCTGGCGGGATCCACCAAGGCCGGTGAGTCAGATGGCGGTAGGCCGCTCTTTGTTATCTGTATCCTTGAATTTTGTGTAGCCGCATCTGAGTATGTACTAATCAAGTCGTCATGATGCAGGTCGTCGTGTTCGAGCCAGCAGAGAACGATTGCGGACTGACTATCTAGTTGATGGTGCCCTGTCCGTTTATGTCAGAGTCACCGTTGATGGCTGCCGCGCAGGACACGTGTTAGCCTGTCGCTGGGACGCCAATGGCAGAACCGTATGCTGGGTCACTCAGCTGGTCGTCCGACGCGCCTTCCGACAGCGAGGCCTTGCAGCGGGCCTCTTGAGCGTGCTCAGGCAGGACGGGGATGACGTGTACCGTATCATGAGCTCCCATCCAGCCGCATGCTTGGCCGCAGCAAAGGCATTCGGACGTCAGTGAGCAAAGCTCAGCAGATATTGCGGACCCGTGTCGTGCAGCTGACAAGGGGCTTCCCAGGCACCACCAATCCCATCCAACTCGACTTCATCAGAAAACATCTAGGTTCGATCCTCAGAACGTCTCCGATACGCTACGTCAGGGAGGCCAAACCCCGAGGCAGCCTATTCGACGCTGGAGATGCCAGCGGAGCCTTGTCGAATGTCGACTCCAACTTCTACGTTGACCATGACGAACCGCTTGAGGTTCTGGTACGCGTGAGGGAGTCGATGGACTGGCCTCTTGGCGAACTGCTCGACGGACATGAGTTCGTGCTTCTTCTTAAAGCCAGACATTCTTTTGGACCTACTCACTGTAGTCTTGAAACTCCGGCTTGACGTGGCGGTGAATGGGTACACTGCTATTGGGAAAATACCACCCATCTGCTCTGAATTAGTGCTGCTTAGAAAAGATGTCTGAGACATGAAAGCCGGTCTTACAGGAATTAGCTGGCTGTGCTTTGTCAAATCATGATACGAAGGATAAGCACCTATTGACCCAGCGAACCACAGTTCCTAATGAGAATGCCGTCGCCGAGGCCCTGGACACCGGTGATCTGGGGTCCCACAAGTCACGGAGGAATTGAAGCCCCGTGGAACAGAGATCCGAGGAGGTCGCTGAGAAAGCGTCAAGAGCTGATGCAAGCATCTACACCACCGAGTCGGCACTAGAATTCAGCACGCAGCTCTAGAAGTAGGTACGGCACTAGGGACAGGTACGGCAATAAGACTGCAGCAGCACCAGCGACTGGAGCAGCACGAAGAACAGGCGTAGCATATATAGCCTGGCCTATATCCCTCACCTAGAGTAGCTACGTAGTACCAAGAGACTACTGGAACACAAACGTCCTTCTCAACATGCTCGTGGAAGAGTCTCTTCTCGACTGGCTACTCTATGCGTCTTCCGCCGACGATTTCCACAACGCTAAGCCGTCACCGCCGTATAATTCTCCAAGAACGTACTAAACGTGGGCGCGGAGGACATCGAGGGGTGGTTCCAGAGCGTGGCTCATAGAATCAGCCACTTGATGAGTATGGGTAAGGACTACGTTCCCTCTTCGTTGACGCCGCTAGAGAAATCGGTTGAGCTTCCTGAGTCAAAGGAGAGGCAAAGGAAGAGGTCACCTACTGCCACGCTGCGTGACTTATTGGAGCTTGGAACTAGTCGATTGGCTAATTCGCGCAGCGCCGCCGACGCTGCACGTACTCTAGCAGCAAAGCGACGGTATCACCGGTGGTGAGCAAGTAGCTGCGCCGGCTCTTTTCGATTGATCTCTCCGACGTCGAGTCTTTTCCGCAACGACCAAGTTCAGTCCAGTCCTAGCGGAGCACTTTAGTCGAGCGGCATCACACATCGATGTACATACAGGATAGGAGCTATATCAAGCATCTGTACGATTTCAGGTGATGGATTATCTCTCTTCAACGCACAAAGCCGAGAGTGAAACTTGACGATGGACAGAGGATGTTCTGATTACAGTCCCAGTGGCTTAGATTCGAACACTGTTATACGTTTCGACAGTACAGTAAGTAGTACGGTACATATGCGAGAAAAGAATCCATTGGGAAATGAGATGTTGAAAGGGAAAATGAGACGATGAGAGAGCTCTTTCGAGGCCCGGCCTAGCTCTCGCCAGGGAAAGACATGGACATAGCTACGGACCTCAGCTATTGTCAGCGTTCGAAGTCGAAGAACCTGAGACAATGAACCAATTGTCCTCGGTACTGTCGTCATCGCAGTCTTGCGTCAAATCAGAAATACTGCCGTAACATGGTTCACATGCGTAACGTGCGGAGAACAACAAAGGAATACACTAGAAGAACTGCCAGGGAATTTCCACCTCCTCAGCTTGGCATGGTGAGATACAGTCCATCATGTAGGCTGGGATCTCTCCGTGGCTCCTTGGAGAACCACAAGGTGTCGTTCTCCAGGGAGTGGAGGGTGGCAGAAGTATCCATCCCGATCCAGTGCCGTACACAGTCGGTGGACGGGGCCGGTATTTAGGCAACGCTTCCAACGGACATGTTGGCTTCTGATACTTATGGGCGGCACCAATGAGTGCCAGATCGGTACCCTCGAACTGAGCTCTTACGGGCAAAACTCACGTTGAGTCTAGGACATCTTCCTCCCGTGTATCAAAACTTCTGTCTGTAGATATAACTGGTCCAGGGACTCCATGGCGTCGGCATCCTTGAGGATCTTGGCCACCTGGATGCCGGCTGAGATCAACTGCAGCACGTTTCGGTCATCCTTGAGCGGACGAGACTGATGCTTGGCCGCGTGACGCATCTCCATGGAGTTCTCGAGCACCGTGACCAGCTGCTTGATCTGGCTATTGTACAACACACGGGCGGGGATCCGTCGCTTCGTGGCGAGCCGCTTCAGGAGGTAGACCCATTCGGTCCACTCGCGATCCGAAGGCGTGCTCACGCGTCGCTTGTCGGCCTCAACGGGGATTGGGAACTGGTATCGGGCGACGAAATTGTAAGCGCAAAGGGAGAGTCGATTGTTGACTTGGGCCAATATCTCATCCTGTTCCTGCGCGAGGAGGTTTGTCGGCAGTTGAGGCAGCTCTCGGTCTTGAGATACCAACACCTCGTTTGGCGGTTTTTCCAACAGCTGATGAGGCCCCTCGAACTCATCTCGGTTCCCCTGACGGCGTTGACTAGTCGACTGGCTGCCACCGGATCCACGACGAGGTTCAGGCTCTGTAGAGAGGCCGGCCAAGCTACGGGATGAGTCCCACATGGATTGCTCGCGGGGATATCCTTCGGTTAGATTCCAGCCGGACGCATTCCACTCCTGGCTGGGGTACTCCTGGTGCCGATCTGGTTCGGCGGTACGACGGCGGCGTCCAGAGAGAGCTACCGTACCGGGGTCACTAGAGGCTCCCAAGGAGAAGGCGGGTGCTTCTCGAAGTCGTCCGACGTGGCGTGGTCCTGACCCGGGCGCATAGCCTGTCGTCCCCGGTACGAATGATTGGGTCCTTTGGTAGCCATGCGGGGGATGAGAAATAAAGGAGGGGGTAGATGCGGCTCCTGAGGCATATGGATATGCGAAGCTTTCATTGAACAATGATTAGTTCCAGCGATAGTCGTCCCAATGAACATCAATCCTGATCGTCGTGTGGTACCTTGTCTGCACACCCTCAGAAGCCCTTGGCGATATGCAAGCAGCGGGTTCCGGAAGGTACGGTGTCGAAGCTTGCCCGAACCCTCTTGACTGGCGTCAGCGCATTGGTCACCCTGCCCTCGGACTGTGAGGGGGGGCTTCAATGCAAAATTCTGACCTTTCGGACACAGGACGCGCAAGATATCCTGCAGGGGAAATGGCGCTCTGCAGCTGCTGGCGGTTGCCGGAGCCCATGCGCGGATCGTACCTGCCGTGGGATGACATGAAGGGCCAAGAGGCCACTAGTAGGAAAAAGACCAGGAAATACGTATGTTGTAGAATGACAGGAAAGGTAAAGGAAGTCTCAACGACAGTAAGTGGCAGTGAGAGTACAGAAGACACAGCAAGACAGATGGCAATCCAAGGTACGTATGTACGAAACGACGAACAACCTGGAACAGCAGGATAGAGCAACCCAGGACAGCGAAACAGAGCCAGCGAATCCAGGGTGGTTGGCAGGCTAGAGCAGATGGCCTACTCACTGTCTCGCAGCGTGTTCGTCGGGATTCCTCACGAGTATATATATGTGGTTGTTACTCATGCGGTTGCAATGGCCTTTCGACACAGCATGAGGGTGCACGCACGGGCGCACTGAGAGTTCCATAAGGTGCCCATGGAGCCGACAAGTTCAGTCTGCATCTGACAGCTCTAGTTTGGAAATGGTAAGGATAAACAGCACAGACCGAAAGATCTTCTGTCATCCCCGAACAACCACGCACGCACGCCTTGTCATACAAGCTCTTCTCCACCAGAGAGCCCCTATCTTCAGATGGAAGAGCGAGATTCCAACACTGTCCGGACAAGGCGGAGATCACAATTGGACACACCGGTTACTGAGGCTCTCTCGCCTGCATGCAGTCTTGACAAATATGGTTCAAGTACGTACGTAGGTACGTACGTAACGTACCTCTTCGCCAAGGTCAAGCATGCAGTACCAAGCTCTGCCTTGCAGCATACCAAGACACAGAGCAAAGAGAAAATGAAAGGATAGACCGGGATCATCATGATCAGCACTCAGCTCGCCTACAATTCGGTCTCCTGCAGCAACTTGGCTGACACTTGGTTGGACGGCCAGAGTTGGGCAGCGAACAGGGCATCTCGAGGGAGAAAATGATCAGCTCAAATGAGGACTTGTTGGTCACGGCCTGCGCGGCCAGCCCTACCCTGGTCGGTACTGCTAAAGTTAAACAGGTGAAAGGCGCCTCACTCGTCTCGTTGCTGCCGAAATAGTGGTTAGGTCTCACGATGTTGGGCGGCACCGAGCGGCACGGGCGGCTCAAGCGACCGCGATTGGTCCCATTGCGCTACCGTGCCGTATGAGGCGGAAAATCCCAATCTGACATATGATTTTTGAAGAACTTTTGTCAATCCCCTTTGAATTACCCGGCACGACTAAAGTTCTCACCATTCGGACCAACTTCCGAGTCCCAATCCAAACGCCTCGTGCTGAGCGGACATCCATAACATCTTGGCTCCCTGAGTATGCCACGCTGCTCGGGTGCTATCGTTCAGACTCGAAGCCAAGGTACTTGCAATCATCGAGCCTTCTGCTCGTAGTCTGCTGCGAGGGCAGCCCCGGATCCGAACGTGCCGTTCGCCGCCCCGGACAGGAAACTGATCGACTCAAGCTCCATGCAAAGGGCAACAAGGTCCTGCCGTACAGACTCCAATTTATGCCTGACGAGAACGGTCCGGCCCCCAATTACAATCTCGGGCTGTATTCTGCGAGGTGATCCCGGTGACCTACGAGCGCAGATGCCCGTGCCAGGAGACCTCGGAGGAAGCCACTCGGCAAAGCGGCCTTGGTCCTGGGTTGAACCAAAGCTGTGGTCTCTTCAAGCTCCTTGCGATACGCCTGTCACAGGAGCCGCTCGATTAGTAGACGGCCTCCCGCAGCGCACGGACGACGGATTCCAGGCTCCCTACCTGGCATGCCAAGTGGAGGCCCTCGGCGAGGCCGACACGCGGCATGTAGCCTAAGGTCTTACGGGCCTTGTCGATGTTGAGATAACGGGTGCGCAAGGCGTCGTAAACACTTCCTCGGCACAGACCGATAGGCTTTCCGGTCAACCAAGAAATCCACTCGAGCGCGAAGCCTGCACCCCACGCAACGCATTCCGGGATGCGGACCTCAAAGGCGGGCAGGTGGCCAAACTCGGCCCAGACTGCCAGACAAAAGTCGCGAAAGAAGACCGGTTCCCCGTTGGTGATGAAGAACGCCTCACCCGCTGCGGTGCCGGAAGACAGCAAATTCTCGGTCGCGAGAACGTGAGCGTCGGCGACGTTGTCGATGAAGGTGAAGTCGTACAGGTTGTCGCCTGAACCGATGATGAAGGGAGTCTCTCTTCGCGCGATACACGCGTACATCGTCGGCAGGCAATTGGGATCGCCAAGGCCAAAGGTCACAGAAGGCCGGATGGCACAAGCTGGAAGGGACTCATCCGAGCCTTCTAGCACGATACGCTCGGCCTCGGCCTGAAAATCGCGAGCGTCAGTCAAGAATATCCTGCACGGACTGACCCGGACACAGCCGCGCCGAGGACTGACCTTGGACTCGCCATAGGACAATGATTGCGTAAAGCGCGGCAGGCGCTCGTCTACGTTGTGCAATTCAAAGTCAAGGGCATCCGTTACCACGGTGCAACTGCTCGTCAGAACGAATGCGCTCACGCCGACGGCCCTGCTCGCCGCCATCACGTTGCGAGTGCCCTCGACATTGATCGTGAAGATTCGAGCATCACTGGCCCGACTGTATCGTGCAGACAGCGGTGGAACAACGCCAGCGGTGTGGATCACGACCTGGGGTCGAATCTGGTCGAGGGCCTCCGACGTCTCTTCTGCCGAGGTCACATCAGCACGGTAGTATGCAACATCGGCGATGCGATCCTGCTGCGGCGGCAGTCGAATATCGAGCACGGTGATGCGGCATTCTGGATGTTTAGCATTAAGAGACTGGACGATAGCGGCACCCACGAAGCCAGCGCCACCGGTGACGAGTGCGGCTGAGATGCTCATCGTGGTTCATATCGGCCTCCGCTGTCCGACGACAGAGACGGCGGCCCTAGGCATGAGGCCGAGGGCGCTACATAGAAAATAAGGGGACGGAGGAGAGACAGGGACGATGATGGTGACGACAACGAGTTTGACTCCGCAAATCCAGGTGCAACGAGGCGATCAACGTGACGCTGACTTCATGACTTTTCGGGCATGACATCAGCCCCGGTCATGCTCCAGGTATCAGCCGGAGGGCGTTCCCCAGATCACATGCAATAGATGGATACATCCCCATGCTTGCGCCAGAAATGCGATGAAGTGCGTAGAGGTACCTCTTGCACTCATTCTTACGGCGACGATACTTTGGCGGTTGTTGCTCGCGCCCCATAGAGAAGGCTATGACGTCACCCTGCCAAGCCTTGACGGTACGTACGTACGTATGGGTAGCGCCCCCCCCCCCCCCCCCCCGCCTTGTGACTGTGGAGCCGCAATCGGTAGCCTTACGTACGAGTACACGTACGGTAGTTTACTTAGCGCTATCAAAGCTAACTCGAACCTCCTCCAGTCGATCACTTCGAAGCAATAGCTGATACGGTACGGTACCTGATGGCAGCCAAAACCGTATCGATGGACATGTTCGAGGTGTTGATACCGTGCTATAATTACCGTATGAGAGCACCTTAGACTTTTAACCTTTCACTGGGCCTCAAGCTAGGAACTCGCCAGCGGGACTCCTAACCCCCGTTGCAGAGCGGTATCGTCGGTGAAACCAGCCTCGCGGGGTTTGGACAAGACCCAGTGACATTCTCCACCATGATGAACCGGCTGCACTATGTCTTTCGTCCGGATTTCCTATCTCTCCAAGTGCCAGCAATTCAAGTCGCAGGAAAGGACAGAAAGGGACTGAAAGAGAGTGGCGCTTTTACCGGAAAAGAGGATGCGGGCGTGTCTTTTGCTCTTTTCGCGGATCTGTCGGCGCCGTAGATCAATTAATCTGCCGTATGATTATTGGCCAATTTCAGCCACGTCTGGAAGAAACCTTGCATACTGCCACGTCCTGGCCATAGGAAAGTGCTGCTTGGACGAAGAGGTAATGAAAATACACGTGCGGATGGAAGAGCTTCATGGTCTTGAGGATAGCCCCGAATCGGCCCGATTCTGTACCTCTATCAAAGGATAGAGAAAAGAGAAGTTGGCAAGGTCCGATGCTTGCCATCTCAGCACATCCTTCAGAGGAAGTATATCCTTGGCCCCAGCCAGGACAAGGATGGCAGCGAGTTTACTGTTGTAGAAGTATACTGCTGATTCCGGATCATTGTTGAAATTGCGCTGGAGTCCGTACCAGACTCGTCGTCTAGTATGCCATTTCGGGGAAGTCATGACGGTCATGAAAGCAGTATGGAGAAAGATACCAGGACCAAACGCTACTGTAGTTCGACGGAAATCTCCATAGGTCTTGCCCTAATAGCGCAGAGGCCGATTGCCCGAACCACATGCCATGCCCTGCTCCCTCCCCCTACTACAATATATATTATCCCATCTCAACTCCTTTCGGCGTGGGGACGCAGGGCAGGACCTTAGTGGCCTAGTTGGAAGAAGCTGCGTACTTCTTCCAACACCCTGCAAAGACGGTCACCTCTCCCTCGAAAAAAAATCGCATCCCCCCCTTTCCCAATTACTAACAGGGGGGGAGGTGACCGTCCGCCATGTGCCGCCTGAAACCTGAGTGGGTGTGGGTTATTGGAAGAGGGGTCTGGCCAAACTCAACATCACATTAGGAACCATAGACGCCCAGGTTGCTTGCACTGGGGTTCCTACGAGTGTGAGAGTTTAGCAGGCGCACGCCTGTAATTTTTGTGTTTTTGGGGGCTATGGAGGAATGTTGTTGTGGGTTCGATTCTCCACGAGGTCAACAGGTTTTTATCTTATTTTATTTTTAGTCAGAAAGACAATTGCAGAATGCGAACACGTACGTACATCGCTCTTCGCACCGTACAGCACTTTCGTGAGGCATGACTCATACCTACCCCACCGAACCCAACAGAACGAGACCATCGAGGCAGGGGAAAACCACCACGATCCACGGTCGAGGATGATTCATGGTCGACGAGTAAGTCGACTTACAGAGGTCTTTAAGGAGAGCATTTTGGCCACATGTCTACGACATTCCGGTTGCAACCACAAATTCGAATGGCAAGTAATTCACACTGAAAGGATCACCAGACGAAAGGCAACAAGTCCTGAATCCACGTCGGAGCTTTGCAAACGCTGCGCGTCGACGGCATCTAGATGGCGGTTCAGGACCACCCTACACTGCGTCTCCCTGTGGGATGCGCCAGGGGCTGTTGGAAGCGGCAAGAGATCAGGACCGGAGGGTCATCCAGCACACGATGAGAATCACAACATGTCGGGCCTGGTAAGCATGGGATCACGGTTGATGCGGGGGAGCGACGCGAAACCCTCTGCTCGGTCTCGTAGAATCGACGAACGAGGACATGGACTGCTTTTGACTTTGTCTTCAGATGACTTGTGCAGCGTGGAGCCACACGTCGAATTCTAGATGGAACGCCTCCGCCCAATGCTACGATGACGCTGGGACCTCTGCTTCACATCTTCAGCATCGAAGCACCCGGCAACATGATCGGCGGTACCCTGTCATGCAGTCCCTGGAATAAAGGAAACGCAGTTCAGCACATTGTTTAATCCCCACATGACGTCTATCGGATATGTGACGGGATGTTCACTCCGCTATGGGGATAGGACGGGCGAATGGATCGAGGGGACCTACTATCGAAGAGGGTCAATCATCCATATCGGCTGACAGGCTAACCACACAAAGACAAGATTCGTCATCTCATCCACATGCCCTCCATATACGGCTCGGCATCGCTGGAAAGCGATACTGAACTGCCGTATGCGACTGAGTACAGTCATCCAGCAAGAGGCCGTAACCCGATACCGGGAGAGTCTGCCCTCGACTACTTGGTGCATCATCGACCCGATATATTCTGAGAGGTGTTGCTCTCGAAGGTCTTCTGAATGGGTTTGGCCGCCTACACAACGTTAGATGCCCTACGCTAGACTTCACACAGCACACAGTTCGTCTCACATCGATAAACTTCTCCAGGTCCCGGTCGAGGTTGGCCAAGTCGTCGCGCCGCTTCTTGTTGTCGGCGATGAGACTCTGCTTTTTCTTCAAGAGTCCCTGTCGAGCCTGTTCAAGAGCCTCCCGCTGCGCATATTCCTCATCGATCCGCGCGATCATCAACTCGTTTTCGTCGGCCTCGGCGAGCTCGGGATGTCGCACCAGGAACTCCTCAGCAGGCACCAGTGGGAGCTTCCGGTACGGATGGCTATATGCTGGCATCAGCGTTGCTTCCAGTCTAGAGACGTTAAAGACAGAAGGGCCGGGCTTACTCGTATGCCTCGCAGGCAGTGATCTCACCCCGTAGATGCCGCTGCTCATAGTATAGGTTCTGCAGATGCAGGTGCAGACGGTCGACCTCCTGTCGCGCCTCGGCCGTGGCCTGTTTCGCCTCTCGGACTCGGACGACAGCCCCTCGATTCGCTCCGCGCAGTTGGGCGAGGTACGCGTTGAGGTACTTCTGCTCCTTGGCTAGTTCGGCCTGCGCATCCCAAGAAGATCGATCTGCCGGAGCAGCGGCAAAGTCGGAATCGGCTTTGTCGAATAAAGTTATGCATTGTTCGTGGGTCAATGTCGAGAGCTCCAGGACGGAGCGCAAGCCTGGATCGGGGACGATGTCGCGGATTGTCATGTTGATTAGCGTCAGGCAGGATCTTGATAGGTTTGTCGACAGGGTTCGAACAGAAGATGCTGGTCGGTGACGATCACTGCCGAATGGGTACTGGCCTGAAGGAGGTTGTTGCGACGTCCACTCATTCCAAGCACGTGCTGAGAAAAGTCCTCTGACACTACTGTATCAGAAGTAATATTAGATCTATGGATAGAATCACGTGGGTCTTTGCCCCAGTATATTTACGCCTTACCGTATCATAACTCATAAGAAGAGGGGCTAGCCCAGGACGGCGTCAATGATGTGCGTTGCTCAACACATTGTGGCGCCAACAAAGCATCGCACATGACAATCTCAATAGACACCTGGTGCGTATCAAGACTGCATGACCTTACCACAATCAAGCTATTGAGTCAAGTGGTCGCCATCTGCCGTCGTCCCCAGAATTGATGTCAACACTCTTCAGCGACAATATGAACAACTCTGCGATCACGACCGTTTGACCTGATACTCCGAGCGCGATTTGCCTTGCACGGGCTGAGCTGTCCGGGAAGACCCCGCCTACGGTCCATTTCCTCGGCCGCGGCAATCGTCCCCCGACTTCCCCGCAATGGCACACACTCATGCCCATGCCTCCTTCATGGTCGAGGCATACGACGAGGCTCCAAGACCTTCGGACGCGCTGCTGAAGAGCAAGCGTCGTCACACGTACCACTATCGTCGAAGGTCAATGGATCCGGTGGAAGATGACGCGGTGTTGCTCAAAGTCAGTAAACATGATCCGTGGCTTTGAGCCGCCAGAAGCTCTTCGAGTAACGATTGGGATCAGCTGGACTTGTTCCTCTCCGAACTCGCTCGGAGACTAGAGTTTCTTGAACAGTTCAGCAGCCTCAAAGTGGACGCGGGCATAGCGCGCGCCTATGCCACCTTGGAGGCCGTACGGGACTCGTGCTCGCATGCCTCGGGAGAGCTGATCGGCGCTGGCCGCCGTCGGGCCAAGTTAGTCGTCGAGACGGTTGAGGCTCGCTATCATGGGGCGCTGGCCAAGCGTGACACGCTCGAGCAGAAGATCCACACCGGCATGCGCCTGCTCGAGGACGTCCTGACCGAGATCGAGCATCGCGCCGGAGCCGTGCGCGATGTCGGTCTTGGCGTCGTCGCTGGTGGCCTGGTCGACCAGGGCCGCCGTCGCATGGACGAAGGGCTCGGAAAGGCGAAGGAGGTCGTCGGCGAGGGTCTGGGCAAGGCGCTCGAGGTCGTCGACGAGGGTCTCGAGCGCGCCCGGCAGGCCAAGCTTAGTCTCCAGGAGAGCATCGCCGACGCCATCGCCCGGGCGCGGGAAAACGGCCTGATCACGTACGAGGACCTGCCCCACCCGTGGCGGGTCAACCCGCACATCGTGCGGGGCTACCGCTTCACCGAGTCCAAGCTCGACTGTGTGCGGTCGATGCTGCAGGTCTCGAACGAGACGGTCAACATCTGGTCGCACGCCTTGGGCTTCGTCGTCGTGCTCGCCATCGCACTGTACTTCTACCCGTCGAGCCACAACTTCTCGCTGAGCACGACGGCGGACGTGCTCATCGCCGCCGTCTTCTTCCTGGCCGCGTGCAAGTGTCTGGTGTGCAGCACGATGTGGCACACGATGAACAGCATCGCCGAGCAGAACCTGATGGAGCGATTCGCGTGCGTCGACTACACCGGCATCTCGCTCCTCATCGCGGCCTCGATCATGACGGCCGAGTACACGGCCTTCTACTGCGAGCCGATCAGCCGGACCGTGTACATGGCGACCACGGCCGCGCTCGGCGTCGGCGGCGTCATCGTGCCGTGGCATCCGACCTTCAACCGGCCGGACATGAGCTGGGCGCGCGTGGCCTTCTACGTGTCGCTCGTCATCAGCGGCTTCATCCCGGTCGTGCAGTTGAACCTGACGCGCGGGCCGTCGTGGTGCTACTACTTCTACGCGCCCGTGGCCAAGAGCATCATCGTGTACCTGCTCGGCGCCTGCATCTACGCGAGCAAGATCCCGGAGCGCTGGTGGCCCGGTGGCTTCGACTACATTGGCGGGAGCCACAATCTCTGGCATCTCGCCGTCCTCGGCGGCATCCTGTTCCATTACATGGCCCTGCAGGAGTTCTTCGCAGACGCTTTTGCCCGGGCCCAACAGCACTGCCCGAACCGGTGACAAGGACCAACCGTGACTGTATTAGCATCTGTCCCGCTATCATGGCCTGCATCACCACACTCCAGGGCCTGCTCAGCATGTCTATACCCACCTTGTCCTTCCTTTTCCAACCCTTTCCTTTTCTCTCCTCCTTCATCACTCACTTGTTTAGCCCCCCATAGCGTCCAAGTTCCACGTGCTATGCTAGACACTATGATTCCTTTGCCAAGTCCCTACAGCATCAACATTTCCTGAGACATCAAAGTTCCCTACAGCATCAAAGCTTCCTATGGCATCTCAGCTACTAGAGGCACTAGACATGCTCATTCTCATCCTGACCGAACAAACGCGGCCTCAACACCGCGATCGCATTTTCTTCTGCCAGAGGGAGACCTCCCCTGGCTTTTTCTGTCTGCCTACGACGATCACACATGATCATGGTGTATAGAACCCAGAACGTGGTTTAGCTCGGTACATTGAAGACGATCGTTGTGTGTTTCGTTTGGTATACATGGTTGTTCTGCTTGGCCTGGTTCGGACATTTTTCTTTGGTTGATCGTTCTGTTTGATACAGTGACGCGTCTGTATCCCTATTCATCTGTATAGATGATAGAGAGATAGATGATTCAGTGGATGAGAGCCGTGCTCAGGTCTCCGCCATCGGCCTCCGCCCTCGGTCTTTCCAATCTAATTATATCCCCAATCTACCACATTCGCATCTACCTCCGTTCATACATCGATCGACCTCCTCAACTCCAATCCTGTATCCGTCCCATCAGCCCGATATTTCTACATCTCTTTACCTGTCCACAAAGATAGACAACTTGATACATCAACCACTCCCCCCCCCCCCAAACCACCCACACACCCCCGCACACTCCCATCTCCAAAACCAATGGATTTGTCTATCAACAGCTCACATGACTACCCATCCATGCCATCCATACCATCCAACCCATCCAACCCCTCAAGTCCTTCTCCACTTCCCTACTTCTCTCAAGCCCTCAAGCTCTCCTCTGATCCATCGACCACCGCTATATACTGCCAGCGTAGCTACACGCGCCAGAGGACGATGAATCGCCGTAAGCCGTCGGCACCGGCTGGCAAAAAAATCGATTCGAATAGAACTGGCCCGAAGAGAACAAGAAGCTTTAGAACGACTGCGGAATACATTCCTAACAGGTGTGGGAAGTTGCACAGGATGCTTGATCGATCTGTTCGACCCTGCAGGCGAATATAGTTCGAGAGTGGGGTGTAATATGACTCGAGCTTCTGAGATGGGATGGCTTGTGATGCGGGGCCTGTTTAGGGGTTTGATCTGGGATTTGGCTCGTTCTATCTTTCTAGAAGAGTTTGATCTGTCGGGCACAGCTAGAGCACAGCTAACGTGCCAGTACAGACGCACGACGGCGAGATTTCCCTAAAGCTTCTATTCAAGATTGTTTAGCCGCAGACTGTGCCGCAGGGACTTTTCATCAACACAGGTGGTCCCTCCTCTTTACTGGTCATTGATTCTTCCCCTGGTCAACGTCCGTAGCCCCGCTGTTCGCACCACCAATGCCGCTGTCTTCGACAGCTCCAACTTTCCTGAACCGCCCTTGTATCCAACAGCGATACATTTTCAACCGTCGCTGTCTGTTCACGAGAAGACGCTTATCGAGGTCCAACTTCACGGTCTCGAATCCTTCTTTGGAAGGATGGGGTCGGGGAGAGGCGATGTTGAGAGGACAAGTGCTCGATGCAGGGGCGGTCGTGCTAGGGTCTTGGGAAGGGGAGGATGAGGGCGCACGAGGCTTGTCTGATGCGTCTGTGGAGTCACCACTGTCGTGACTCTCACGACTACGGTCGACAGGGCCGGCTTCTCCATTCCTGGTTTGTTCCCCGATCTTGTCATCACCAACCGCCCCGGCGCTACTCTCTCCATCCGACTCGTCCAGCGCTTGCGTCCATATCCGAGCCAGTTCCTCCTGATCAAAGAAATACACCCTCGTACCGTCCCCGCGGATGTAGAAGTTCTCCTCCAGGTACCGTCCTTTGCGAAAACGCACCTGAACGAGGTCGCCCCTGGCGTAATCGCGCAGCAGCACTTCTCCGCCGGGACGGAGCAGGCGGTGCACGTTCCGCACGGCTTGTCGCCATTGTGTCGGGGCCAGCGCCGAGAAGACGAAGATCAGGAGAACGATATCGGCGGATCCTGCAGCAAGGCCTGGTGGGAGGGAGGGATCGCTGTTGGCACCGTCGACACCGACGCTGGAATCGCCCTGTGGGGCATCTCTTTCGCTGCTGCCAGTGGCAGCGACATCCCAGACGTCCGCTCTCATGACACGTTCATCGTAGCGGGGATCCGCACGCATGAGCTCAACGGCCTTCTTCGAGAAATCCAAGGCGTGCAGTCTCAGACGGGGACTCTGATTGTTGGCGATGATCGGAAAGGCCGTGTTCCCAGCTCCGGCGCCGAGCTCGACGACTGTCGTGGCGGGAGCATCCGCTTGTGTA
Source organism: Lichina pygmaea (assembly GCA_963422465.1). Taxonomy (NCBI): domain Eukaryota; kingdom Fungi; phylum Ascomycota; class Lichinomycetes; order Lichinales; family Lichinaceae; genus Lichina; species Lichina pygmaea. Next base: position 1,525,714 of record OY730171.1, read on the forward strand.
ACGGTACTGAGGACGGGAAATTCTTGTTGCAGCCATTTACGGTCCTTGAAGAAATTGGTCGTGTTGTTTTTGTAGAAGAGATTCCACCACTTGGCTGGATCACCGTTGAATCTTCCTGGGCACAATCAGGTCTTGCGGCGGCCCATGAACGTGAGGTGGCAGGGGAGGGTCAGCGTGGGCATGTTCATTGGCTTCGTTTCTTAAAATACAGCATATATAACAGAATGTGGTACACCTCAAAACTTAGGTAGAAGGATCTATACACATACTCCTATCGATATCCGACACAGGCTTCTCCCGCTGCTTCTCAAACTGCGACTCGGCGTAGTTTATGTAATCCTGATCCATCTCCACGTGATCCCATGCGTTGAACTCGAACACATCGTCATTCTCTAAGAGATAACGCGACCCAAACTGGAATGGATCGCTCCGTTTGAGACTGCTCTGCGGGTCGTGCGAGCGATGTGGTGGGACCACGGCGTTGGAAGAGGGAGGGGCGTCCGTGGTGGGGCTGATGTGCAGCTTGTCGAGATCCTCTAGAGGAACTTCTTGGCCCGAAGGGGTGGTTGCTGAGAGCGAGGCTATTGTAGAAACATCTTGACGGTCGGACATTTCGTCTTCTGAGACTTTCGTCATGGTTGGATTGTGATCTTCCAAATGTCGAATGGTCTTCGGTACGTCTAGTTGTACGAGGTACTGAGGTTCACCGTCGATTATCTTGATTGGCTATTTCCCCTCGATGCGGCTACTCTAGATCTAATCTGCAGATAAGCGAGACGCGCTAGAAGTTAGGGTTTGATATGTTTGCTTTCGTCGTAGTCGTCTCAACCCTATTCCAACGCGCGTGAACAAGGATCAATCGTAACGCCTCTGACTCGCAGAGTCTTACAGTCACCACGACCGAACTCGACATGGCATCAGTATCCAGGCCCTTTGCAGGCTCGCGAATCTTCAATTCCCCACATTGCCGAGCCTTGTCCCGACCGCATCGGCGGCGTCATGTCCCAGATATCCACTCGTTAAAACTTCCATCGCCGTGCTGCCGCCAATTCGTCACTCCGCCATGGTCGCAAGTCGAGGCCCAAACTCTGACCGCATCGCGCACCCTATCTTACCCCGCCTCGGCACTCTACGACATAGTCGCCGACGTCGAAGCGTACTCCAGCTTCCTGCCATACTGCCAAGGATCACGAGTGACCCGCTGGTCCGGCCTTGATTCGAAGCATGCACGGCGATGGCCACACGAGGCCGAAATACGCGTCGGCTGGTCCGGCTTGGAGGAGCTGTTCATCAGCGAGATCTACTGCCAACCGCCGTACGTCGTCGAAGCCGTCATCGGAGACGCCGAGAAGACGATTCCTAGCGACGACATCCCGCACTACGACTTCTCGTCGACCAAGGCGGAGGGAAGAAACGACCCATCCGCAGCCCGGAACGCCGGCGCCAGGGATACCTCCCTGCTGCAACACCTCTACAGCCGGTGGACACTCCGTCCGTTCCCGTACAAGCCCCCGTCGCACGCGGACAACCCGCTGGACGGCAACGCCTTGGCTCGCCCGGTCCAGCAGACCGACGTGATGCTGCAGCTGCGCTTCCAGTTCGCCAACCCGGTCTACGCCGCCATGAGCAAAGCCGTCGCACCCAAAGTGGCGTCGACCATGGTCGAAGCGTTTGCGAGGAGGGCGCGAGAGGTGCTGGGGGAGCCGGCGCCTGGTCCGTCGACCGACGGTCAGGAGAGACGGTCGAAACTCGAGGGCGTCATTCCCGGTAAGGGAATCTAGATGACGATCTATGCATAATTGAGGCTCTCTATAGTTGATATTCGGTATCTGTCCTCGAGTGTCATCTGGTGAAGGTGGCAACTGGCCCCGCGATGAAAAGGTGTGCGCAAGGACAGTGTCGTAAGACGAGAGAGTTCTTTCGCTGGCTTGGATTCGCCACCATGCATAGACATCTAGATCAAAATAATATATCCCAGCACCGCCTTGGGACAATCCTTCAGACCTGTTGAGATGCATGGAGGTGGACAGATGCGGCGCTGGTACGCTTGGTTGACACCTGAATTGCAGCGAGGCAGATTCTCTCGGATTCGGCTTTGCATACAGAAAATGCCATAGCTACCGAGTATGGTGCAACACAGAACTGTACCGGACAGCGTATCCATCCCACGTACGCTCACATGCTCTGAATATGCGATGAACCGCCGCTGTATATATACACACGGGTATCCCGATCTACCGTCTAAGCTTGTCGCGAATGCTGCTCTTGTTGGTGGTGTAGTTGCTTTCGACGTAGCTCCAGTTGATACGATCCCACCATCGTTCCAGATACGTGTCCTTGCCCTTGATGCCGTAGTCGGTCAGCCACACGTGCTGCCACGTGTTGACGCAGAGCAGAGGAGCGACGGCGACGCCACCCGGCGCCGTGGTCGGCTTCGATCCGAGCCGCCCCGGCGAGTTCATGTACTCGCTCGCGTTCACGTACTCGTTGCTGCCCATGCTCGCGCGGTACGATGCCGACCACTGCGTCGACATGTCGTGCATCTGCAGGCGGTAGTGCGCCTGTGGGTACGGGGACCCCGCCAGATACGTCGTCAGAATCTTGATCTCCGGCCGGCCCTGCAGCTTCACCAGCCACACAAAGCCAGGGCCGAACATGGCGTTGGCGGTGGCGATCATCTCGCCCCGGAGAAGGTCGACCGACTTGAAGTCCCGATTGATCTGGGTGAGGAGGTCTGGGGGGATGGTCGTCGGTCCGGGTGACTTGAGAGGACGTTAGTGTGACGTCTTCGCTTCAATGGGTCTGCTCGGAACACGCACAAGAGCGTTGAAGAATATGTCATTGTTGACCGACATGGACGCGTAGTTGAACAGGGCAGCCATGTCCGGTTGGCGGGCATACTGTTTCAGAAGCGCCAGATGTGTCGAGTTCTCGTCCGTGGTCCCTGTCCAGCTCTTCAGTTGTCGGCACGATGACGAGATGGACGGTGACGCTGACCCGCCGTCATGAGGCTCAGCTTCTCGACGAGCCATCCCTGGTACTCGGTCCAAGCGACATTGAACCCCGTGGGTGACAAGAGACCGGGGATCCCCTGTTCTCGAAAGAGGCGGCCATACGGCATCAGCTCCGCGACGGTGGTGGCGCGTCGTTCATGCGGTCGTGTCAACCTGATGGGACGCTGTCGATCAGGGAGTCGTCAGTGCTGGCCACACGGAGCGAAGAGAACCCATCTCACAGGCAGGCGGGTCAGATCTCTCGACGAGCTCCGCCATGGCAAGAGACGCTGCAACATCATGGCGCGAGCTTGGATCTGTGTCTCTAAATACAGGGCCGACGACGACGACGACTTTTTCGCTCCGTCGTCGCGGCCGTGCACGTGACTAAGCAGTACGAGTACGTACCTAGTCAACCTCGGCGCTAGTCAGGCACGTGACTTTCTTGCCAGCCAATCCATGGTCTCCGTCGCCCAAACGCCGACGTGATCTGACGCGCGTTTGACGCTCCAGGACCCGATGTTTCGAGCGCACCAGAGCATATTCGCGACACTGGCGTCTACGGCACTTACGACGTCTGAAGCCACCGGGGCGCGCAGTCATGATTGACCCACGGCGATCGAGAGGTTGTTTCAACCTTGGCGCATGTCTAGCTAGAGGAAGCTACTTCTCGGATCGATGCGCGGCAGACGCCCAAACACGGAGAGCACGGCCGTGAGCAACGCCGGAGGATGACATCGAGAGAATGCCACGGCGAGATGCTTGTCGCGACGGCCATGACGAAGTGGCGCGAGAGAGAAACAACTCATGTTTCTCGATCGACGGCCTCGTGGAGGATTCGATGGCGTTGTATAATACCTACGACAATGCGCGCGCTTTCCGCGGCGCCTTCTCTGTGGTTCTTGATCTTTCTTTGTCACTCCGTCATGGTCATTTTTGTTGCTGCATCTCCTCATTCATACCAGACAAGGACCGCATGATCTTCTTTGTCGGCGACCGTCTATCTCATCAGTGTCAAAGGGCAATTTGACTTTTCATCTCCACATATCTCTCCCTCTCTCTCCCTCGCTCGCACTCGACCTTTCTCGAGATTCTGTTTCGAATAGCCATCCGTTGCCGCCGCAGCAGATGTGGTTTCAGCAAGATAATCCCACGATGAGAGAACACTTGTGCCTAGCGACGATGCTGTTCCTGATGGGAGGACCAGCGGTGGCCGCGTCGAGGTCGTACCGGTTCGGTGCGATCGACACGAACCAGCTCTTCCGTCGAGCAGACGAGACCAAATGCGGCGAGCCGTCGTTCACTCCGTGCGACAACCCCAAACTCCCGGACAACTTCTGCTGTCCGGCGCAGACCAAGTGCATCGCTCTCGACAACGACAGATCGATGCTATGCTGTCCCGCCGGCAGCGACTGTCAGTTCATCGAGCCCATCACCTGCGACGTATCGCTCCAGAACGCGACGGAGCACCCTCGCAATCCCGTCCACAACACCGACCTGACCCGGAAGCTGCCCAAATGCGGCTCGCTCTGCTGTCCCCAGGGATACAGCTGCGTCGACGGACAGTGCTCTCTGGTCGACGACGACAAGAAACCGGGCTCGTCTTCGTCGGCAAAACCGACGGGGACGTCCTCGCGGTCCGCGACGGCGACGTCCAAAGTGACGCTCAGCACACCCGAGTCCGGACCAGCCACGGCGACGTCGACTCCGACCGGCCTCCCCGATGCAGCGCTGAGCCCTTCCACCGACGGACCCGTCCCGTCGGGTTCGTCCAACGACTTTCCCGCCAAGGCGGTCATCGCCGGGTTCTTCCCGGGGCTGCTGCTGGGCGGGCTGATCGTGCTGGCGATATTCCTGTGCATGGCGCGGCGCAAGAAGAAGATCAGCGCACCGCTGCCGCAGCGCAACAGCAACGACAACTACCGGTCCGACTTTCTGCGGTCGACGCCTCCGCGGGCGAGTTTCGCCAAGTCGCGGCCGTCGCGACCGTCGATCCTGCCGACCAAGTCGAGCTCGGCCGTGGCTCCCGACTCGGCCGGTGCCGGCTCGGCAGGCATCCTTCTGCGCACGCCGCTCTTCCGATCGGGCTCGCACCGCTTCAGTCGCAACCACAGCCGCTTCTCCAGACCGACCGTCGCCCGCACCCAGACCGAGATGGCCCGACACAAATCCGAGTCGGCCTCGATCGACGTCGTCCTCGGCGACCCCCTCATCAGCACCAGCACCAGCAATCCCTTTTCCACAAACACCCCCAGCACCACGCACGCCCAAGGCTTGGGTCTCCCAGCCTACCCGAGCCCCTTCCACAACCCGCACGGCGCGAACGGGCACGGACAGCATCACGCTCATCATCCGCACCAACACCAGCAGCAGCACAACACCGCCCATCAATTCTCGCCATCGACCTACTCTCCTCCTCGAGCACCGTTCGCTTCTTCCGACGGGGGCGGCGCTGGCGGCGGCAGCGCCGGTGCTGGTGCTGGTGCCGGGCGTTCGGGCGCCAACAACAACACCTTCCGGAACGAGAGGGGTCTATCCCAGATGACCGCCTTCACAGACCTCATGGAGACGGCTGGTTTCAAGAAGGGCGAGCCGTTCCTGAACGACGCCTCGTCGTCGCCCACACGTTTACGGCAGCAGCAGCAGCAGCAGCAGCACGGTGGCGCTGGAGGGTACGCACTGCGGTGATCTAATCGGTCCATGAGTCCGGCTGGTCGATCCGCTACATTCGATGGGAGAGGAGATTTGGGGATCGTTGAAGGACGGGTGGCTTGGTTCTATCCAGTCGTTTATTCGTCGGCCGGTCCATTCGCCCACTCGTCCACGCGTCCACGCTTCCCCCTGTCGTCTTCTCTTTTCTCTTCACCAGTCATAGCGTCGTGGGCGGTGGAGTTCTTTGCATGATCGCATCGCATTGGGGGGGGGGGGGGGGGGGTGTTATCGCGTGATCTTGATTTTTTTTTTGCGAAGCGTCCGTCTCTTATCATTCTCCACGAATCCATCGGTGACCGATCGTCGCCCACATGTTTCATGTGGCATGTGCATCAGCATGTGCGTGCGCATGTTCTCCTCCATCCTCCACCCTCTATCCTCCGCCTTTCATCTCTCCATTCTTCTTCACATGCCTCTCATCTCCTGACAAAACCCATCAAGTCTTTCCTCCTACCTTCCATCATCATCTACCACTCCACCTCTTGCATGGCAACGGCGTTATATTGCTTCTCTCAATCCTCCAATTTTCCTCTCTATCTCTCTCTTTTGTCCTTCCTTCTCGCATAAAGTTCTGCGTAAAACTCTGGTTGCGTACTCCTGTATGTAGTCTACCACAAAGTCAACCTCTATCAAACACATTTGGCACTGCGGACCGTACCAATGGATATAGTGCATAGACTAAAGAAAGATAGCATGGCTGAGAAGCAGCATACAAGTAGTGAAGGAGCAGCCTGTTCGCGCCCTCTTTCGCCAATGGCATTTATACGACTACTCGCGTCGACGTAGGAGTGATGGGATGCTCACGTATGTACTGTACAGTACTGTCCGTACTCTGTACGGTCTCTGTACGGTCTCAAGGGAATCGCTTGACACTGCGTGGTGTCTGCTCTTGGGTAGTGTACTTGGGAGTGAAAGAACAGGAAGGATTCTGCAGTGGATGTGCTGATTGGATATGTTGAGATATTAGTTCTGTGGAGGAAATTACTGTAGGGACGAGTGATCTTCACTTCTTTGCTTTCCCTTGATGTGCTGTTGCTCCGCCTTGCGTTCTTCGTCCCTGCCTTGAATTGACAGCATTCACTCCCTTCATGTCATTCATAGCTGCCATCTATAGCTGCGTCCAACTCCTTTCACTCCATCATCTACTCGATCATCCACCCTTCGGCGCGTTGACGGTGCGATCCAAGTTGAAGGCTGCGGAGATCAAGGCCAGATGACTGAACGCCTGGGGCGTGTTGCCGAGCTGTTCGCCGGACCGGGCAATCTCTTCCGAGAACATAGAGAGATGGTTGCCGAAGACCAACATGTTCTCGAAGATCTCGACCGCCTTGTGCAGGTACTTCTTGTCGTACTTTCCGGCCTGGCGCGGATAGATGAGCTTCTTGGGAAGAGCTTTGGAGTATGGGGTGAAACAGGAGGAGGGGAGGGAAAAGGAAAGGGAAAAGCGAAGGGGAGGAAGGCGAGAGAAACGTACTCGAGTCAGCGCTTCCACCAGCCAGAACGTACACATGCTAAAGGATCCCTCTTGGCCACCAACACCTGGAATTCGAAGACACTGTATCAGTTGTTGGCTTTTTCAACACGCGTGGCTTGGAAATGTCAAGAAGCGCGTAGCAGATCAAGGATCCAGAAGAACGCCGCGAGGCCGCTGTCTGGATCCAAGCACACATGTTACGAGACTGCCATTGAAGCACGAGACAGACCCAACTCACCATCCTCCGCCTTGAGATGATTGTACCTGTACACCAACCCCGTCGACGTCAGTCCGCCCTTCTCCGGCGTCTTGAGGATCCAGTCGAGCGTGCTGAGGAAGCGCGGGTCGTTGGGCGCGATGAAGAAGACGAGCGGCGCGATCAGCACGGCCGAGTCGAGCACGTCGGTCGACTCGTAGCTCTGGATGAAGCAGCCCATCTCCTCGTTGTAGCCCTTGGTCATGACGCCCTCGTAGATCTCGTCGCGGGTGGCGAGCCACTTCTGTCGGTTCGGGCAGGGCAGGCAGCGTTTGTCGGCGAGCCGCAGGCCACGGTCGACCGCCACCCACAGCTGGATCTGCGAGTACACGTACGTCTGCTTGCGAGACCGCACCTCCCAGATCGACATGTCCGGCTGGTTCCAGATGCCGCACACGTGGTCGACGAGCTGCCGCGTCGCGACCCACTGGTCCCACGAGATGGGCTTGCCGTACTTCTGGTACAGGTAGACGGCGTCCATGAGCTCGCCGTAGATGTCCAGCTGCATGTGGAAGGCGGCGCCGTTGCCGATCCGCACCGGCTTGCTGCCCCGGTAGCCGTCCAGATGCGGCAGCTCGATCTCGTCGAGGTTGGTTTCGCCGCGGATGCTGAACATGATCGGCAGGCCGCCGTCCGCGGTGCGCGAATACCGCATGCGGTCGCTGATGAAGTTCATATACGCCTCGGCCTCGGCCGTGAAGCCCATCCGCAGCAGGATGTAGATGGTGAAGGACGAATCGCGGACCCAGCAGTACCGGTAGTCCCAATTGCGCGCCCCGCCAAAGTCCTCCGGCAGGGAGAAGGTCGGAGCGGCGATGATGGCCCCGGTCGGCTCGTACGTCAGCATCTTCAGGATCATGAGACTGCGGGTCACCACCTCGCGAAACTGCCCCTTGTATGTGCTCTGGCCGATCCAGTCGGCCCAGTACGCCTGCGTATCCTGCCGTGCTCGGTCCACGATCGCCGCCGTCAGCCGTTCCTCGCTCTTTTCGGGACTGGTGCCCTGCAGGATGAACGACACCGCTTGGTTCTCTTTCAGATGAATAGTCGCCACGATTCCCGGCCCGAGATGGTCAGGGCGCTGCTCCTTCCGGAAGACGACCCCGGGAGCGCCGCCGCCGCCATCCTTCGGCTCGGACCCACCGGCCGCGTCATCGCCATCGATGGTCACGTCGAGCTGTATCTCCAAGCCGTCGCTCCGGAAGATGGCGGCAGTGCTGTAGGGGTGTTTCCGCTTGAGGACCTCGGTCCGATGCGGGTCCTGCGCGTAATTGAATGCTGGGAAGACCTCGACCTTCAGGTCCATGCAGCCTCGCACGCATTCAACTCTTCGGACCAGCCACTCCTTGAATTTGTTCTTGACGACCGTGGTGGTCTGCGAGCGTGCCATGCTGACCGGCGGCACCGCATGCGTCGACGTCCGCGGCCGCGGAAAGAAATCGACAGTGTTGACGACTCCTTGCTCATCGATGAAGCGCGTCTGTAAGATGTTGCTGGCCGGGACGTAATGTTGCTTCACGGTCAGGTGCTTGTCCTCGGGTGGCGATATGCTAAAGTGGCCCCCTTTGTTCTTGTCCAGCATCCGGCAGAAGATCGAAGGGGAGTCGAACTCGGGCCTGTCAACCCGTACGCATGGTCAGCCCTTTGGTTCAGCCACTGCCAAAGGGTGGCCGTCCGAGGAACCGACCAACACATGTAGTCCAGTCCACCATCGCTACCAATCAAGGCGCATGTGTGCATATTGCCGATGAGTCCATAGTTCTCAACCTGTCAGATCTTAGCTGCTGCAACATCCAATGGGAATACAGGGAGAGCCCGCGTACAGGGAGATAGCCTGTCGCACGACGCAAGCGCGAAGTTTCGACGGAGCCCATGTTCGACATTGGACTGGCGGCACACTGTGGAGGGTTCGGCTGCGGAGTGCCGTACGACGTCTAGGAAGCCAACAATTATACAGCAAAATGGAACCGATTTTCTTGGTGAGCAAAGTGAAAGAACCGCGCAATGCGCACCACAATCAAGAGACAGCAGAGCAGACAGTCAGGCGAGCGAGGAGCCAGCTGCAAACCGCAGCCGGGTCTCCTATATCATGAACCCTGTAGCTTCGAAATACTGTACACAGTCGCTACCAATTCGCTGCAATGTCTGGATGCAACACAGCCAAGCAAGTATCGTGACTATGAACGGCAATGAGGAGAGAATCACATCGCAGATTGGAATGTTTGTATGAAAGACAGTCAAGCAAGGTACCGGTATAGCAATATGAAGGAGGATCTCAGATCACAGATCCGAATAATGCACCTGAGAAGGTGAGATGGCACGGATGGGTACGTATGTAGACATGGACGAGTACGGGCGCATAGCGACGACTCCGTCCGGCACGGCCGGAAGTGGCAGAGTCGTGGAGCCTTACCGTACCCCGCGCCGCCGCTAGCTGCCACCCCCCCTTCGTCGCCGTTGCACCCAGGAGTTGAGGGGTCGATGACTAAGCAGCCCTCGGAGCGGAGAAACATTGCTCCGGTGCTCTCACAAAAGCTTTCTAGTTTCCTGGCGAGAAAGATCGCGGGATTCTTTCTCTGAGCGAGGAAGCTCACGGGGTAGCAATTGATCGTTGTTCTTGCTAGTCCTGGTGATGCTGTCCAAGCTCTTGTAGAGAAGTCCCGTCACAGTTGAATGTAATCCCGTGTGTCGTATGCTTATATCTCTGGCCATTGTGGGAGACGCCCTCCTCTCTCCAGGGATAAACAAGATTCCCCTCTGTGTAACAGGGTCCCGGATACTTGTCGATAGGCTACAGAAGCCTAAAGGTACCCCTCATACTTAGCAGCTACAGCTCCGCTTACTAAGTTCTTCAACTATGCTCCTCTACCGTAGTCTGTCAACTTTGTTGTTCTCGAGTCCAGACATTGATCTTGAGAGAGGAGACGGATCTAATCATGCCGTAGGGACCGGTAGGGAATAAGTAGAAGACAGGTGCGGAGTTGCGACCAAGTCGACCCAATATCAATGCCGTCCCATGCTTGAACCCACAATCTACCGACCTAGATCGCATCAATTCAACCCCAACGGACCCAGTCAAGAAACGACGCAGAGCTCGAAAATATTGTATATGGCATGGCAAACGCAGGGGAGTGGCATTGTGCAGTGCCAGAATGAGACCGAAGAAGCCTGTGTCGCACTGCGGTACAGATTGAACTGATCGAATGGAACCACACCCGAGACCTTGCTAGTAGCTCGCATCATGGTCGCTATATGAAAAACACAGGAGATTTGGCCGCTGGATATGTCCATGACGACCGCTGTCCAGCTCAGATTGAAGCCAGTACCAGCGCTAGGTTATATAGTCGACTAGCATGACCAAAGCTCTCCACCAAGACCCCATCCGATTTAGCTTGCCCACCTCACACTCCCTGGCGGTAGAAAGCGGATCGCGTCTCGTGCGGCTGTCACACGCTGACCGGTCTGTTGGGGCCACAGGAGGGAGGAAGGGCCGATGGCTGATCTGCTTCACCTGAATAGGCGCTTGATGAAGCCAGTGACACCGCCGCTGCCCCCCTCAGCATCCTTGTCGCCGTCGACGCCCGCGAGCGGTTGAGCCGGTGTCTCGGGTTCGCCACCGTAGCCCGTGATTTCGGGCATCGGTGGGAGTTCACCCGCGTTTGTGAAGACGATGGGAGCATCAGAATCGACGATCGGACCGTCGGCGCGGACGAAGTTGGTCGGGAAGCCCCCAGTGGGAAGCACCAAGCTCGGATTGACGCCGCCGGAGAAGGACGCCTCAGGAGGAAAACTGGCAAAAGACCAGCTAGCAGAGGGCGCGCTGATGCAGGGAGCGGCTGAGACCGAGGCCGAGATGGCAGGCATTTTGCTGATGTGGCGGTTTTGCGGCGGCCGAAGAAAGTAGTAAACGAGTGAGCGCGGCCAACGAATGAATGGATAGGTTGATCAAAGAACCGTATCAGGACTGCTGCTCTGCTGCTTGAGACTTGTCCAGTTCGTGATAGCAAGAGGGGAGGATCATCTCACTACTTGTATCCTGTCGAACGGCCTTGTCCTGCCCTCTCTAGATGCGGATTCGTCATCCTGCAGACCTCCCTTGAGACATGCCAAAGACTACCCCCAGGGTCCGCGATGCCACTTAGCAGAGCCCCACTTCAGCATCCTTAGGGATATTTCCCAAAATATCATGTCCGGACGTGCGAAACACGGCGAGCAACAGAAGCGGTTAACACGTGTCTGAGATCCCCTCCACCTTGGCGTTGTACGCCTCTAGAAGGGATGACCGTACCTCGTACATGGCCGCGTCATCGTCACCGGCTGAGTGGACCCTTTTGTAAGGATCAAGTAGAAGCTCGGGCACCATGAGGGCCGCTGCAGGCCAGCCTCGGTTCCATTGGCACATTAGTGGCCGTGTCTCAGAGCTCGGCGAGTCATCAGCGTGAGTCATGCCAAGAGTCCCAAAGCGGTGAATGAGTCTGAGAACAGAGTGGTGCTCCTCTCGTAATGAAGAAATCTGTACTGCTAAAATACGCCTCTAGTGGTCCTCCTATCGAGCCGAGTGGCAACAAAAAAACTGCCAACGCTCTCAGAGGACAAGCAAGCAAGTTCATACTTATGATCCACTGGAAAAATCTGACAAGATCCAGACACAGGGCATGGACCCGGCTGAGTTGGAAGAAGATGAGGATCGCCCCACGTCTCTCGCAAACCACGACAGACAGCGATGGACCAGGACATGTGTAACTTGCCGATCACCTCTGGTAAAGCTAACATCAGAACAGCAAGCTCGATCAGGCGTAGAATATCACAGTGGTCGAACCAAACGTGACCGAGCCTAGCTCCGGGGTCGAAGGAGCCCGCTGAGAGTTCGAGGCATAAAGGAAAGCAGCGGAGTGAGCTCCGCAAGAAGGACCATGAAACAATCACCCCTGGATGCCCCGCAGGGCATACGTATGCCTCTACGGCCTGGTCTAAGCTGTCTGAGACAGGCTTAGGGCCATTCTCACAAGATGCGGGCAGAAGGCCGGTGTCCATGGACGTGACATTGCACGTATCAGGCCGTGCCAAATCCCAGCATGGGCAGGGCTGACGACATACCAGTATCGGTACAGGTATCAAGCCGTCGCAGGAAGACGGCAAGCCTGAGAGCAGCTGAACCAAAAGTAAACAAGGACAGCTGCTTGCCGTGCGTATGTAGTACGTTACGTACGTACTGTACGTGCGGCATGCCGTCACGGTGGGACTCGACCGGGTTCATTCCCAGCCGCAGCAAAAGTGCGTACGAGTATGTCACTGCAAAGGAAGCTGCCGCTGAACGATGACGCGAGCACGACTCCGCTAGCAAGCTTCAGCCCTTGCAAGAAGAGAGGAATTGGTAGGTGGCTGGGAGTAGTGGATGTCTCATGGCAGTACGAAGTACGGGGTACTCGTACTCCGTAGGTGCGTTCACGCTATGTATAGACACCGTAAAAGCTACTAAACAGCGCAACCCAAAAGTGGCACGGTGAAATAAGTGTTGTATTTGTTGGATGTTGGACGTTGTGGGTGTGGAACCCGAACCCCCAAGCACTGTCACGTTTGCTCTTGCCCTATGTATTTGGGCAGTCGCCGAAACCCTACCGGTAGCTAGTTCTCTTCAACAACAACAACAACAACAACAACAACAACAACAAACAACATCATCGTCTTCTTCTGCTGTGCCTCCAGAATCGATCAGTATTGAGATCCTACACCATTGTAAAACTAGACTAGATTATGCTGGGGATGCTATGAAAGTGGTATGGAAACCTCGAGCTCATGTGACTCAGGGTCGGCCCTGATCACCTGACCCTAGCGCGAAAGCATTCGCTGTGGCCCCTGGGCGGGCGCGTACGTACAGTACGTAGAACGAGGAAGGCGACTGCCTAGCAGTCAAGCAAGAAGTGGGTCGAGGAGCAGGAACCACGCAGCCACGACGGCTGCTGCCCGGGGGTCGGACGTCAGCTGCAGTAGGGGGGGCCAGCTACGGTATCGCAGCGATCGCCTCTCACCAGCGAAGCGCTGGCATTGGAGGACCTCTAGACCGCCTTCTCCTACCGGGGCACCCTCCACCCCTTGCTTGACTGCATGTAGGTGTGCTACTACAGTACTCGCTGGCGCAGCGACCGCGCCGCTGCGGCTTCGAGCGGTGGTGGTAGCATTTTTCGTAGTCTGGATAAGTATCGAGAGGACAGTAGTGTGTGGGAGTGGCCGAGAAATGCTCATTGAAAGATGTCAAGTTCCACGAATCCTAATATGGAAGCTTGTACGGAAGTAGTGGGCACAAGTCTTCTTGAGGCGTGAAGAGGGTGGATGGGTCCTCTCGTTCCAGAACCAGGAGAGGAAAATGACTACCGTATCTCGTACTTCCGTACGAGGCCACGTACGTACGAGGCACAAGGGCCCTTCAGGCTAGGGGAGATGTGCTAAAAACATACATGAGACATCAGGCAGTGCTCTGCCCGCCGCGCACGCCTCCACTGAACGAGGAAAAGTCAATGGTGAGGTGCTCTGCTGATTGCTGATTAGAGACCCTTACGATAGAGTTCAAGAGCTAAGCTTTGGGGCAGCTCGGGCTCTACGATAGCCCTCCGGGACTGGAAAGAAACTGCTGTAAGACCGTTGTGGAGGGCTGAGGGGTCACTCAACGTGCCTCGTCGCCATGCTTCATGTGTGATGTATGTGTCTTGTGCTTGATGCTTGACATTTGTGATACCGGTCCCTGAACAAACTATCAATGTAAGCTTGGACGCCTTGCATGCCCTTGTAATTGACCCTGTGCTGTCCCCTGTGCCGTAAAGCACACTTTAGATGGATTCAATCTCAGCAATGAGAACATTGCAAACAGCACACAGAGGTAAACAAAATCCAGAGAAGTGAGTCAACTGCGAGGATATGCTATCCAACCCTCTTCCTCACTCCAAGAACACCGGCGCTTGCCTGCCCGAATCCTAGCGTTGAAAGCCTCTTACCAACAGAAAGAGAGAGAGAGAGCGCGGAAGAAAAGGAGATAGAAAGGAAGGAGCATGAACAGACAGACAAAAAACAAAACATACAAACAAGGGAAGTAAGGAAACAAGAACATGACGCGTATGCTCTTTCACAGGACGATAAGTATACGTCACACCGACAGAAGAAATACGGCAGGGGTCGCTAGATATGCTCTATCGGATCTTCCGGCAGGAGAGGTGTCACCGGCTCCGTCCGAGCTCTGCGACATTGCCTGAGCGGTGGGCTGACGATTTCGTTGAACCTGCGACGGTTGGAGAGAGTGGAACGATTGTCAGTGAGGACGCGTCGACGAACACAAGATCCAAGAATAGGTAACGCCAAGCAAGACCGGTATACAAGTCCATAGGTGGGGACCGCTGAGGAGGAGGGCCCTGCGGAGAAGACGAGCGGGTTTATGCAGGAAGAATGGAAGAAAGAAAGATGGACAGAACTCACAGAAAAGTGCCGTAGACCAGCAGAACGAATCCAACAACCTGCAGCCATTTGAACGTCTCCCAACCGAGACCCAGCGACACGACCCAGATGAACAGCGTGCGGCACGTGTCGATGGTCGAGCGCGACGTGGCGCTGACGCTGCGGGTGACGGAGATGCCAAAGTAATTGAAGGCGCTAGATGCGTAGGCGTGGAGTTAGCGAAAGACGGAGAAGGGTTGGG
Source organism: Lichina pygmaea (assembly GCA_963422465.1). Lineage (NCBI taxonomy): Eukaryota > Fungi > Ascomycota > Lichinomycetes > Lichinales > Lichinaceae > Lichina > Lichina pygmaea. The sequence continues at coordinate 1,540,833 of OY730171.1, forward strand.
GGACGGTTAGGGAAATTTTCGCGGCAGGGGATGTGCGCGTGATGCTGGGAAGCAATTGACCTGGTAGCCGGAGTGTGAAGAAGAGAGGGGAGACATACCCGATGCTCAACATGATCAAGATGCTCGAGATGACGATGGGAGGTGAATACGTGACCTGGCGCCATCCCTCGCGGGCGTCGAACGGTCCCTCCCGACCGGCCGGCGTGCGACCGATGGCGAGATGCAAGAAGACGATGCCGACGGTGGTGACCAGGAACCCGAAAACGCCCTCCCAGCCGACGACCTTGAGCGGCTCGAGGGCGTAGTGTTCGAGGATCCATTCCTCGAGCACGAACTGGCTGGCCGTGAACACCTGGGCGCCCGCGATGCAGAAGATGCCGATGGCGGCACGGATCGCCTCGGGCGAGTGTGGCGGCGTCGTCGTCGTCAGCGGTGCCGGCGCTTCCGCGCGCGACGACACCAGGTGCTGGGACCCCCTCGTCGAAGGCACGGCGCGATGGTCCTTGAAGAGCACCCCCGCAAGACCGACGACGGCGACGCCGAGCATGACCAGCACGAGAGCGGTCCAGTGGAACAGATACAGTCGTCGTCCGAGGAAGAAGACGCTGAAGAGCCCGACGAAGAGGACCAGCGCCCCTCGAGTCATCTGGTAGATGCTGGCCGCGACGAGCAGCAGCCCGACGTTCATCAACGTCGTCCCGGCAATGTCACAGCACGCCGGTAGAGCCAAGAGCAGGACGCGCCGTGCGCGCAGCGGCCGCCGTCCGTCGTGGCTCTTGACCATGGCCTTGGCGGCCGGATTGACATCCTCAGAGGCGCTGCTCCTCCTCCGTCGTACGCTTGACCTTCGTCTCTCCGAGGTGTCGAGAAGCGTCTCGTCGTCGGCCGAGGACAGCGGCTCGATATCGGGCCCCAAGGGTCGATACTCGCTACGTCGCAGTCGACGACGGGTCCAGTACTTGTCGTACAGCGAGAATCCCGCCACGACGAGCCAGCACCCCATCTCACCGATGAACATCTGAGCCGTCTGTATGACCGGCTGTTCGAGATGTCTTCGTTTCCGGGGATCCTTGTCGTCGCAGTTGCGTACGCATTGCATGTCCTGTGTCCAGACGACACCCTCATCAGCCTGGACCCAGCCAGATAGCATCGACGAGAAAAAGAGGAGAAGTCTGTATCGTACCTGGTACTTGGTCAACAGCGTATTACACACGCCGGTGACCAACATCATCGTGACCAGGACAGGGATGACAGCGCGCGATGTCATCTTTGGTACGGTTGCTTCGAAACGTCTAGTTCAGGCTTTTGATGCGCTCGAGGCGTTTAGCCTTGAGTTGACGACGCCCTCTTCGTGGTCGTTGAGCGGCTTGTCCGATAATCAATCCCCGCTTCTCCGATGGACTCGAGGCGATGACGACAACGGAAGCGCTTCGAGGTCCTCCTTTCACTGAAATCTAACCTTGTAGACCCAGTCAGCCCGCATCCTTGAAGCATCCAACGTTGAGGAGACTCGTTTCCTCGGCCTCGTGGTGTTAGGTACTGACTTGCCTTCAGCGACGACACTACGAGTCGAGCAAGACGACTATCGGCCCATCCGTACTCCTGGCGCTGTGAGCTCACTGCATCTACCAGGAGAGATACCGTAGAGAGTCCGAGCTGGTGGGGATCACGTCCGTGTCATCGTTAGTCTATCCAGCGCATCGAGTTGCTTCGTTGACGTCGAGCTCTACTGTTGCGAGGCCGTGAGGATGGCCATGTCGACGCACGAGGACAGTAATAATGCTCTTCCGTATCTGGACACAGGGCTCGATATGCAAGATTAGATCGTGGGGGCGATCATGCGCAGATTCCGCTACTTTACCGCAGACGAAGCTTACTTTTTCGGTTCCGCTTCTTGTTCACATGCGACGCGCACATGAAAGAACTAGGACAAAGGGTCCCGCGCTGAATAGCAGAGAACAGCCACTCCATTGTCAACTTTCATGGTGATGCTGACTGACATACTCGTACTAATACAAGGGTGAGGCACAGTAGCACCTCCACAACGTCATCAACCGCCATCATGCTCGGGAGACTTGCAAGAAGTGATGCCTGCTGTATGACCCTGTTGCACCCGATATCAGTAATGATCCTGACCTGAGCAGTGTAGAATGCAAAGAAAGGGGCTCAAAAACCCGTTCAGAGGCATCCCATCCAACCAAGATGGCATTCAACTGCGCATGGGTACCACGGGGACCGTCCGACGCCGATCAGAAACTCCCACCCACCCCAGTCAACGACCAAAAGGAAGCTCGACTCGAACATGACGACGTCGCTATGGAGGAAAAGTATCGCCTCGGCGATAGCTAGTAGCCATCTTTGACGAGGTTGAAGGACTGCACCTCCTCCGGTGTCGGTCGTGAGAGGTCGATGGGGTCTTGGCCAGGGCAGCGCTGCATGCGGAAGCGGAGGTAGAGGCCGCCGCGGCCGTTGGTGGCTTCGCTGCAGTCCACGACGGTGTAGAGCCCGTCATAGCGCAGTCCGACGCTTGGCGAATTGGCCCGGCGCCTGGTGCCCGATCGAATGACGCGGACCGGCCGACCGCTCTCGAGCGACGTCCTCAAATGGTCGGTGCCTTTGTTGTCGGGCGGCGCGTCGCGATCGGTGTTGGTGTGTGAGTTTGGGCCCGAGTAGAATACCTCGTCGCCGCGATCGGCGTCGGTGTCTTCGTACAGACGCGATATCACGACCGAATACGCCCCCTCCTCGTCCTTGCCCGAGATGCCGCCGACGCGGCGGCCGTGCATGCCATCGCGCAGAGCCGCAATCTGCCGCGGCCACCACGAGCCGACGGCGATGTTGTTGTGGCCGAAGACGGTCGCGGTGCGGCGAGGGAACGATCTGTCAAGCCGATAACTCGTCCGCCCGGTACGAATCTGGAGGATCCCACGCATGATGCCGTTCGCGCCATAGATCGGATGGTCCGCGCTTGGTGGCATGGGTAGGGGTCTAATGCCCGCGGAAGGCGTCCTTTGTGAGCCGTCGTCCTCGCTCTCGGCCACCTCCTCCTCCTCCTCCTCCTCGTCATCCTCGACCCTTGCGCCCCAGTCCTGCGCCATCCACAGAGTGTGCAGGTTGCGAGCCAACTCGACAAAGTGATCGGGAAACTCATGCTTCGCCGTATCGAGCACCATCTCCATACCCTCGTCCATGAGGGTGGCGTCCTTCAGTTCCGGGGTCATGTCGACAGTCTGCAGCAGCCCGAAGAACTCCTCGAGCAGCTGCTCTTCCTCACCATTCAGTGGCTGAGTCTTGCTTATGTCTGCGAGTCTCTCTAGGGTAAATCTACGCCGGTCCACGATGGTGCGAACGAGCACGTCGAACGTCCTGGGCGTCTGGGTCGCGGCGGGGGTCTGAGACGCGCCCGCGGCGCTTTCGACGTGGTCAGATGTCGAGGCGGTCGACGCCATAGCAGTGGAAGGTGCCTCTGTCACCGTCCCAGGCACCGTCGACTGATTGACGGTGAGACCCTACGCCTCGAACTGGATGTTTGCTTGGGCTATCAGTTGATGATGCTGTATTCGATATCGCAAGCCAAGACACGGAAAGACGTACTCGACACAATTAGTGACGAGAGGAGAGGTAGATATCACTCGGAGACAAAATTGGACCATCCCACACACATACATACCCACTCTCTCTTTTGCTCTTCCTCTTTTTGCTTCTTGTTTGTGACCAAAACCCCTGTCAACAACTGGAAAAGAAGGTACGACCTAGGACCGACACTTGCCATGTCAAACACTGTTTACCTCCGTTCCCTTGCTCGCCGACCTTCTGGTTGTAGTCACACGGCTGTTGCTACCTCCATGGTCATACTCGAACTAGTGATCGATCAAACGCGTGAAGGACGTGAGTCACCTCTTCTCCACCGCTATATTATATAGCAGATGTCCGATGGTGAACATCATCGTGACCAGCTGTGAAGAAACGACATTACATTTATATATCTTTTGTTCTTACTCTGATTTGGCTGGTAAGCCCTACAGAACTTCTAGATACATGCTTATTTTCTCAGAACCCCTTTGAAGAAATAGGAACTGAGCCTTGGGTGAGACTAGAGAAAGATCTTAGAGGACATACGGTGTCTGTGGGAAATAGAAATCACAGAGATATGTTGTTTGCTGAGAGAAGTTGTGAGAGCCGACAAAAGAGTGCAGCTCTCTTGTCAAGTAGCCTTACTTGGTAGGTACACGTAGTGCGTTTGACAAGTTGACATGCTAAGTTGAACTGGTCTAGTCTTTTCAAAGGCATAAACCAGAGGAGAAACCAGTTGAGAATCTAGCTTCTTGGAGAAGAGTAGAAAAACTGTGAGAAAGGAAAGAAGCTTGCTGTCTCTGTTGCAGAAAGTTGTTTCAGGAGAAGGTGACATGTTGAACAGTTTCCTTCCCAAAACCACATGAACATAGAAAATTAGAACATTTGCTCTGAAACAAAAACTGAGTGGCTAGTCCTATCCTTGCTGACAGAATCTGCAAGTAAAGACTAGCCTGGAGACACAACATAGATAGCAGTGGCAATGAGGCGAAAAATATCTGGAGCAAAAACTTGTAAATCTGTTCTTCATGAGCTGCTGGTACTGTAGTGTAGCAAGTGCGTAGTATAGCAATGATCTTCTGAAAGCCGATGTGCAGGTCGGCGAGAATAAGTGTCTAGATTGGTCTTGCTAACTAAAATCTAGGAGCGACGACAAAGAAGAAGAAGGAGAAAACTCTGCACACCATCACGCACAGGCAAGACAACAATTTAGCCGTCGCTCAGGGGGAGGCTGATCTCGATACCCCTGCAAATCCTCGGGCAACTCTTCCAGAGAGTCCCCGGTCAACATCTTCTTATCACGCTCCGAGTGCTAGAGGGTTAGAACTAACAAGGTTGACGTCATCCAAGTTATCGGTATGGAATTGACGTTGATAGTAGCACGTCTCTAGTCGATCCTCTCCAACGCCCCTTTTCTCTAGACGACCTGCTCTCCACGATCTATTCCTCCCCCAATTGATTTCAGACACCATACCGCAACGACTAAAACTAAAACAGCCTCTAATGCCATGTGCTAAGTGTTCCATGATAGCGGGCTTGCTCTTTCTCGCCGATGCTACGATGGACCTTTTGCATGGCGGTTTCAAAGTCCTGATTCTCGATGACGTCAGCATTGCGTTTCATGGCCGCGATGCCGGCGGCGCGGAGCAGCTCCTGGAGGTCGGCGCCGCTGAAGCCGTGGCAGCGACGGGCAACGCCATCGAGATCGGCCGTGGTATGGGCGCGATTGAGCGTGCGTATGATCTCGACCCGCCCTTCGGCGTCTGGCAGGTCGACGAAAAGCATAATGCCCAGCCGACCTGGCCGTAGCATGGCCCGATCGATAATCTCTGGCAAGTTGGTCGCTGCCACGACGTAGATCCCCTCTCGATCAGACAGGCCGTCGAGCTCGGTCAGCATCGTGTTGACGACGCGAGTTGCCACCTCGGACTAGTTCAACCGTGCCGGGGGGTCAGCGAATGCACCCGAGGGAATCTTGCAGGGAGTCAATCTGCGGAAGGGTAGACTTACGGAAGAGGCCTCTCGTCGAGGTGCGATTGCATCGAACTCGTCGAAGAAGATCACACACGGCACCGCCGCCCGAGCCCGGACAAAGACCTGTCGGACGGCGCGTTCGGATTCGCCCACATACTACCAACGCTTAGCACACGTGCCGGCAGACGCAGTGTCATCAAAACGGGAGAGGGAAAGAAACCATTCAATATGGAGTACCTTGTTCAGCAATTCAGGTCCCCTGACGCTGATGAAGTTGGCCTGGCTCGCGTTGGCGACGGCCTTGGCGAGCAGCGTCTTGCCGCACCCCGGCGGCCCCCACAGAAGCACGCCCGTCGGAGCAGTGATGCCCATTTTAGCAAAGCGCTCCGGATCGCGAATCGGCTCGACGATGGCCATCTCCAACTCCTCGCGCACCGATTTCAGCGCGCCAATGTTCTTCCAGGTCGTCTTCGGGATGGTCGCAAAGCCCTCGCGTTTCGAGAACGGCTGGACCTCGGCCAAGGCGGCCAAAAGATCATCCTGACGGATCGCCGTCCTCGGGAGATCCTCCGAGCTCGGCCGGTTCGCCGATCTCTCGAGCTCGTCGAGCACGCCCTTGTGCGAGACCTCGCCGGAGTCGTCAAGCTCCGTGGGGCCCCGAGTCAATGCGTCGAATACCCCATCAAGCGCAACTTCGCTCGCGGTCGAGACGAGACCCTTGAGGTCGGCGCCCACGTAGCCCGGCGTCATCTTGGCCAGCATTCGAAAGTCGATGGCACCCGCCAAGGCCAGGTTTCGTGTGAGCGCGCGCAGGATGCATTCCCGACCTAGCTCGTCGGGCGCGCTGACGTTGATCTCCTTGTCGAACCTGCCCGTTCTTCGAAGCGCCGGATCCAGGCTATCTGGATTATTGGTGGCCGCCATGATGATGACCGGCTTTCCGCCAGTTTTCTTCAGGGCCAGGTCGTCCATGCAGGTGAGCATCTGGATCACGATGCGCTTCTCCATCTCGCGCTGTGCGCTCTCCCGTTTAGGAGTGATCGCGTCAATATCGTCGATAAACATTAAACAGGGTGCCATTCCGCGGGCTTCGTCAAAGTGTTCTCGGAGCTTCTTTTCCGACTCTCCGGACATGCCAGATACCACCGACGGGGCCGAGATGGATATGTAAGGTACTCGGAGCGCGGCGGCAAAGGCGTCGGCAATCATCGTTTTGCCGCATCCAGACGGCCCGTGCAACAGCACCCCTCTAACAGGCTCGGTACCCAAGTCAGTGTATCTGGTCGGGTGCCGTATCGGGAACGCAATCAGCCTTATAAGCTTCTTGACGACCGCGTCGACACCGCCGAGGTCAGCCAACGAGACATCGGCTGGCGGGGAGTGGTGGACACTCTTGCTGCTCTTTTCACCCTTTCGCTTCTTCGCTGGTGGCTCGCTCTCGAGCTCTCGGGCTTGCTGCTTTGAGTACGATGACCTGATCTTCTCTGGCACAACCGATTCTTTAGCATGACACCCTGCGGTGAGAGCACTCGCTCGGCGCTGGCGCGCGGGCGTCAAAACAGCCCCATCGCCTTTGGGTCGCGCCGAACGTGGTACTGACCACAGCCCGACAATGGTGTCGTTCATGGTATTCTCCTGGACAGCTATCAGACGCCACATAGTCAAGTTTTCGTTGGTGTTTCACGCACCTCTGTGATGGCCACCACTCTCGATGCTTCTCCGACGTCGCTGGCCGAGCCGGACTCCCTCTCGAGCTCACTCTCTCGGACCATCTCCATTACTCGCTCAATGCTATCTTCTAGGAGCCTCTTGCTTTTCCGGTTGAGACTCGAGTTGGAACGCTTGATGCGGTCATATACCGTCACCACAGACAATGGTGCGTCGCTCTTGCCATACTGTATTTGCTCCTCGGTGATCTTGCGCACAACTTGATATACCTGGTGGGTTCAGCGAGAAGACAATGACGTGAGCGCCGCCGGCCTCTGACCTCTTCGTCCAGCCCCTGCCGCAGGGTAACTCTACCGCCCTTGGATCTCCACGACATTGGCACGGGACCTGAGCGAGTCAGGATTAGTGGGGGGCACGAAGGGTCCAGGACTCCAGGAGCCCAGGGGGGGGGGGGGGGGGGGGGGAAGACAGTACTTTTGAAATTTGGACAACACTGTTGTGGTAAAAGCGCGGCACACGCGGCAAAGATGACGTATAGCGCCAGCGGCGGGAGAGCTATGACATGCCGCATCGACGACAGACAGGAAGTGTTAAGACTACGTCATATAGCCTCCCTATTATGGGAAACACAGGCAGCCGTCGAAATACAGGCAGCCGTCGAAAAGTGACGGCGCGAGATGAGTACGATGCATCGACGACCCAACCTCCACGTGCCCTCCGCCACAGTTCCCACCGAACGCTACAATGAACCTATGCTAACAACCCCTCGAAACCACCGGGCAGAGCAATCCTGGACCTCAAGACGCAGCGCGACAAGCTGCATCAGTACCAGCGACGGATCACGGTGCTGACGGACAAGGAGACGACCATCGCGAAGGAGCTGCTGGGGAAAGGCGACCGACGACGAGCGCTGCTGGCGCTGCGCCGCAAGAAGTACCAGGAGACGCTGCTGGCCAAGACCGACGCCCAGCTCGAACAGCTCGAGCGCCTGACGGCGGACGTCGACTTTGCTCTCGTGCAGAAGGACGTGTTGTTCGGACTCGAGCAGGGCACGCTCGTGCTCAAGGAGATCCACAGGGAGATGGGCGGCCTCGAGCACGTCGAGAAGCTCATGGGCGAGAACGACGAGGCGATAGCTTATCAACGGGTACGTGGCCTTACTATGACGCGGTCCCCATCTTCGAGAAACGGGAGAGAGAGAGAGAGAGGCGGAAGCCGGGTGGGGATGGGGCGAGGAGCGGTGTCTCGTGCGACGCCGTCGACCCTTCTGTCAACACCTCCCGTCGAGACGCCGAGAGCTCAACGAGACGGGCCATCGCTGACATTGTTCAAATTCTTGCAACAGGAACTCGGCGAGATGCTGGGCGGCAAGATGACGAACCAAGATGGCGAAGAGGTCGAAGACGAGCTGGAAGAACTCGAACGAGAGGTACCAAATCCATTTCCCCCTTCATCCTTCATTTCCTACTCACCGTACTCGTTAACCCTACTTCCCCGTTTCCCCCCCCTAAGCCCCTTCCCTCCCCCGCTAGAGCTATATATATTTATATAAATTCATGAAGCCGCTGACAAGCTACCGTTCCTCCACCGCAAAGGTATCGACCGCGACATCGACGACGACGGCGACGACGATACAAGACATTGTCCCGCTCATCTCACAACGGAATATCTCTGCTAGACAACAGAATACCCTCCCGACCGTGCCGGACACGGAGCCGCAAGCGCAGCAGCCCGTCTCGTCGTCGCCGCGACGGATGAGCAGAGAAACGTCTGATCGCACGGCGGCGCAGGCTCTGCACGCTTGATTGTCTTGCATGGTATCAGATGTGGTACGTAGTGCCTTGGCGATATTAGATACGGCAGTGCTTCGGATGCGTAGAAGGCGTTGGATCATGGGGTTACGGGGCTTGTTTGGTCCTCCGATTTTTATACAGAGCGCCGGGGCGCAAGACGCAGGGCGTGACTTTTGTCAGCGGCGGCTGTGCGATGGGTGGTACTTTCTTATCATATGACATTCCATTGCAGCGCCTTGTCCTCGATACTGCTCACGGACATGGCATTAATGCATGTATGCCTGCACGCATTCAGTGTAGCGAAGCAACATACGCAGAGATCAGATGAAAAATCTCAACCACTATTTTTAAATTTTTTTAGAAAAGTATCAACAGCACCACGCACATGAGACTGCGTCCCACAACCGATTATCCTAATCTTGAAGCTCCTTGATTCTGGCCTTGATGAATTCGAACGAGGAGAAGAAGATGGCGTTGACGATGCAAGATCGGCCCATGGATACGCCCAGACCTGTTTTTTGGGCCCCGTTCCTGTCAGTGATTGGTGTGCCGGGTACGGTGCGTTGGTCTGGTCCATGGTCTCGTCGACTACCTTGCCATCGTCGCGCGGGGATGGGATGAGCTTACCGCGATACATGGCCCGGTTGAAGAATTGAATCTTGGGTGTCTTGACGTTGGTGCCGCGGCGGTGCGTCAGGCAGTTTCGCTGGTAGATGCTCTTGGCCGAGTCGATGGGGTAGATCTGAGAGGGAGAGACGGTCAGCGGAGTGTCCCTTGTCCTGACGTCATCGCAACGAGAGGGGCTTCGCACGCAGGCCCAGCTGACCAAGCCGCAGAGCGCTCCCGCGACGACAGGGGCCACGGGCGACGACTGCGACTTGATCGTCGAAGCAGTCACCTGCTTGCAACTCTCATAGGTCATGAAGTAAAGAGCCGTTCCCAACGTATCCCGCACTGGATCGAGCAGGATCAGCGACGAGTTTCAAGGCCGATGCGCGGATGAGAACCCTATGCGAGAGGCAACGTCCGTAAGCTTACACAAGTGCAGATGAAAGCCCGCGTACAAGCCAACGACCCCTTTGTGTCGGACAATGTTCGCGGCGGTGCCAAAGGTGCCCTTCTGCTGATAGCTGCGTCGGAGGGCGTCGTCCATGCTGCCGACGTTGCTTCGCGCCATCAAGACCGAGGTTTGGGCGCTCAGCTTGGTCAGCTCAAAGGGGCCTAGTTGGACCAACGTAACCCAGTTAAGTCCAATCACGGCCATGAAATCCTGACAGATGGACCTCGGCTGCTTACACGCGATGGTCGTGATGATGCCACCGGCCGTCGCCCCGGCCGCTGCCGAGCAGACGAGAGTCGACGGCGTGGGGTACGTCCCTGGCGTATTGATGATTGCCATCGGCGATCTGCCCGTGACGCGCTCGATCCAGCCTGAATAGGCGTATTTGGACTTTTGGTAGATCGAGAACGACACCGTTCTGACCAAAGTGATGCTGAACAACGGAGCAGCGGAGCCTGTGCACCGAGTCCTGTCAGGTCGTCGTCCTGGGCGATCGGCGCCATACGCATGGCTCCACTCACCTCGCCAGAACCCTTTGGCCCCTTCGGTCTGGTACGTATGGCGGACGCAGTCGGTAAAGTGATGAAAGCCATACCTACATCCTCATCAGCCAGGCAGGTCAAAATCGAGAAGATGGGACGAGAAGGGTACCCACGCCTGCATTCGAGTCTTCACCGAGTCCAGAGGATACTGATGAGACGAAAGCGTTAGTGGAGGTATACTGGCAAGAATTCCCCCGACCCCGTCTACAGAGACCCTGTCATAGCATACCGCAGTGCAAGTCGACAGGACACTGCTGGCGCAAGCCGCGATCTCGGTCCGGTACGTCTTCAGCCAGGTCTGAGGGAGGTCTCCGGCCACCAGCTGCAGGGCCAGAACCGGATACCGGGGCCTAGCGGCTGATTTGGCATCATGCTGTCTTCTCGATGAGTCCGGCATCGTCGCAAGACTGGATCGTAGACAGGTTCTGCTTGAAGATAGCGACGACGACGACGGTCCTCAACTGGGATGGCGGTCGTGTCGGGAGCCAGGGGTAGTCCATTAACATCACGCTCCCGCCGGACGCGCATGTCAAGTGGGAAGCTGCCCTAACGTTCCCGACTGTCGTGGTCCGGAACCTGCGATATCGCGGGTGTGGGCGATGTCGTTCGTCGTGTTGTGATCAGGGTTTGCGCCGGGCTGAGGACAGCGCCGAGCCCCGCCCCTCTTCTCCTCTCCTGTCGCGGGTAAAAAGTGGCAGCCCTTTGCCCCTCCCTGCGGGGTCTCGCACTATTCGGTCACACAGTGACGGGGACGAAACAAAGAGACCTTTGTTGGCGTTCGGATGAAATCATACGAGTATAGTGCTTGAAATATATTCCTGGACAGTTGATACAGTATATTATGCAAGGGTCGACCAGTTGAAAGAAGATCAGAGTAACATTCCAAAGCGAAGAACACGGATCAAAGAGACTATACGTCGTCGATATCGTAGGGACAAGCGCTCAAGGCAATTCGAAGCGTCCCCCTCCCAACGGTGCCACAACGGGGAGTACGACTTCTGTCAGACTCCGCTCTGAAATGCCATTAGCTCCAATAGTAACAGTCCTCGCCAATGCATACCCCACTTTTGGGCAGAGGTCACGTGGAGAAACGGTGGCGTCGGTGGCTGGGTGAGGGGTTTGGAATCTTCCCTGCCGTTACGTACGAGTACGCACCGGCAGACGGACTACGTAAGCACGTCTGTAGCGCCACAAGGGTCTCGATGCTTTTACCCCCGCGTTAGCATACTGTACGAGTAGACGTGGCCTGCAGTAGTAGTACGTATGTACTCCGTACGGACCGTATACTAGGCCTCTTTAGGCTACCACTAAATATCCCGTTGTGTGGTACGACCAGGATTAGTTGTTCAAGCCCCAGAGATTCAAACCAGCACCTGCACCGCACCTGATGAATCTGACAGGCGCAAAGACAAAAGACGATCCAGCAAACAGAAACTGCAGCCTTGACATACCGGGGAGGAGAATATAAGATTGTACTACAGAGATACTATCTAGGGAAAGGCTTGTGGATTGGCTCTGTTGATGTAAGTAGACGTTCTGCTTCGTTTTAGGAGTACTGATATTGACGGTCTGGCATCAGAACTGTCCTGTACATCTGGTGGACAAGGGAATGGGCTTGTAAACGATTGTCTTTTGTGGCGTGCAGTCAAGATGATCTTGTTACTGATCTCAAGCACAACCATCTGCCGGAAGCCAAGTTTCTGAGATTGTCCTGATTCGTTATCTTACTGTAAGCATGTCATTGTTCATCCAGGACTCCTGCATCGCCATGTGGACTCGAGGGTATATCATCCATGTAAGGGCATGGCAGAGTTTCCTCACAGGCCTGGACTGTCTTCCGGCGTTGGGACGGACGGTGGGACAGATGAAGGAGAGAAAATAGCTGATGCTGTGTGCAAGATCGCCAACATTACATCCCGCCGACCCGCTCCCACGATGCCTCCATCGACAGAAATATGATACAGGAATCGCTTAGATCCAGCAAGAGACATGTACAGCAGAGAGCAGAAATGACAAGATATTCACCGTCTGCCGGCGGTGGCGCTCACTCCAGCACGATGATGCGCGGTGGCGAGGGCGGTTCCCGCCGAACGCTTGATGGTCTAAAGCGGTCGGTTGCTTCGTGATTGACGTGGCTCCGTGAGACGGGTGCAGCGGACATGAAGCGATGGGTCCGGGGAGGTTCGTGCTCGACGATGTCGGCAGGGGTCCGAGGATGAAAGGGCAGACCAGCCGAGTAGGTGCCGCTGTGCTGCAGCGACGTATGATCGGAACGCGGCGGCCGTTCGGGCAGTCGGCCATCTACCGGATAAGTCAAAGACGTTGTGCGCCTTGCAAGGTCCTCCGATGATCGTCTTGGGGGCATGGGTCGCTGAGGGAGATGATCCAGGGGTCGCCGCTTCGAGGCGCGATAGAAAACCGGCGCTGTCGAGTTCCAGGTCGCCGAGGGTCCTGGCGCGAGGGCGTGTGGGGAAGAACGGTGCGAGCTTGGTGGTAGGATGCCCTGCCCATTCTCTGCCACATAAGAAGGCTTCCGGCGAGGTTTCTCCCGGTCCTCAACTGGGATCAAGTAATGCGGCAATCGATGTTCGTGCGGCGAACGTCGATCATGATATGAACCGGACAGAACGCCGCGCGAAGGAGAAGAAGCGGAAGCAAGCGCGAAAGAGTCCCGACCGGACAGATCGGAAGAAGGGAAAAGAGATCTGGTGCCACTCTCTCTGACCGGCAAGTCAGAGGCTGTTCTGTGGGCCGGCACGCTTCTAAAGGGCAACCGAGCAGTTGCTTCGTGAGGAGAATGAACATGCCCGCGGACCTCGTCCACGTGGCGCACCTGTGGACGGTGCCTGGAAGGATCATCGGCTGGGGACAGAGGGTGAAGCCGCCGAGGCTGTGAAGAACCTTCGAAAACAAGAAAGGGAGATGCCGAGTCTCGTACGTACGGAGACGGAGGTGCTCCTCGGACAACATCCTCAACGAAAAAGCAGCCAGGCCCGGGCTTCCCATCAGAGCTAACCGGTGTGGCTACACGGTAGCGGTGGTCGAGCGGCTTGAGGTTGCAGATGCGCCGCCTTTCATCGGAAGGGCGGACGCCTGTCTCTTGCAGCCGGAACTCTTCGTATGCAGCCTCCGACGTGGATGCTGGTGCTGGTACTGGTGCTGGTGCTGATGGAGGAGGAGGAGGAAGGGGAGGAGGACGCGAGTAGGTACGACTTTCGCCATGAGCCCTGTCTGACGAGCGGTGTAGAGGCGCAAGGCCGCTTGTCGACCCCGCCTTCAGGGATCGGTGGGAAGTGACCGCTGGCAGCTCCCGGTCGGAAGGTACCACAAGGTCCCACGCCGGAATCATTGGTCCCAGCCCGCCTCGGGCACCTCTCAAGGCGTCGTCGTCGTCGTCATCGTCGTGTGAGCCGGTAAATGCGGAACCATGAGCGCGTTGCTCGGTCTCGCGATAAACTCCATCCAACGGCCCTCGGCTTTCGCACGAGAAGACCACGGGGATCCTGTCTCCCTCTGGTCGTTGCATGACCGGCTGCGGCTTTGGCACGTACAAGGGCCTGTCTGAAAGGACAGACGAGAAGACAGAATGAACGCGAGGATCTTTGAAAATCCTCGTTGGAGAACGCAGTCGGTTGTAGTTGGTCCCACGGTCCTCGGGTGCTACCGGAGCAGCCTCCAGACGCCTGGTCACGGTGGCGAGGCGGAGAAGGGAGTGATCGGTTTGCTGCGGCGGAAACAAGACGGACGACGGACGAGGTCTCTCCGGAAGGGGGTACCTGATTCAGAGGTCAACCTGGTGATGCTATCAACGACTGGAGAGCTACATACTTCGAGCCGGTAGCTGTATGTAGTCGCTGGTCTCCAGATGCTCCAGGACTTGGACGGTACCCAACACCCAGTGCGCCTGAGCTGCTGCCGGGCATCGCGGTGGAGCCCTCTGTACCCACGACCGGGGATCCGGTTGGGGTGGGGTTCTCGCCTTCTTGTAGTCGCTCAAAAGCGCTGTATCGATGAAAGCCTCGTCGGCTTAGACGAAGTCTCTTTCTGGCATCCGCCGACGGCATACAGTGCGTTGCATATCGGCGCCCGCCTTCCGCGGCGTCGTCCAAGATGTACGGCTGGTCGTCATCGTTGGGACCGTCATCGAGACCGTGACCGCGGCTTGCCTGGGTGGGCTCGAAATCAAGCACGTGCACGACAGGGTTGCTGGAGATGAACTCGACGCTCGAGTCTCGTTCGGCGTTGCGCTTCACGCCCGCAGCTTCGTCGTCGTCGTCGTCGTCGTCGCCGTCGTCGTCGTCGTCGTCGTGCATCTCTTCATCCGACTCGTCTTCATCGTCCGAGATGACGATGACTTCCCGCAGGATCTCTTCCATCTCATCGGCATCGGCCTTGTCGTTCTCATCATCTCCTCTCCACTCGGTCAGCTTGCGGAGGCATGCGGCCTCCACCCTGGCCCGCGCGTCTTGAAATGTGGTGCTCCGCAAGAGGCTATCGTATTTGGTATGAACGTGACGAATGTGGGCCACGACGGCTAGCTGCACCCGCCTCGGCAGCGGCAAATTGGCCGCGGTACCTACCTTGTTCTTGCCCTGTGCGATGGTCAACAGACGTACCCGATCGAGAGGCCGGGAAGACGGTCTACCTGTTTGAATGCCCGCGCAATGATCATCTTCTTGTCGTGCCTGGGGATCTTGGGAAACAAGTCCGCAAGAGCATCTTCCGCTTCGGCATTGAGCCGCTCTTGCGATACAGAAGACTCACCGGCCGCTGCAGGGTCGTTCTGCTGGCGGTTCGACGGGACGGCGTTCTTCGGCGGCCCGAGGACACGGCCAGCGCGAGTGACCGTCAGATTGAGATCCTGGCAGACTTGGTGAACGACCGTCGTCGCAAAATGGTAGCCGATGCGATGGACATGCTGGGTGATGTTCTTGGCGGCCTGATGAGAAGTCTAGCGTCGTCCAGTCAGCGAGGGAGTCGACCCAGAGGGGATTAGAACGCCGGCAGCCTACAGAGACGATAAAGACTTGCTTGCCGATCACGCGTGAAAGGTCTTTGCACCTCTGGGTCAGAGAGGGATTGCCGGCGGGAATGAAGGTGTAGCCTGGAGGGGCTTTTGCCCGAAAGGAAATCTATCGAGAGGCGGTCAACGGATCGTCCAAGCATCCTCGGTGGCAGGACATCTAAACACACGACCGTGCGGAGCTTTCTTCGTTTCTTCTCCTGTGAGATGGACTCAAAGACAATCTTATGACGATGGGAGCCGCGGGGCGGCCGCTTTCCTCTAGCCGCCGACGCGGCCGAGTTCACCCGAGTCATCGCAACAAGATCAACGAGCAGGTCTCCTCGACCGCGACCATCTTACAAGGAAAGCGCTTGAACAGGGACCACGCTGATGAAGCTGACGGTGATGATGATGGTGGTGCCGGCCGATGGTGGGAACGTCTGGAACCTGATGCGACGTCGCCGATGGTCATCTGTTGCTGATCTCATAGCCTCACCCTCGCCCTATCGCCTTATGTTCCCTGCGACGGTGGTGTTATCGGTACGAAGCACGTTGCGTACTCGAGATGCTGACGAATCAAAGCGCTTATATAATCACAAGATATCTTGGTCACATGACTTACGGTACACATGACTGCAGTCACGTGCCCCGTGCTTCTTATTGGACATTGCGGTCTCCGACCATATCTACAGTACGAGTACATACGCACT
The DNA here is from genome assembly GCA_963422465.1 of Lichina pygmaea. NCBI lineage: Eukaryota > Fungi > Ascomycota > Lichinomycetes > Lichinales > Lichinaceae > Lichina > Lichina pygmaea. The sequence goes on from OY730171.1 coordinate 1,557,158, forward strand.
TGTTGGGATGGGACCATCACCAGTATCCCGGATGGAGATTCTACATTCTTATCGTCATCTGTATCGACATCTGTTGCGGGTTGTGCAGTACGCGGCGCCCGCTCGGCATGTTGTCCGCGATCGAATTCGAGAGAGCTTTCGCAGGTCCCAAAGGACCGATTTCGATCCGGACTCCATCGCAAGGACGCTCGAGCTCTTGCACAACGCCGCCAAGTGGACAGGATCGGAGCATAAGATCGTCAGGAACATCCTCCATCCGAGGTATTTCCTTCACAAGAGGGGCAAAGAGTGGGCATACCCATGCAAGTCTGCCATACGATCACTGGAGAAGGAAGCTGACTATCCTCATTTTTCAGCCCCCTTTGGTGGACACAGAAGCATGATCTCGAGCGCAGAGCAAGCCTACAGCTAGATAGAGTTGTGCAACTTCTCAACGGTACTCGTGGTCTGTGCCTACGATGATGGTTCTCGCATGCTGGGAAGGTACCTCCGTACGGCGGAAGGAGGTTCAAGGTGCAGGTGCTGCGACGGCAGGCGTTCAAGCTCTCGGATCGTAATACGTTTATCGAATGTGTTTTCTGCAGTTGAACGCCGTCGCCTACTCGTACGAGTAGAAGCAGGCACAAGCCATGTACGGAGTATTCCGTACGTTACGTACTTACGTACAGTACGTATAGTAACGCACGGAGGTACGAGTAAGTACGTGCATATTTTACGTATACTCCGTACGTACCTCGGTACTCGTATGAGGTCGAAGCTCGCTAGTACTTTTGACAGTCAGGTATCCCTACGGAAACTTTGTGTTGGAGCTACCGGTACGTAACGTACATACGTACATACGTACTCCGTACGGAAGTACGTACCTAACGATCTCTCGTGACCTGGCACAAGCGGTCGGATTAGACGACTCTCAAAGTAGTATATTAGTAAGCAGCCGCGGAACAGTATGTCTCCGAGAGACGCAACCGAGAAGCATGTGAATATGTGAGCCCGAGGTTCGCTGATCGACCTTGACGCAGCGAACAAGCCGATGTCGCCGCCCGATCCGGTGCAGCGCAACGACGACGAGACATTGGTCGGGGCCAGCATCCTACTACAACTACGGCAGCCGGTACGTAGTACGACAGCTCTCCAGAGCTAGACGACCGTACTGTACCGTACCGCCACCTCCGCATCCATCACCGTCGCCGGCGCCATCACCGCCATCGTCTTCGACAGCGCTCACAATAAGCCCACTTTCAGTACCTCTCAGTACCCTCACATCAATTCATCGAGTGAGTGCCCTTTGCGATCGCTTCTGCCCTGCCTCCGAGTATCGCGCTAGTGGTAACGAAACGTGCGTCTCAAGGCCAGCACCTCGGCACGGCCGTTTTATTTTCTTCCCTCCGGGTTGCGGCAAAGCGGGCTTCGCTCATCCTGTCGCCACCAAGTGGGGCTTGCCATTTGAAGATCGCGCTGGATGACCACGTACGACTATATCTCTCTCTTTCTCATCGACCCCGTCCTCAGACACACTCGACGCTGGTCCGCCTTTGCTTTGTCCGAGCGGCCGAAAGACGTCTGCGCCGGTCAGGTCACCACGGCCGAGCATGCGACGGTGCTGGAGCATTCCGTGGATTGTTCCGAGTCGGTAGCCGAGGATCTGGTCGACCCTGGCTGCGCTCTCGCCGATGATGAAGAAGCCGACCGTGGCGGGTTGCTAGAGGTGCCCGTGGTGCCCCCGGACAGGGAGCGAGCCCTGGATCCCACTTCGGACCCTGGAGGGGAGCGGGAGGAGGCGCCGGGGCGGCGGCGACATGTCCCGGCCGATCGCCCGGAGGAGCTGAGGCGGGACGAACGCGTACCGGTACGGACTGCCCTCCGAGGCTCAGCTGGAATCGAGGACGGATCGAGCCACGCTTCACATGGCGTCGTAGAGCGCTTCGGGCCGCCAGGGTCGTCGTCCGGGGTGAGACCTAGAGCATCGGCCGGCACCAACTTCGTGTCGATGATGATGGTCGACGGTAGTGAGGCTCTTCCGAGGTCGGTGCCCGGCCGGGGTATGTCCGAGCCTGGCAGCCCGGAGCCGCAGGCCAGCTCGTCCGTGAGCGAGATTCTGCCCGCCGACGACGGCCAGAGGGTGCTGCGGCAGAGAATCCTGAAGATTCGCAACATGCCTGTCACCGCATCGGAGACGGCGCGCCTGATGCACGAGCTCATGAACGAACGGTATCGCCAGCTTCGGGCGGTGCATCAACGCCGTCCGCAGCATCGCAAGAGTCCGCCCGGTCCCTCGTTGTCCCCGACGCCCGAGGACCAGCGTCCTGCGCCGAACGCCGGCTCTGGCGACGGTCGTGAGGCGACGCCGAGCTCGAGCTCCGCAGCTCCCGCTTCCGACGACCCCTACCACCTGACCGTCGACGACCTGAAGCGGACGTACGTCCCCGTCCAGAGCAAGGTGCCTCGTCACGGCCGCAGTCAGTCCTCTCACTCGGACCTGGACGACGACGGTGGCCAGGCCACGCCGCACCGTCTCGGTTGCCGCCACTACAAGCGCAACGTGAAGCTGCAGTGCTCGACCTGCGGACGTTGGTACACCTGCCGATTCTGCCACGACGAGGTCGAGGACCATGTCTTGATCCGAAAGGACACCGAGCACATGCTCTGCATGCTCTGCGGCTGTCCACAGCCGGCGGCCGAGACGTGCGTCAACTGTGCCGAGAGCATGGCGTGGTACTACTGCGCCATCTGCAAGCTGTGGGACGATGACAGCGGAAAGAGCATCTATCACTGCAATGATTGCGGCATCTGTCGCATAGGTCGTGGCTTGGGCAAGGACTATTTTCACTGCAAAGTGAGTGCCCTCCTTCCCTTCTTCTATCCTTCTAGCCACCCAACCCTCCCGTGGGTTCGAGCTAGCAGAGTCGTTGACCGATTGCCTGGGCTCGCAAAAGACTTGCGGCGTTTGCATGTCCATCGCCATCGCCGACTCGCACAAGTGCATCGAGCGCTCGACCGACTGCGACTGTCCCATCTGCGGCGAGTACATGTTCAACTCGCCCGAGACGGTGGTCTTCATGCCGTGCGGACACAGCATCCATCTCAAGTGCTACTACGAGCACGTCAAGACGTCGTACCGCTGCCCGCTGTGCAGCAAGAGCATGGTCAACATGGAGACCTCGTTCCGGAACCTCGACCGCGCCATCGAGAGTCAGCCGATGCCGACGGGCTTCCGGGACACCAAGGCCCTGGTCTATTGCAACGACTGCGCCGCCAAGAGCAGTGTGTCGTACCACTGGCTGGGTCTCAAGTGCGGACTGTACGCGCCGCCCCGACCAACTCCCATCCTACAGACGTGTGTCGCTTACATCTGCCGTAGATGTGACTCGTACAACACGGCGCAGATCAAGATCTTCAATGGGCCGGGTCCCGAGCGCACCCCGCTCACGTCGGCGCCATCCGCAACCCAGGAGAGCGCACACCTCTTGAGCTCGTCTCTGCCCGCCCAGGGTCCTCGATCGCACACCGCATCTGGCGTCGTCGATGCTGGGTCCAGCAACATCGATCATCCGTCCGCGTCGTCGCCGTCGTCCCAGTCCCGAGCTGGCCCCGCGTTGGGCTATGTCGAAGCAGCCGCGTCGTCGGTGGCAGCGCTGTCCAGCCGCCCGAGTGGTAGGCCGTCGCGCCTTCAGCCGCCTGCTCAAATGCCGTCTGATGCGCCTTCCGAAGGGGCTCCCGAAGCAAGAACTCGGGTGCCGACCATCGCGTTTGAGCCTCCCATAGCCCCTGACGGTTCTTCTTCCTTGTTGCCCTCGCAGGTTCCTTTGTCGGCCCCGTCAACGCTACCGGCAACGGCCAACGTAGACGCCCGCATCGACGACAGCAACAACGACGACGACGGCGACGGTCGTCGACAAGGGGCCCACGACGAAGACGAAGACCAGGAGGAGATCAACTTCTGGGGTGAAGACGGCATCATGTTCGGCCCGATGACGGACACGGAGCTACTCAACAGCCACGTTGTCGACGACGACGAGGACGGAAACGTGTCGAGCCTTGTGTCTCTCGACGAAGACGATGAAGACGACAATGATGACCTTTACGATGTTACTGATGACGGTGACGACGATGACGACGACCGTCTTGATGACCCGGACGATGACGATCATGCTGTTGCTGGTGTTAGTATCGATGGTGGTGGCAGTGGTGGCGGCGGTAGTAATGGTACCACCCGCGCCGTCCACAGCGCCAGCATCGTCCACCACGACGACGACGACGACGACGACGACGACGATATGATGGAATTGATCGGCCATCGATGAGCCCGTAAGCCACGAGCCATGAGCCTTGAGCTCTGCGAGATGGGATGATATGGTGTACTCGCGAAAGGGGTTTCCTGGGGGACAGCGGTCGAAGAGCAACCACGAGTATGAGCTTCATACGGTGCTGTCTTTGACGCTGTTGTTGTTGCTGTTGTCATTGTGCTTGTTGCTGGTGCTGGTGCTGGTGCTGGTGCTGGTGCTGGCTGGTGCTGGCTGCTGCTATCAGGAACATGGGAGGCACATGAGGCCCTGGAGGCACGTGAGGGTAGCACATAAAATTTAGAGAAAGTGGCGAGAATGAAGATCCCTAGCACGTTGGTCGACCATGGCTTTTAGTCCATCGTGACTTTTAGTCCATCCATCGTGATTTATAATCCATCGTGACTTGAATCCATCATAGTGAGCCAACAACACGACAGAAAGACGTCAAGACCACCCAACCAAGACCACTAGGCCACGGCTAGACCAGACCAGACCAGACCAGACCAGACCAGACCAGAACCAATACTGAAAATGGCAAAGTGAGGGGACATGTGAAAGCTCATGATCGTGGAATCTCAGGGCTGTGGGAAAGCTCAAGATTCGTGGGCCCTTCATGATCCTGAGCCGTCAACTATTGTGGACCCTCATCATCGTGTGGAAGCTCACTCGCGATCATCGAAGCGCATGATCGTGGAACTCTAGAACCTTGGAACCTGGAATCTGGAACATGGAATGTTAGGCTTGTGAACCATCGGGCTTTTGAAGCTCAGGGGATCGAGAAACACAGGTCTATGAACTACCGCAAGAAGTACAGGGCATCGAGTCGAGAACCGGCCTGACCCAATTTTCCGTGAGACGTATCCTGGGCGTGATATCTGGATGTCATCCCCCGAGCCGCGGGAGGGGGGGGGGGGGGGGGGGTTGGGCGTGTTTTTCTGGGCATGTTCTTTCTGGGGGCCATGGTTCCTGAGCGTGTGATCCCCCCCCCCCCCCCCCCCCCCCCCCGAGTGTATTTTCCGGGCGATGATTCCTGAATTCGATTCCAGAGAGTGGATTCGGAGCATGGGTTGACGCTACTCACGACGACTTCTCGAGTCTCCTTCGTGGCGGGGGTTTACGGTAAGGATGTACCGTATGTATGTAGTGTATGTTCCGCACAACGTTCATATCTTCCGCAAGTCGCTCCTTCGGCGATTGGCTCCTTCCGCAAATGGATTGTTTCCGTAATGCCTTCTTCAGCCATGGCTCTCCAGAGCGAACTAGGAGCTTTCTACCTCCCTCCCTCTCGTTTCTTGGCCTCACGTTTTGGGCCTCACCCTTTTGGCCTCAATTTTTGGTATCACGTGAACCTCCCGAATTGAAAATTGATGGAGCAGCTGGATTGGATGGCTGGATTGGATATCTGGGTTAGAGACGGGCACGGCGAAGATAAGGAGGGGAAAAGAAGGAGGGGGAACGAGGGTTCAAGTAGATCAGACACTTTTTTAAGCGCTATAAGTACACGATACATAGAACAGAAGAGTACTTTGTACAGACCAACGAATGAATGAGATGGACCTGAGCAACTCTCCTAATTCGCATTCTTAGACATGACATGCACCGATCATCTTCTTCTTCTCCCTACATACCATGAGATCCTTTTATCTCTCCTCTCTCATCGAATGTCTTTCAAAACCCCGCCGCGCGTTTTCGTTTCCCTGGTGTTGCTTTTCCTCCCGCTGGCGTCAAGCTGATTATCGGTCTGGGGAAAGCGAGACGGTGATGTCCGCCGCCAATGCCGCGATGGTCGCCTTGGCCGCCGTGCGTGAGGTGCGTGACGGTTCGGCTCCCAAAGACACCTGGTTCGGTCTGGGTCATGGGTATGTCGCCGCCGCCGTAGTCGTCGTCGGCCTCGTGCTGCTGAGCTTCAGCGTTGGCTCGTCCGCGATCATGCCCAAGCTCATCACGCTGAAACGAATCGTGACGTTGAGCGGGTTTGCGCGAGATGTTTATCCTCGGTGTAGCGCCTGGGCCGTCGCCATCTGTTCCATTCAGCCGCCCCGCGCCGTGTACGTGTTGTTGCGACAAGAAGAAGGCGGGTGAGGGTGCGTCGGAGGGCATGGAGATTGGGCCCTTGCGTTGTTGCATTGCAAAGTTGGTCCTGAAGGGGTTAGTGGTTGCTGTTCTTCGTCCAGCCGTCGAGGGAGTGCGTGGTAGCTTTTGGAGGCCTCGTGGGCCTGGCTCGTCTTGCTTGTTTGCCGCGGCACTGAGAGCGGCGGTGGTGGATTCCCATGAATAGCCGGCGGGGTCTGTGCCAACGGTCCAGTGGGCGAGGAGAATCGAGACTGCCGGAGGTATAGGACAGGTCTGACGAGGCTTGGATATGGACGTGTAGACGTGCAGACGAGCCAATGGATCGTCTTCTGCATTTTCAGAGGTATCATCCATTGCTTGTGCACTGGTTGAGCTTGATCTCGCGGGTAGTGGCTGAGATTGGATCTGTAAGAGATTGGACGGGCTTGTTTGCGAGTGGGAAAGAGTCTGGCTGGAGGTAGATCGACCAGTAGTGCCGAGCGTCAGTGATGGAGGTTCATATGCTTTCGATGACGCCCTGTTTGTGGGCGTGAATCGCGTAGCTTGTCTCAGAGAGCGCCAATGCACTCCAGCGGCCCTAGCTGGGAGTAGCTGAATGCTGAGGCTCGCAAGATACAGATGGACGGCCGTGTTGAGAGCAATGTGGCCACTGGATTCTATGTATGCGGTGGGCGCCGTGATGCGAAGGGGGTCAATCCAGTCTTCACAGAGGCGGCTGTGGATACGTGCGATCGAGTGACGAACGTTCTCCGCATTTGAACGGCCAACACCGGTGGAACCGTCCAGCAATGGTGGCCATGCAGCATGTCTCAAAACATGTTTCGACGGCCCTGAGCTTTCGTCCTCCGACTGCGAAGACTCGGCGAGCATGTCGATGAGGGCGGTAACGAAAGAGGAAGCCTGATCGATGCTGGTGGCCGTCGGCATATTGCGGCATAGCTGGAACCTGAAAGGTGCATCAGCGACTGCCTGTGATGTGGGGATGGCAAAGCGTACAAGGTTAGATTTGGCCCTTCTTCCGCCCGGTTCTCCAAGAAACACCGTCTCGCGGCTCTTAGAACCCGCCGACTGCTTTTGCGCTCAGCTAGCGCATCGGCGTTCTGCTGTCCATTACGCTGTCCATGGGGTATATAATCCATCTCGAGGACGGCGTATTTATAGAGCCATTCCCATGACAGCGTCCAGATGTCCTTATTGACGCGAGTGGTAGCTTTAGACGAGTTGCCGTGGCCGTCCCGGCCTGTTCCGCCAGGGGCTTCACAGGGGCTCAGATAATCATCTTCCACCACGAACGCGTCGTCTTCAGCCTGCTCATGGCGCACCCTGCGGCTCAAGCTCGACGTCCCTGGGTCTGCCTGATTGATCACCTGGACCTTCTCTGCCTTCCAACGACTCCATTCAGCCGTCGTCAGACCGTTCTCGTACACACAACGATGCAGGCTCAGGTCGTTTGCTAGCACGAAAAGCGCGTAGATGTTTAGCTGATTTCCTCTGGGGATGTTTTTTGATCGTCTCGAATTGGTATTCAGCGGCGTTGAAAATTCAGTCGATACCAGCAATAGGGATGAGATATTCCGCTTTCTGGAGTTCTGCTCCTCGTCACAGTGCCATAGCTCGGCTGGGTATTCTATCCTGTATGGGTCCGACACTGAGCGTGGCAGAGTAACGTCGGCATCGGACTCTGCAAAACGAAAAACCGTGGTGAGGCCCGACAACCTCGAATAAAGTAACAACGATACGCCTGTGGGCCCATCAGTCAAGACGAAATCTATCGAGCCTCTCACTTACTCACTACGCCGGCAATCTGTGACGGACAGCTGTAGACTCTTATCATCCAAATTCCTCGAATGCCTCCAAGAGAGCAGGACTCTGCAACCAGCAAAGCCAACCTGCACGACGTCCGCTGCGACTGCCGGGACGGTGTCTAACCAGAAGACTTGAGATGTTGTCACAACAAAGACATGATTCATATTCATCGGGCTTCTTTGAACATCTAGTATCCAATGAGGTGTAGCCGCAAGACCGAGATCTGGGACTTGTAAACGAGGGGCCGAGCGGCTTTTGAGGTCTAAAACGGCCATTGACTTCCGGGAGAAGACAAGGAGCGTGTGGAGATTCCCAGTCCAGCATAGACGACCCCAGCCGTCTTCACTGGACTCGTGCGCCCCGATAGGTAGAGGCTCGCTCACCAACCCACTACCCTCAAGCATTGCCTCGTACAAACGCCCGCCATGCTTCTTCCTCTCAATGTTCCACACACTCCAGGCGCCCTTCTGATCCAAGATTCCGACTTGGCGGTTATACCATGGATTGAAAGCAACGTCAGAGTGGGCAATTCCACCCGTTTGGTCGATAGATAGAGCAAGCACCGGGTTTGGGTTGATTACCCGACAGGGCTGCCGTCTCGTTTCCGTTCGGAATGAAAGTCCTGGGGAAATCTGGCCGTACAGCGGCCGGAGAATCGTTGTTGAACCCAGCTGGCGAACCGCCAGCCATTTTCCGGGGCGCCCGTCTCGCCACGCAAAGCAGACTTGCTGCACAGGGCCGTGGTTGCCTGTCCAGTACGTTCCTCCGTCTACAGCCAAATGCGGTACCCTCGGATCCGCATCATGTTGGGGTGTGTGGCTCTGACAGGAAAGATGGCGGTCCTGCACTGCGAGGAGACGCACGGAGTCCCGAGCATCTCCAGCGACAGCAGCCACAATAGGGACTGACGGGGCACATGATCGTGCGAGATCCACATTTCGCGCTTCTCCAAGTGCAAGACGACTTCCAATGGCAGGGTCGTGATGGAAAGCGACTTTCGTTACTGCCTCTGATATCTGTGCCAATGGTTGCAGAAGATGTGCTCCAGGAGCAACTTCTGGATAGTTCTTGAGTAAGTTTTTGATGGCACGATCTTGACTCTCTGAGAGACCTTCATATACCCTCTCTCCTGAGACGAGCACATCATGACAGTCAAGATATCGGAGGGTATGGTCTAGGCTCCTATATCAGCAAGCCACCTTCCATCGAATAAGAGGCGGTGCCATCTACGCACGTCGGCCGGGTTCACGAGAGAACCTCCAGGTCCTGTCCTCGCCGTCATAGAGGGCTCGACCAACATGTCCGTAGGTCAGATCCGTCGTCCGCTGGCTATCCATTGGGTTCGTACTGGGTCCGGGGTCCACCGCTATCAACAGCTAGTAATTCCATTCCAAACGCGTCAATCTCAGCTGACTGTTGGTACTGCCCGCGAAGCCCTGGCATTATTAGCTCCCACGGCTCCATCACGCAAATGAAGCAGGGGTGGGCACATTACAACATGAAGATCGCATCTGGAACATCTTTCGTAAGTCGCGATACTGTCGCTTGATTTTTAGCTGTATGATGTACGTACTACTATTACAATTTTTGTTACGCGTTTCTTGCGCAGTTTTGATTGTTGTCAGAGCAACTACCGGCACTGGGTCACGTGCCAAGCAAAGATACACAACATTCAAGTCGCATCATCCGTTTCAGCGCAGTCCCGAATGCAGAACCCGATCCAGCAGATTGACTGATTGAGCAAATTCACCCAGCAGTGAAGCTTTGAACTCGGACTCAATCCTACCATGGCATTTGAACCCTCCATGTCCACCAGCGCAATGCGCCCCCCATTCGCATCAGCAAATGCGCCCTCGATGGCCGACTCGCTGCCGAACATCAACTTTGGCTTCGACGAGCTGCGAGACCGGATGGCGCGCTTCACGGCGAGATTCGACGACTTTATCGAGACAGGGCGGAAACGAGTGCTGGAAGAGAGGAATCAGTTTCGAATGAACGTAGCAGAACTGCAGGGTCAGTGATTGCTGCCGAATGCCCCCGTCCCCGTGCCGTCCTAGGAGCATGACTCTGACATGGTCGATCCCACAGAGGACCGGCGCATGAAGGCGAAAGACATTGAGATTCTGGCGCTCAAGTCCGCGACGCACGTGCAGGGTCTCGAGAAGGAGGCGCTCGAGACGGCCGAGATGGAGGCGGCGATTGCGTCGGTCAGCGCGCAGCACGACGCGCGCGCGACCGAACGCGACAGGCTCCGCCATCAGATCGAGGACACGCAAAAGTCGATCGGCCAGCGCGTCGAAGCGCAGCGCGAGCACGTGAGCCGGCTCGACGCGCAAGCGCGGTTCAACGTGCCGGAGCTGGACTTCTGGCAGAGCTACCTGTGCCTGCGGATCGAGGGCGCCGGGATGGAGGACCGTCTGAACTTCGTGTACACGCACGTGGACGAGCGCGACTGGGAGCGCGAGGCCTGGTTCGAGCTCAGCATGGGGAAGAGGGAGTACGAGGTCCTGCGATGCCAGCCGAAGCTCGAGCCGTCCGCGATCCAAAAGTCCCTCGATCGGCTGAACGAGGGCCGCAACCTCGGCGCCTTCCTCAAGGACATGAGAGAGCTCTTCGTGGCCGCGACCAAGCACGGCGGTAGGGGCTGATCTCTCAACTCTGCAGCTCAGCTTGGTTCTGGCGGGGCTGGAATGCGGAAGATGGTCGACCTTCATTCGAACCTACCAGTCGTTGTGGTCTCTGGATGCATACGGTTGGGAAAGGATCCTCGACATTGTCATCCAGGGACAGCGGACCTATTTGTTTGTGCCATGTTTAACGACGCGAATCATGTATACCTATACCCGTGTTTCTCATCTGTATTCTCCACACGTACGATGCTCGACCATTTCGTCCGTAGCGATATTGCCCCTCTGCAGGTGCTTGAAGATGTCCAGAAACCATGTAACCGCTCCCATTCTGTTACCGCACGTCACGACACTCCCTCCAAGCTACTTCATATGGTCTCTACCAGCAACATAAAAAACAGCAATAGCGAAAGCAGCTCAGTATTTGCAGATCAGATCACCGTGAAACCCTTTCCGGCGACGTCAGGATCATCATCATCGTATTTCTAACGAACAGCGCGGGTCTCACTCTCCCGGCCCAGCACCATGCCCCCACCTCCCGTTGCGCCGCCGAGAACAGGCACCAAGCGACTCGCAGCGCGCGAGGTGATTGACGTTCTACACGAGATGTCCGCTCTACTGGTCAGTCAGGTCGCAGCTCTACTATTTCGTCTACGAGCCTCTCGACCCGTCTCCTATCGCGCAAATCTCTCCTTCGCATGCAGTAATGTGGGGTGTCGCAAACCCCAGAGGCTGATCGCAATCGTACTATTACGTGATAGAATACGCATCTCGATAGAAGCCAACTGTCGTTGTGCGTCTCGTTGTTGGAGAACGGGATCAACCCCGAGGCTTTGGCTGTGAGTGTAGCTTGCTTCCTGATGTGACTATTGTTACTATTATTGCTACCACTGCTTGCGCTGGTGTTCATGCGGGTGCTTTCCACCCAGCCTTCCTACGTGTCTACAGCTTAGATCTGCGCTGCCTCTCCTTGAGCGAGCCGGATCACGAGAAAGGGGCAGATGAATTGACCAGAACCGGTTCATTCGTCCCTGGCGCACGAGCTGACAGATCATCAACTGACAGGCTATCGTCAAAGAGCTCCACGACGAGGGCGATCGTCGGCGGGTTACGCGTCTTGAGAGCGAGTACGGCCAATAAGGGGCTCCTTCTCAACGACTAGAGTCATGCTTGGCAGATAGAAGTTGGGTACTACTCTATGAAATTGTCTAACGGAGTATGAAGACGACTTTGTCATGGTTGCCTTGCAGGCGTTCGACTGCTACTTACGGTCTTGATTTATCTCAACTTGATGATGATGATGATGACCATGATAAGGACCTTGATGATATGGGCTCAGGGCATATTAGAACTCGTGAGCTTGCATATAGAACTGGACACTGTTTCACCGAGGCTTGCCATATCATCTTCGAGAGAAGGTGAGAGCTTGATGAATCAAGCCTACTTGGGGAGACTCAATCTGATCTGGCTGGCTCGCGAAGAAGTCGTTTCGAGCAGGCGATAGTGGGATGAAGTAGTTATGCCAGGTCACCAGAGTCGAGTCGTCGTAGTCCAACCGCCAAATAACCACTACGTACGCGCCCACAACAGTATAAAGCCGACCGACCTCGATAAAGTGAACTGCATGAAGAATGGCAACGCACGACGCTAAGGCCACCACCCGCCTACCACCCTAGGAGTCTGGCTTGCCGCCCGAACCCACTCCTGCCTTCGGCGACTTTCCGATACTTTCGGCCATTGCAGCGGCTGAAGCCTTCTGCAGACGATCGGCATCGCCGTCATCGCCGTCCTTCGGGATGGCGGTCGTCGTTGTCGTCGAGCTTGTCTTGGCATCACGTTCATCGTCGCTGTCACCGAGACTAAATGGGTCGTTGTCGGCCATCGGGCTTGGCTCGACCGCCTTGAGGGGCTCCCATTTGCTGTTCTTGCCCGCTGGCGATGGCCGACGCTCCGGCTGCTGGGACGACGGTGTGACGCCGATCTCGGCTGGCGGTCCGGCCTGGAAGGAGACCTTGCGCGAGCCTGTACCCGGATTGGTCGAGGTGGGCTTGAAAAGATTGGGGTTTGCGAGGGGACGCGACGATCGAGGATGATGCGCTTGCCGGAAACTGTCAGTGTCCGGAGGCATGTGCGAGAGATGACAGGGCTCACCGTCGTCGTCTTTCAGCTCCAGCGCGCCAAAATCGTCTCCAAGAACTTGAGGGTCTGCATCGTATCGATCGCGCTCTCCGCTTCTCCTGCCCGATTCTGCGCTCCTTCTAGCTCCGTAACCTTGCTGGTAAGAACCAGCACCGTAGCTTTGGCTTGGAGTTCCGCTCATCTCGTCCGATTCGTCCCCATCAATCTTCTTCCTCAGGTCGGTCACCCATCTGTTCACCTTCGACTGCGTCTCGAAGAACGTCTTCCGAATATTCTCCTTGATCACCGGAAGATCATCTGGTCGTACATCAACACGCGACACCTTTGACGGTGGTAAGTGCCAGGCGTACCGTCAAAGAAGCTATGGTCATCTTCATCGAGCTCGCTCGGTTTGAGACCTGTCTCCCTTTGTCGAGCCGTTGAAGATGGGTACATCCGATCACCCCGAGACGTAGTATCTGCTCGACGAGCGACAGTTTCTCCATAGTGCTGGGCCAACTGCCGAGCGTAGAGTTCGTCTGCTTCCAATTGATCTCTAGGAGTGGTTGTGGTCGCATCCGGCACCTGTGGTGGGCGGTTCGGGCGAGGCGGCTGCGGTGGCGGCGTGGGCTCCTCTTGCGCTGTCGGATCGGACATGCCTGTGGAGGCTCTGTCAGCCCGTATCACACCTCACCAAGCACGAAGCTTACTCAGTAGTGCGTTGAACGCCGGCTCGACTTTCCCACCACTGGCCACAAGGACTGCCCTGATGACTGCTGCGTCGATGCTCGGAAAGGCGTCTTTAAGCGTTTCCTCAGCCTGGTGACGCGGGCTCACGGGCCGCGGTGGCTTCGGAGGAGGCGCTTCATCGTCATCACCAGCTTCTCGCGTGACGCCGTGCTGCGCAGAGCTCGTCCTTGATGGCGCGAGCCCAGCCTCGGATCCTGTCGCTTGAGCCGTGTTTGTTGGAGTTGCAGCTGGAGCTCCTGAAGACGGATCGATTCCTTCTGCAGCGCTGCCCACCTTCGGCTTCTCCTGTGGTATGGTCAGTCTTTTGCGCTGCGACGAGTGAAGACAGCACCTACTGAGAGCTCTTCGGTCTTTTCGTCAGCCATGTCGTTCTCACTTAGTCCTCGTAGGCAAGAGAAGTCGTAGGTATGCGTGCGTTGGTGCCTCGTCCGTACGGCAGAGACACCTCCGACTGTAGGTTACGCGTACGTACGGGGACGTGGAGGTACGTCACGCTTATCGATAGAGCATACGGTACGGTACGGCACGGTAGATCTTTCGGTAGACGTCGCGGTCCAGAAACGCAGCACGGTACGGTACGTATGGGTACGATACAGTACAGTACGGAGTACGGAGTACAGTAGAGTACGGTAAGGAAGAGCCGCACGAGCCGCCAATTATTGTCTCGTCACTCAGCGACAGCTCAGCAGTGCCCTCCATGGCCGACCTCGATACCGGCTCGTCCTATATCTCCTCCCCGTACAAGCCGCCTGCTCTGCTGCCAATTGCGCGCCATCGTGACAGCCTGTTATACCTGATAGAAACCTACCCAGTGGCCATAGTCGTCGGCCAGACTGGATCCGGCAAAACAACACAGATACCACAATTCTTAAGGCAAGCAGGATGGTGCGTCGAGGGGAAGGTGATCGCGGTGACGCAGGTAGGTGAGTTGCTCCGAGGAGGCATTGACGAGTCTTCTATGTACGTTTGCTGACTACAAGACAGCCGCGCCGTGTGGCAGCAATCACCGTCGCGAATCGGGTAGCGGAAGAGGTTGGTTGCAAGCTGGGTGAGGAGGTGCTGCCTCCATGTCGATCCGACTCGTACGGCAAACACTGACAGAGTCCAGGTGGGATATTCGATTCGGTTTGAGGACGTCACTTCCTCCGCGACGCGCATCAAGTTCGTCACGGATGGCCTGCTGCTTCGCGAAGCGCTCGTCGATCCGCTGCTCTCTCGATACTCGGTGATCATGGTCGATGAAGCGCATGAGCGATCCCTCAGCACCGATGTGCTCCTCGGCGTACTGAAGAAGATCCGGAAACGGAGGCCCGAGCTACGGATAGTCGTGAGCAGCGCCACGCTGCAGGCGGAGGACTTTTTGCGCTTCTTTGCCGGCGATGCGGACGCGAGTATCGGCAGGATCGTCACCATCGAGGGCCGCGTCTTTCCTGTGGACATCCTGTATCTCGAGCAGCCCCCGCCCGATTACGTCGAGGCCGCCATCAAGGCTGTTTTCGGTATACACGCAAAGGTACGAGCAGCCAGGGACCGGGCGGACGGCATACTCATTGTCGTAGGAAGGCGAAGGAGACGTTCTGCTGTTTCTCACCGGCCGGGAGGAGATTGATCGCGCTATCGACCTGATCTCTGATCGAGCTGCCACTCTAAATCCTCGGGCCGCAGCGATACTGCCGTTACCGCTGTATGCCGGCCTACCGAACGACCAGCAGCTGCATGTGTTCGAGCCAGCACCGGAGAACACCAGGAAGGTGATAGTCTCGACCAACATCGCAGAGGCGTCAGTGACGGTCAACGGTGTCGTCTTCGTCATCGACTGCGGCTTCGTTAAACTTCGTGCTTTCAACCCTAGTACGAACATCGAGACGTTGACCGCCACGCCGGTGTCCAAGGCGGCGGCGACGCAACGAGCCGGTCGAGCAGGGCGTACCAAGCCAGGGAAGTGCTTCCGGCTGTACACCGAGACAGCGTACCACGATCTTGCGGACGCCAGCATCCCCGAGATCCAGCGATCGAACCTCGCGCCGGTGATGCTGCAGCTCAAGGCGCTCGGAATCGACAACATTGCGCGCTTCGACTTTCTCACGTCGCCGCCGGCCGAGCTCGTGGTCCGGGCGCTCGAGCTGCTGTACTCGCTGGGCGCGCTAGACGACCACGCCAAGCTCACGAAGCCGACGGGGATACGCATGGCCGAAGTGGCGGTGGAGCCGATGATGGCGCGATGCCTGCTCGAAGCACCGCGCCACCGGTGTCTCAGCGAAGTGCTCAGCATCTCGGCGATGACGAGCCTGCAGGGGTCGGTGTGGTTCCACCACGAGGGCGAGAAGCGCGCGCAGGAGAGCGCGCGTCGGAAGTTCGCCGCCGCCGAGGGCGATCACCTGACGCTGCTCAACGTCTACCAGGCCTTTGTGACCAAGGGCAAGAAAGACGCCCGGTGGTGTCGAGACAACCGTCTCGATTTCAAGGCGTTGACGCGCGCCGTCAGCATCCGCGCCCAGCTCAAGCGCTACCTCGAGCGCTTCGGCGTCGATGTCGACGAGTCGCTCTCGTCCTCGGCCAAGCCTGCCTCGTCGCTCACGACCGAGGCGGACGCTGCTGCGGGGACGGCGGCGCGAGCCAAGGGAGAGGCCATCCGCAGATGTCTGACGACGGGCTTTTTCGCACACGCCGCGCGCATGCAGCCGGACGGGACGATTCGACCCGTCGGCAGCAGCACCACGGTTCTGCATGCTCATCCAAGCTCGATGATGTTTGTACGTTGCATTCCTTTTGTATTCCACCGCCCATCCTCATCCTTCCTCTCCCTTCTCTCGCCTTCCGACCTCACCCAAAGCAAATCTACCTTCAACCAAGGCTATCCTTCTTCAATTCCTTGTATCCCTTCCATCTCTTTCATCCCTTCTATCCATATCCAGATACCAACCTCCCCTCTTCTTCCCCCCCCCTTTCTCTTTCTCTCTCTCTCTCTCTCTCTCTCTCTCTCTCTCTCTCTCTCTCTCTCTCTCTCTCTCTCTCTCTCTCTCTCTCTCTCTCTCTCTCTCTCTCTCTCTCTCTCTCTCTCTCTCTCTCTCTCTCTCTTGCGCATGACGGATTCATAGGTCAAGAACGCACACTCACACTGTATCCAATCTAGAACCGCAAGGCCGACTGGGTCATCTTCCACGAAGTCATCGAGACGGGGACCAAGACTTTTATCCGCGACATCTCCTGCATCGACAAAGACTGGCTGCTGGAGTACGCGGGCGAATACTACCGTCTTGGGAGATGATAGGCCATGTGGATACTGTCGTGTATGTTACGGGCTTCTATTTTGGCTTGGAGGGGCTTTCTCGTGGGGAGCTTTCTGTGGGGGGCTTTCTGTGGGAAGGTTTCTGTTAGGGAGCTTTTTTGGTTTGAAGGGGGGGGGGGGGTGCTTGTCTTGGGTGAAGGGGTGTACGTGCGTATCTTCCAGTAGATGAGATGCTCGAGTTGGAAGTATCTGACTTGGGGATCTCTCTCTTTTCTTCCATCCCTTCCCCATTCCTTCCTGCTATGATCAGCACCCCAAAATCTTCCACGATCACCAGCCAAAAAATCCGTCAATGATCAGCAGCAGACCAAAAAGAAGCCCTCTCGAACAAACCGTGCTTATTCGACTAAAGAAACCCCCTCCCCCCCCCCCCCAAACTACGTTACGGACGAAGAAGTTCTACCGGTGTGGGCGTCGATAGCAGGGAAGGAGCAAAAAGAACAAAGACGGGATGGGAGGAAATGGAGAAAAGGAAGAAAAGGAAGAGAAGGAAGAAAAGAAAGAAGAAAGGCTTCCTTTTTTTTTTTTTCTTCTCCTCATCCCCGACACGCCAGTCACCAGAATACATCTTTTGGTGCTTTGAGAGGGGCCGGAAGAGAGGATTCTTTTAGGCCTTGGAAAGAGAGAGAGAGAGAGAGAGAGAGAGAGAGAGAGAGAGAGAGAGAGAAGGGAGGAAAGGAAGGGGGGATAGGAGATATCCTGGAATCATGACTTTTACATCTATAGCAGTATGTTGTTTCTCGACTAGGTCTCTTAAGAAGAAGGAGAGAGAATGACTCTTCAGAATGGGTATGCATCTCTAGATATGAGTGTCTCCGGACGTGAGGTCAAGGTAGGATTGCATTGCTCCATGTCCGACGGACGACGACCCTGACGGACGACGACCGAGACGACGACGACTATGATGATGATGATGATGATGATGATGATGATGATGATGATGATGATGATGATGCCGACGACGACAAAGAACAGAAAAAAACACCACTCAGTATCCCTCCGCGTCGTGGCCCAGACCGGTGCCAAAGCCCGTTCGCGTTCCAGGCACGGGAGTGTGGTCCGAAGGATTGGCCGCGGCCTCGTACGTGACGTTGATGGGTTCGCGGCTCAGGGGCATCCAGTCGCCCTTGAAGCCGAGGAAGGAGAAGCGCGTGACGTCGTCGGCATCGCCGTCGTTGAAGTTGTCCGGGAAGAAGAGGGTGATGCTGCGGGTCGTGTTCCAGAGCGCGCGCTTGAGCGGCACGTCCTGGACCTCCGACGTCCGCGACAGCTCCAGCGTCTGGGTCGGCTGCGTGTCCGAGGCCGTGTCGAAGTCGAGGTCCTCGCGGTTCAGAAAGAGCTTGACCGTCTTCGGCGCGGTCCGGTCCGCCGACGACCGCAGCAGGATCGAGTGCAGCTTGACCTGACCCGTGAACCTGTGCTGTTTCTTTAGCGCGCTGCGCTTCTTTCTCGGCGCCTGCCTCGTCGGCTTGAGCCATCTCGTTTCGTGGCTTCGTGGCGTGCGATCGATGCCGCCTCCTCCTCCTCGAAGCACCCATGTGACGACCTTGTTCCAGAGCTCATGATATTCGAGGAGAGAGACTCACGGGAGGTACATCAACAGCTGCTCGTCTGCATCGCTGACGAGCTCGGGGGTGGTCTCCATGCGCTTGTCCCAGCCCTTCTTGACCACGGCCGCGCCCGAATTCAGCACCGACTCGTTGAGAGTGTTGATCTTGTCGAATTCAATCTGTCCGTACAGATAGCTCTGCAGGGCAGGCGTGATGTCATCCGTATGCGAATGGTCGTGGTCGTGGCCGCCATGGCCGTGGTCGTGATCGTGCTCGTCGCGGCAGTGGCTCGGCATGATTTATGTTGCTTCCAGCTCTTACTGTAAGCTCCGGTTACGCATCGTTGAGGTGGGGTGGCACTGGCGGGGCACTGAAGGGGCGCTGGTGGGGTCGTTCGCCAAACCGCAACAGGCACGTGACTTTACAGACCTCCCAACCAGAAGTAATGCTGCTTGACTCAAGCTTGCCTTGGATCAACAATCACCTGGCAGTAGTAGAAATCTGGACTGAAATGACTCGATGAATCCGCCAATTCAGTCCTCATACGGAGTGGCTCTCTTGACCTTCGAGTAGATCACTTCGCTGTACGGAAGGACTGCGCACCTTACCGTAATGACAGGGCGTTCTCTCCAAATGCGATAGCATGTATCTCGATGGACAGCCTGCTTGATATCAAGTCCTCGACGGCGATCGGGAGCAGCTCCAAGACACGTGCCGAGTCCAGGCCTTGGCTACCCAACATGACATGCCCGTCCAAGCAACCATCATCGGCGTCATACGTAAACTCCAGCGCTCGCAACTGCAGTGCTCAAACCATCCGTAGAAAAGCCAGCTCTCCATTCACATGAAATCGTCCAAGAAATCCGCATCTCGGTCCTGGTTGCTCGACTGCGCCAGATTCTCCTCGGTGAACAGGTCATCGTAGGCGTGATCTCTCTGCCAGGCCTTCTCCTTCCGTTCTTTGGCGATCCTTGCTTCTTCCTTTTTCTAGAACGGTGCCACGAGCACCGAGTCAGCACGGACCCTAGCTCGCTCTGGCTCGATGGGCGGTGAAAGGAAAGTCATACCTTGTCCTGTCGCACCGCTTGCTCGCGTTTCCGCACCTGCCGGAGCCGGTCTTCCCTCTCCTGGTGCAGGTCGGGATACTTTTCAACCTTCGTCTTGTTCAGCCGGTTGACGATGGGGTTCTCCCGCTGTTTGACCAGGACCTTCTTGACCTAGACCATCATGAGTCTTCGAACTCGGGCCTCGATGGCGCGGCCATCGGATGCTTGGAGGGGCACCTTTTTGGGGTCTGTGAAGCCGACCTGGCCGACAGCCATGCTGCCATCTTTGTGTAGATTGGACCACGGCGTGTAGATGACCGTCACGTTATCTTTCTTGTTGCCTGACGTGCCGGTCAGCATAGTGCCGTAATCTCCGGGCCTCGGCGTGATCGACCTTCGATGGAGTTTGCCTTGGTCAATTGCGAGCAGTCGTCCAGCAGCTCTGACGGGATGTTCTCCCACGAGTCGCCCTCGTTGAGTCGGAGGTATATATGTGCGCTCGACAGCTTGTCGACGTGGAACTTTACCGGTCAACAGAGGAGCGAGCGGTGCCGGTGACGAACCCGCCAGCGGAGAGACATACCCTGGATACCAGTCAGAAGGTCGAGAGCAAAGCTTTTGGCTCCATGACGAATGATACCAGACATCCTCTTCAAGCCCGTACTTGATCAGTTCTTCATCTGGTGCGCGAGTTAGCCATCAACTTTGGCCATCTCGGGCTTGCTCAGCTCGACTTACTCTCCACCTTGTCCTTCCCGACGTACAGAAACGCAGAGGGTGATACAACGTTGGACGTGAAGTAGTACACCATTGTTCCACGCTGGGTCGGGGAATGTGGGCTCTAAAGAAGCTGATGGCTAGACACGGCTTGAGGGTCGAGCAGTGAGTTTTCCTTCTAATCCCGTACTCGTCGTGGGTGTCATCGACAAGGCTAGAAAGGAGGAATAGCTTGTTACCGGTATAGGCGAACTCGCCGTCTTCGCATCGGTAAGGGGCAGCGTCTGTCTACTGGATCTACCGATGTGCTCTCATCTACGATACTAAAGTTGATGAGAGTAATGGAACGAAAAGACAAGGATACTGTGGATTCGAATGCCAGAGGCCTGATTCTATTCCGTGCGAGCGCGACTAGCTAATCTAGAGTACTTTCCAATTTGGGCAATCGAGGAGCCAGTTCACCGACCGACCAGCTGCAGCAGCTGCAGCTGCCGAGGTGCACCGTCTCTAACAGCTGATACTAGACCAGAGCCCGAAGTACGACACTTTGCCCCAGGGCTCGGGGCACTTTATGGTCGACTTCATGTACCTACCTTCATACTGGATGCGGTAGGCGGCGCAGGCGATGGTCTCGTCGCTCAGGCTCGTCTCGAAATACCTGTTGAAGAGCGTGGTCAGCTCGTCAAGGTCGGCTCGCATCTTTGCCATGTAGAAGAATATGAAGCGATCCTGCTCTTCCGTGAAGACAAAGGTGCTCGTAGAAGGAGCCGCGGGGGTTGCAGTAGAGCTCACCATCTCGAGATATGTCGCGGTGTTTATGGTTCCGCTTGTCGGACGTCACAGTGCTTGTGTTTGTGCTTGTTTGGATGCTGTGGTGTCTGTGTTTGCTGGGGATATAATGAGACCATGAGGATCTTGGGGAGGTTTATATATAAGAGTGGAGGATCAAGTCCACACATTGTCTTGGACATGCATGTCAAGTTCAGACACTGCCTTGGACATGGAGGATGTATTGTGCTGGCATATTCCAGTACGGGTGGGATGCTGGTTCAACTTCTGTGCATGAGAGATCAGTCTCCTACTGGAAGCTGAACAATATCAGGACGTACCGCCGTGGTCAGACAGAGTCACGTGACTTTCCTGAACAATGTTGATTTGATAAGCAGCCGTCATGTATTCCGTACTCGTAGGCACTTCAGGAGTGGGGGTATTACCCATGGCACGGGTACACCACATTCGGTACCGAGCACACCTACCTGCCACGTCCACACGTGTACCGACGCTGTACTAGTACTCCCAGACATGTACTAAGTATTCCCCCCTGGTATGATCACCTCCACTGATTGCTTTCTACACAGATATATTCTTCTACCAGTACGCTAGCTACGAACAAGCCAGACTTTATAGACACTTGTACTTCCGTACAGAAGCACTCAAGCTTACTTCACAAGGTATGACACCGTACGGTATAGCCTGGAATCTTTCCATACCTGATCGCTAGTTCGAGGGACATCTGTGCGAGTTCCCTCCGTACGGTACTCCTCGTTGCCGGACTACAGTAGAAAAATCTCTGCAAGTCCCCCTTCCTGGACCGTGTCTTTGTCCTCCAGGGCCTTCCGGTCCCGGCCCCGAACCTGCCCGCGCTCTCCCGGCTTCCCCCGATCTTGCCTGACCGGTTTGGGCTTGTTCTGGAATCCTTGTTCTTCAAACAATTACCGGTTACGGTATCACAGTACGCATCCTACACCGGACCGGCCCCGGTATGATGATATCTTACAGCACCCTTCTTCAAATTCACATCTTCCACGGTATTGCACGTACCTGCTGTATGATGGAATCCATGAGGCAATATGATCAAGCATGCAACACTACAAACTAGTAGGAATACAGTATCCCTTGATTGCCGATCGTCTGTCCAGCCATCCTTCCATCCGTTCAGCCATCCAGCCCGAGACGATATATACATACACATGTACTTCCGTAAACACCACATATCTGACCACCCGTGCCACCTCACCTCCCAAGCAAAAGCTAAGCCACCCTTTCAATCCTCCGGCGGGGACAACAATAAAACCACCACCGGCTGATGACTTGACGAGAACTACGGTATAGACGGAACAAAGCCGTGCAGAGCGTGATACACTCAAAGTAGAGCATGAGACGCCCAGGCCACTAGTGGCAGCGACAGTCACGTTCACAGCACAGTACAGCACAGCATCGGTGTTACAAACCTACCCCATCATCGGACCGAATCTCAGAATCCCGTTGTGTCCGAGTATGCCGTCGACTTTGTCATATCCTGGGTCGAGCGGGATCGATTGGCTGACTGCGGTTGCTGTTGCTGTTGTGGCTGCGGCTCCGGATGCGGCTTTAGATGCGGCCGTGGCTGCCGTGGTCGTCGTCGGTTGCTGTGAATCAGTGTCCCGTTGGTGGGGCGTTGAAGATGGTCGTGGTTGTGGTGGTAGTGGCAAGAATGACGGGGACGAAGACGAAGAGGAGGAGAAGTCGGTCCTGTCCGACACGAGGACGAGACCGGCTGCTCGGATCGACTCGACTAATGCAGGAACCATCTCCTGATTGGAACACGCAGCACGTCAGAGCCGAGATACGTAAAAGTTGCCGTTGGGGATGAAGGCGCGGTGATCAGAGAGGGCCTGTCTACGCACCAGTAATCGCGAACAACAGATCAAGCCCATAAAGTTGTTGTTCTGCGCAATCTTGACGGCCTCCTTGATCGAGATGGAGCTGGCAGAGCCGAGATTGACAGCGTCCACTGCCGTTGTTACTGCCGTTGTTGCTGGCGTAGCTGGTGTAGCCACTGCCGATGCCAGTGACGACCGATCGTCTCTGCCTAGGTCATTGCACAAAAAGACAGGATCTGGAAAGCCGTACCGGAAAGATCAGCATCGGTCCCACGTCCCTGCATGGATCTGCAGGCATGCTCACAGTTTGGTTGCTTCCAGTTCAAAGCCGTGCAAAAGTCAGAGCTGTAGGAGCTGAAGATGATCGACCGCATAAAGTCCGGCGACGTCTGTCGAAGCTGCCTCGAGTGGTCAAAGACGTCCGAGAGGATGGCGTCGGCGGACTGGTTCAGGTTCGCGGCCGGCCGTAGACGACCTCTCTGTGCGTCCGGCCCCGAGGGGTACATGACGTGCAAGTCGACGTGGACGGTCGACGGGAGGACCTTGAGCGCTTCTTTCAGCGACATGGGCGACTCGGTCAGCCGCCGCAGCGCATCCATCGACGAAGGCGCTCCGAACGAGCCTCCGAGCACCGGCAGATCGAGCAAGGTCCTGTTGACGCCGCCGACGGCCGTGAACTGCTTGTGGGTGAGCTGGCTCACGGGCAGCTCGATGTCGCCGTATCGGACGAAGCAGCGGGAACAGAGAACGGGGACGAGGTCGCTGGTCAGCTGCACGCACACGCGGACGTGCTCGCCCGTCAGGCTCGACTCCGTGATGGGCGCCGTCGGCCTCGAGTCGATCTGGGTCGTGGCCTTCCAGTACGTGGCGAAGTCGGTGATCTCGAGAGCGATGCCCTGGAACGGCTTGATGGCCTGGAAGCTGAAGCCGATCTGACCGACGGCTCGGAGCCGCGGGTCGAAGAGGGGCAGGCAGCAGCGGCCGACGCCGTCGCCCGAGTCGTTGAAGGCGTTGGGCAGCGCGGCCGTCCTCGCGATGACCTTGGCGCCAAAGGTCGGGAAGATGTCAAAGTCGATGGCGAAGGAGTCGAGGTTGTCCACCTGGAACGAGATGACGCGGGTGTCCTCCTGGAAGGGCAACAGGATGTTCCGCGGGATGAGGTCGGACGACTTGGACGAGATGGTCAGACGCGCGGCGGGATAGCGCCCGCCGTTGTAGAAGACGAGCGCGTCCGAGCCGTCCCCTTCGAAGACGATCTGGATGAACGTCTTCGAGTCGAGGAAGTTGTGGCCGTAGCGTCGCAGGGGGATGAAGGGCGGGGGCAGGGAGAGGTCGGGGATGCCGTCGACGTCCGCGGGCGCAGCGTCGGTCTGGCTCGTCGAGACGCTCCTCGAAGGCGCCGACGGGGTCGGCTGTCCCACGAGCCCCGTCACCGGGCCCCCGGACGCCAGCAGCGTCATGGCCCCGAGCCGGCCCTCCCAGGCGGCGTAATAGACCGCCGAGAGGTCCTTTTCGTCCAGGATGTCGGTGCGCGCGCCGTTCTCGAGCAGGGTGCGCATGCAGGCGACGTGGCCCTCGCTCGCGGCATGGAAGAGCGGCGTCCATTGCATCAGCTTGTCGGCCTCGTTGAGATCGGCGCCAGAGTCGCGCAGCATCAGGAGCAGGCGAGGATCCCGACCGGAGCGAGCGACGAGGTGCTGCGGGAACAGGCCCTCGGCGTCGCAGAGGATCCCGGCTCGGTTGGCGAGCAGGAGCCGTGCAATCTCGGTGAAGCCGTGCTGGCAGGCCATGTTGAGGGGGACGTGGTCCGAGTCGGAGCTCGGGTTGATGCGCGCCTTGCACGTCAGCAGCTTCTGGACGCACTCGAGATGGCCGTGCACGATGGCGTGGATCAAGGGCGTAAAGTGATCGTGATCCATCGAGTCGACGGTGCCGGGTGCGGCCTCGATGAAGGCGTCGAGCACGTCGACGCGGCCGTGTATGCAAGCGTAGTGCAGAGGGATCCTTCCGTAGACGTCGACCCTCGAGACGTCCACGCCCCCTCCCAGGCCGGCCCGGAAGACGGGGGAGCGACCGTAGATGGCCGCCTCGTGCAAGCAGTTCCGCTCGTTGATCTCATCCTGGGCCTGGACGCTGACGAGCTCCGACCCGAGCAGGACCTCGAGGGCCTCGTCCGGAGCATCGGCGACGGCGGCCAGGAAGACGCGGTCGATCTGCGGTCGCGCCGTCGGCAGACTCCGCAGTCGGGTCATCCAGTCTTGCAGCAGGCCAATGTTCCCGGCGTTGGCGGCCTCGAGCAGCTGGTAGGCCGTCTCGTCCTCGTCCCTGGAGTGCGCCGGCGCGCCGACCAGCACGTAATCCGACCCGGCCTCCTCGACCTGGACCTTCTCGCCTTCGGCCCAGGCTCCCAGTTCGAGCAGGCTCGTCGTCGCCAGGTCCGAGAGCTCGCTGATGACGTCCCGGTTGAAGCACGGTTGCACCTCGACGGCCCGTGACAGGTACAACTCCTTCGTGCGCGACTGTCGAGACGGATCAGCCGTGGCTCGCTCGCGGCCCTACGAGTCAGAGACGTCCGCACCTTGGAGACCTTGTCCCACTAGCGGGAGATCGTCTTAGCAGCCGGCAAACCGGGAGGAGCATCTCGACACGAGCCATCTGCAACGAACCTTCTTGAGGATCTTCGAGAAAGCAGTCGCATTGACCTCGACAAATTGCTTTTCGAGTGCATCAGCACCGCATCAAGGACGAGCCAACGCAGACGGAAAAGGCTCTCCCGCTCGCACCTGCAACTTGTTCAGGTCGACGCCAAACTGTTGAAAGCCCTCCTCCAGCGCCATGAAGGTGGCCGAGACCTTCGAGGTGGCATGGTTGTGGGACTGCAACAACTTCTTCTTGTCGACGAGAGCCTTGAGACGCAGTTGAAGCTGACGGGTCCGTCAGCGGGCGAGTTCAAGGCGGCCTGACCTGCCCCTCCGTCACGAACCTCGGCCTCTTTCTGCAGGTAGAACTCGTTGACCTTGTCCAACTCGCGCTCCTGTTCGAGTTTGTGAGACCAGTCTCCTTTCTCCGTCCCTCTCGATCGAGCATCGAGGGTCGAGCCGTAGCGCCTCGAGGCGCGGCGTGGAGCATACCAAGCGGAAGAAGAAGGTGGCCTTGTTGGCTTGCAAGGCCGTCTGAGGGTCGGTGGACCCCTCCGCCTGAGACGACGCGTTCTGAGCGTGCAAGGTCGGCGTTGCGCTCAGCTGCTTGATGAGCTAATCGCAAGGTCCGGTCAGGCACATGGGCTCTGAACCAATGCTGCATCCTCTCCACTCCGACGACGGACCTTCTTGAGCGCCTTGTAGTTGACGAAGCTGGCCGCATACTCGGGGATGTCGAGCTGTCGCTTCTGGAGGTGTTTCCCGAATTTCCTAGACGGCGTTCAGCATCCTTGTTGCACGGTCGAGTGCGCCTGGCTGGGTCCAGCAGCGAAGACGTCGGGAGCGAGGGACCGGCCCCTCCGGTCCCCTAACGGCAACGTACATGGTATGCGATGCCGGTTATGGGTGGAGGAAGAATCGCGCGATGCAACAGCCCTCCGAGGAAGGATTGTCGAACCGGCGGAAGGCAAGGTACTTATCGTGCAGGTCGTCGTGGTATAGTAGGTCGAGGATTGGTCGAGCATGCAAGGCCCTTTCGACGTGAGGTCGACCTTCGGGACGGGGGGTGGCAGGGATACCGCTGCAAGAAGGGGGGGGGGGGGGGGGGGGGGGGGGGGTGGCTGCAGGCCGTCCGCACAAGCCTCGCCGTTTATTGTTCCGAAACGAAGCTGGAGAGGATGCTGAGATGTTTCCGGGCGCCGGTCGAGATTCGTGACGTCCGACTAGGCACGCAACGCACGCTAGGCTCGTACAGCGACAGGACGTGCTGGGGTTCGCCTGATAACTTTAGCGTACGTCGTACTGTACCTAAGTACGTATAGCTGCAAGGTGGGGCAACAGTGACCTCTAAACAGTAGGGCTACTGTGCATGCCAGTACGTACCGCGAAACTCTCCTCCTTTCGACCGGCCATCTCATGCAGAATTGACAGAAATGTTTCGGTGCCAAGAGGTAGGCCTATGCGGCTTCTATGTCCGTTGGAAATTTGCATTGTGGAAAGCCCGGGTGGGATCTCGTCGTCTCTGCGCAGGCCCAACCTCTTCCACCACCGTCGTACGGCGACGGAGAGCAAAAAAAAAAAAAAAAAAAAAAAAAACCCCCCCACTTCAACACAGGGATCAGAGTCGAACGTCCCGATTAGGGGTGAGCAGCAACAGTCTTTGTAGTGGCATTTGCAGCAGATTACATGTTCAGACGCATCGCATCGCCTCGAGTAGGAGTGGCACGAGTGCGTACTCAGGGCCAACCGCCTCGCCTGTCGGAATTGGAGGGCCGCTCTTCGCCGAAGATGGCCCCGAGGAGGGCTCTGAGGGTACGTAGCCCTTCGCCGCTTCAAAACAGTTGAACATCGAATGGAAACATTGCTTCGATGACGACAAAGGAGATGCTCTGACAGAGGAAAGACCGAAAGGGAAATCGTTTTGTGCAGGCCTGGTACGTACGTAGATGGTAATGATGTGGCAAGATGCTTCCGAGCGCGCATGACTGAACCAAGCATGACCCGACATACCGAGCCCAATGCAAAGCGACATCTCCGCAGATGAACGGCGCTTGTGACATGAGAGACGAAAGGAGAGATTAGAGCGAGCGTACGTAAGCGGCTACCGATGAGCCACGACTGTCGCGACGGAGGTCGCGAAGATCAGATGAACTGTGCTTTTCGTGACAACGCGCCGATCAGCGAGGAGCCACGGGAGGAGAGATACGAAGGTCGTGGACCAGGAAGTGGAAAGGGCATGGACGGACGTGAGAGACCGCCAAGGCGACAAGGCTGATGATGAGGATGAGGATGAGGATGAGGATGAGGATGATGATGAGGGTGATGAGGATGATGATGACGACGATGCCGAGGATGGAATGCGCGACGGAGAATGAGGCGGACGAAAAGCGTAAGAGGACGACGGCTCGATGTCGTCCCCTCGCGGCGTCGGCTGGGCGGACGATGGGGCCTCAGAAGTTCTGGGCGATGCCGGCGTTGCCCGGAGCAGGGTAGACGGAAGGGTTCTCGATGCGGGTGTTCCTCCGGGCTTGCACGTCGCGGATGACGGGTTGGCCGGGTCCGTACGGACCATCGTACGGCACCGGCGGCCGCGACATGTCGTCGTAGGGACCCTCGTGCTGACCGTAATGGTGGGCGGGGTAGCCGGCGTGGCCGGGGATCGATCCCTCGCCGGACGCGTCCGAGCGGTTCGCGACCGAGTAGGACGACGACGCGTTCGACGGCCCGCGGTGGATGTCGCGCCTGGCGCCGCCGCCGGCGACGGGCGCCCCGCCCAGCTCGCTGACGACCTCGGAGTCGGGCAGCTCCTGCGGTGTTTGTCCGCGTCTCAGCAGGGGATCGCCGGAAACGGTATCGGATCGAGAGGGGAAGGTCGGCGACAGGCTCGGGCCGGTCGTGGACGAGGCCACGCCGATGGGTGCCGGTGCCGGTGCGCCGCCGCCGCCGCCGCCGTCGTCTTCGGACAGGGCCACGCCGATGGGCCCGGTGCCGTTGCTCATCGTGCCCGACATCTTCCGCGACGCAGCGGCCGGGGTCGCGCCCCATCCACGGTATCCGGCGGGGTCCGCCTGCCCTTCGTCGTACAGGTCACCGTCGTCGTCGTCGGCGCTCCCCGCACCGCCGCTACCGACGCCGGCGGCGGCGGCGGCGGCGGGAGGCAGGTTCGGGTCTTGGTTCGGGTTGTACACATACTCCTCCATCTCCTCCCGACGCATCTCCTTGGCCGACCTCTTGGCCTTGCGCTTCTTGAAGAAGAACACGAGGCCGGCGACGATCAGGGCCACGGCGAAGAGCGGCACGACGACGGCGACGGCGATGGTCCTGCCGTTCGTCGATCGCCCTCCCGTGCTCGTGGACCCGGTCGGGCTCGGAAGAAGGGTGGCCGACGTCGACGTCGACGTCGACTCCTCGTCGGACGACGAGGTAGGGCTAGGGGTAAAGGGTTCGAGCAGAGACTCCGAGGTCGAGGTCACCGTGACGATGATAGGAGGTCCCGCGACGACGTCGCTCGAGACGGTGGTGACCACGGTCACCGCTGCCGTCGAGCGACCCGCGGCGGTCGGAGGGTCTTCCGCTGATGGCGACGGCGCATCCGCGGAAGGTGGCTCGGAGTCGACATTCTCAGATGGCTGCTGGGGCGTATCCTCCGACGGAGGTGGTGCAGGTGCAGGTGCAGGTGCAGGTGCAGGTGCAGGTGCAGGTTCAGGTTCAGGTTCAGGTTCAGGTTCAGGTTCAGGTTCAGGCTCGGGTTCAGGCTCGGGCTCAGGTTCAGGTTCAGGTTCGGGTTCAGGTTCAGGTTCGGGTTCGGGTTCAGGTTCGGGTTCGGGTTCGGGTTCAGGTTCAGGTGCAGGTGCAGGTGCGTCAGACGGTGATGGCGAGGTCACGTCGTCCGAGGTCGACGGCTCGACCGCCGAATCTGTTCGTCGCCAGGATCGCAGTCAGCTTGTGAACGAGAAAGCGATCAAGTCCACGATCTCCAGCAGCGGTCACGGACACACGCTTACCTGTCGAATTGGACATCCTGGCTGTCTCGGGAAGTTGTGCGGGCTAGTGCGACTGCGTCCGGTCGGACGGAGCCGTTCTTCGAGACGGCGACCGAGCAAGAGTCGCCACGATCGGAGCCGATGGCCGTTCGTGTTGGTCGTCGGTCCGTCGACAGGGCGGCCTCGACGATTCGACCGGGTAATGGGCCTTCCAGCCTCTGTGGTCCGTTCGAATTCCCTCTCGCGCGTGATCCGGATTCCCGCTTACGCCCCCAGCGAGAGTCTCGACGCTTCCGGAACCGTCGTTGCTCCTCCTCCTCCGTCCGGGCAGGGGTGGTTTGAGTTTGAGATCTGTCGTATCTTAGGGCGACTTGTGCGTGACCACCACGTTGACGTCGTCGGGTACAGTCGGTTCAGTCGCTTCGTCGGCAGACAAGGGCCTTGTTCGAGTGCATTTGTAGAGTTGCTGGTCGTCCGCCTATTGCTTTGGCTGCAGCTCAATGCTCCGAGAGCGAGGCACTGCGAGGGCAAATTGAGGAGCAGGCACGGCAGGTTAGCTACCGACACACTACACTACAGTAGCGCGCTCAGTTGAATTTCAAGTACGTACCGTAAGCAGCGCAAAGAATCGCAGCAGTGCCCAGACCGGACAAAGGAACGAGAATATCAAGGATAAGAACGGGCCGGCCGAGAGCAAGTCTCGAGCGAGCGGAGAGAAGAGCAAAGCACCGGCTCCCAAAAGGCAAGAATCTACAAACTTGACACGGACGTTACTCCGCATACTCCGCAATCAAAATACGGAAGTACGTACGTTCCGTACAGTACTCCGTACTTGTGACGGGCCTGCCTGGCAGGCTGTTGATGATGTAATCCGTGCGGTTTCTGCTGCCACCGGGCGGGGGGCCAAAGATAGAACACGATCACGTGAGTAAGTGCGATGACGGCCAGAAGTCAAAGTACCCTGGTACCAGTAAGCCTGCGCCACGAGAAGATGATAATTACGAGTACTCTACGGAAGTACATAGTACGTACGGAGTACGTAATACAGAGCTTGAAATCTGACCTCCCTTT
Organism: Lichina pygmaea; assembly: GCA_963422465.1. Taxonomy (NCBI): domain Eukaryota; kingdom Fungi; phylum Ascomycota; class Lichinomycetes; order Lichinales; family Lichinaceae; genus Lichina; species Lichina pygmaea. The sequence continues at coordinate 1,587,752 of OY730171.1, forward strand.
CTCCAAGAGCAACCTCTATATTCTATGTTGGCTGGTATTGTCTCTCCTGATTCTGCCCTGGTTCTGGTTTTGCCATGTCTGATCCACTTAATTCCACTATGTTAGCGTGGATGAGATGTGTTTGGATATACGTATCTAGATGTTTATGGACAGTTGGTGAATGAAGAGCTGTGAATGACAGAACAACAACCAAGAGGCAATAGGCAACAGGCAAGAACCAAGAAAAGGTGCAAGAAGCAAGACAAGGGAATGAAGAGAAGGTCTGCCGCAAGAGCTGTCCACGACAGAAAATATACTGTAAACTCTGTACATCCAGCGCATATGTTCTGCTGAAGAAGATAGCATGGAGACTCCGAGAGACTGATACATACACTCTGGTTCCCACTGTCAGACAAACAGACAATGAACTTCTCATGGTCTTTTTGGCACCTTTCAACATCATACCTACAAATGTGCTTCCTTGGCATTAGAACAACAGGAGAAGAACGCGACGAGAAGAGAACAAGAGAAGACGTGAACAAAAATCAAGAAGGTGTTGGCCATGATGTATGTAGAAAAAAAGAGAAGAGGAGAAGAGCGGAAAAGAGTGCGGCGCTCATTTGAAGGCTTATTGTCATGGTTGAGCCGGATGCATGGAACAGAACGATGGGCACATTGATGGGATATATATATGTACACTTGTGATGTTCTCTGTTCCCGCTTGTCGCTTGCGCGAACGAAGCGTCATTGTCGCTCTCTAGAACAGGGGGAGAGAAAAAACTAGAGGACGTCGGTCTTCAGATCCCAGGTCGGTCGTAACGAGGCCGAGATGTCGGCTTTGGTGCCGACGACTGCCTGAGGCAGGCGACTGACGCGGTACGCGCCCGCTCGCATGCTGTGCAGTTGCGACGCCGACATGGCCGTACCGCCGCTCCGTGCGCTGCGGATGCTCCCGGCGTCGCTGCCCGAGTCGCTGCTCTTGAACCGCGGCGGGGGCGCAAAGTCCAGAGCCGTGAAGGTGCCGGATTTTCGAAGCGCGTGTCTGCAGTCGAGCCGTGGTCAGGACTACCGCCGAGCGAAGAGAGGGGGGGGAGAGGAAATGGATCCCCGAGGGGAGCAAGAGTGGTCGGGGGCGAGAGGAGAAGATCTGTAGCGGAGCAAACTTACGGGCTTGGCATCAGCGAGAGGTCGTCGAAGGAAGAGGCGAGCGGAACGTGGACGGGCAGGGCCGGGGAGAAGGGCCGCATCTCGCCCAGGGGACTTTCGGGTCGCCCGGCCTGACGGTCCTTGTACGTCGGGGGCGGCGCAAAGTCGATGGGGACACCAAAGTATCCCTCCTTCATGAGATGCGGCGTCGGCAGCGTTCGGAGTGGAGCCGGGGGCGGTCCCAGTCTTTGCTGCGCGGGCCGCCCTAGAGACGCCGGACCGGGGCCGTACGCGCCCGAGGCGGACGAGAACGACCGCGGTCCCGGCGACGCGAAGCCACCCATCGAGTGCTGCGCCAGGTGCCCCGGCTGCAGCCTCGGCGGCGCACGCGGCGGCGGCGTCATGGCCCTCCGGGTCATCGGTTGCGCGAACGGCGCCCGTGACGTCACAAACTCGCCCGCACCGACGTCGTGGTAGGTGTTGCCGCTCTGGTGGTAGACATCGCCGTAGTCCTCGTAGTACGCCGGCGACGGTCGGGCCAGCGCCGGTTTCGAGTCGTCGAAGTACTCCTTGTAGAAGGACCGGATCCGGTTCGCGCGCTGCTCGGCGTTCTCCGACGGGTTCTCCGGCGGCAGCGGCCTCAGGCCGACGGACAGCCTTCGGATGTCGTAGCCGAGCGTGTTCACGCCGAGGCCGTCGTCGGCCGGGTCTGGCCCCGGCACCAAGATGGACGGCACCGCGGGCGGCCCCGGCGGTGGTTGTCTCGACGACTGTCGAGGTGGGAGGCCAGCCGAACGATGATGGAGGTCGTCGGCGGCGCCGCGGCCGGAGTCGTCCGAGAAGTCGGTGCTCACGGGGGAGTGGACGACGGATGCGTGCATCGAAAGCGGGGGCTCGGCGTGGCGCGTCTCGGTCGAGCCCACGGCCACCTGGCCGACGGACGAAGGAGGTCCCTCCGACGGAGCCCTTGGGATCGACTCGACCGAGGCGGCGTCGCGGCGGCCGCCCGCCGGGAGGTCGGCCGCGCCGATGAAGGCGCCCAGGTAGTCGTTGCTCCTTCGCATGTCGCCGCCGTCGCGGTCGATGTACGAGTCCCGCGGCTCCAGGCCGCCAGCGGACGACGGCGCGAGATGGGCTTTGGCGGGAGCCGGCAGGGAGTCCTGCCGCGCCGGCGTCGGATGTTGCCGTGACGTCGAGCGAGGCGGCGAGTGGTCCATCTTGCCGGCAAAGTCGAGCGCCGGCGGACTGTGGGTCGGAGGGGTCGTCCTCGAGGTCATGGCGGCGTTCTTCAGCAGGGCCTGGTCCATGCCATCGCGCGCGGTCCCGGTCGAGGCGGCGAAGCTCGAGGCGTCGTCCAGGTCGCCGGTGGAGCCGTTCGGGTAGGAGCGCACCGAGTTGTGGGCGTCGTGGGGTAAGAAGTTGGTGGCAGAGCGATAGCGGTCGTCCTGCTGGTTGATGGTGCGGGACAGGGAGTGCAGCGACTCGCGCGAGCCACGCAAACCCGGCGGCAGCACGTACGGACTGCCCATGTCCAGCGACAGGCCACCTTTGCGAAGATCCGCCGTCGACGCTCCGTGGACGTTGGCGCTTGCCATCTCCGGCCCGGCCTTCTTCTTGCCAGCCTTGTCATCGAACCCCTTTCCGAGAGAGTCGTCCATGCCAAAGTCGAGGGACTTGTGTTTGTCGTCGGCATCCTCTTTTCTCATCCTGCGAACGTACTTGCGGTGCAAGATGAAGCAGATCACGATGGCAATCGTCAGAGGGATCCTGTGGGGAATGCGTCAGCGCCCCATCGTCAAGGACATCGTCACGGTTCACTCACACGACGCCGAGCACGATGGGGATCGTGGTGTTCCTCGGGCCAATCGGCTTCTCGCACCGCGGCGAGCTGTCCCCGGGAGTGCAAGAGCTCGCGGCGCTGGAGGTCGACGTTCCCTTCTCGCCTTCGGCCGCGCTCCGTGGCACCAGGTGGGCGCTCGGAGCCGGCTTCAGGATCAAAGGTGGATCCGAACCGACGACGGTGCCGGGCGGAGCATCCTCCTCCTGGGAGGATCCCCGCCGCGCGAGATGGAAGGCATGGTGCCCATGATGCGATCGGGCCCGCATCTCCACATACGCCCAGACGACAACTCAACGCTACGCCGTACCATCAGCAATTGGGCTCCCGCGCTGCTCGTCGTCGCACGAAACAACCCCACACGGTCGCGTACCCAATGGCCCACGGTCAAAGCCCGAGAACTCGACAGGTCTCCGATCACCACGCCACAACCGAACTATTCGCTCATGGGACGACACAGTCGACGTCGAATCGGCGGCACTTCGTCGATCATGCAGCAGCACCAGGCGGCGGCGGAATCGAAAACGAGAACGAGCACGAAGAGAGCGACTGCGGTCAGCGTTGACAACGACGGACACGCCGGGCCCGGTGGCTTGAAGGTGGATGCTGGGCAATTAAAGGGACAGGTCGACGTCGCGAGGAGGACAAGAGACCGCGATTCCAGGTGCGAGAAGGTAAAGCAAAGGAGCGACAGCCAGATGAATGAATGGATGAATGAACGACGGACTGACTGAATGGACGAAGGAAAAGACCGGCGGTGGTGACAGCACGGTAAGTAGTTGGAGGAAGAGCAGGAGGAGGAGAAGAGGAGGAAGAGAAGAATTAATTACTACTGTGCCGCCCGGTATTGGCGACCAAGTGCAAGTAGGGAAAGAAATCGTGATAAGGATCGTCTAGACAAAGGTTGCGGGTGCGGTACGGATGTACGGAGTACCGGCAATACTACGTAGAGTACGAAAGTACGTTACGTAATACGTACTGCCGACGGGGCTCATGAATGCCTGTTGTGTCCCTACGAGTACGAAATTGGGCCCGGAGGCCCACACCCAGCCTTGGCGATTGGCAGACCAATCACGTGCGGACCATCCTCTTTAGGCCTAGTAGTGGCCGGGATCGCACACGCCTCGCTCCCGATTGGTGGAGAGAGCGAGGGGCATCTCGTTGGATGCTCGGATTCCCGTAGGCTAATTAACCCTAAACCCACCGGCTGAAGATGGCCATTTTTGGATCACTTTCCTGTTTCCCAATGTGTTACGAGCCCACCGGAGCGAGCCGGGTCCATGTCTTATTCTCGTGACAGAAATGCTGACTCTCGTAGAGCGTATACCCCCCGCGAATATCGACGCCGACTTGATCAACAGCTCGAGAGTGATGACCGCATCACGTGATGAGCATCTCGCGATCTCGGCCTCCGCCGAAGGATGGGAACCGAGACGGCTCTGTCGGCCGCGGTAATCTTAGGTAGCATCGCATGCTTTTTCCCTGCTGTCCGGGCTGGCAAGCACCTGTTCCACCACCTACAGTGCGTAACATACAGCCCTTCGAATGTCGTTAAAAGCCCGCAGCAATCTCCGCCCTCGATGCAGATAATTACAACCTGCACCTGAATTGCAGTGGTGTCGATGACGAGCTCAGTTCTGTCTGTTCTCAAGGCTCCGATTTCCACGTGATCGTCCCTGATGGCTATTCTCGTACGTCTATACATCCACGCTCGGTCTCTCTTCTCAGTCAACATTCAGACTGATCAGAAAAGAAATCAGAAGTGACCAGCTATGTTCATGTAAGCAAATTGTTTTCAAGTCACGTGCCCATCACGGCGTCTACAATGTACGAGCGGTATTCTACTGTGAGGGTTCATGTACGAGGTACATACGTACGTATGTACGTACCGTACGTGCGGAGTACGAAGTACCGTCGTCTTCTTTCGTCCTGTTAGCTCAGACTTGGCTCCAAGCAGCATCTCAAAGCAGCGTGAGACTTGCTACCACTCCATATGGTACAAGGGGACGCCTCCGTAGTCAAGACCGTTGGATGACCAGTGAAGACTGGTCTTCATTGCAGGAGGATTTCAACAATAGCTTGTGATACAAGGACTGCCTGATCATGGCCCTGTACTCTGTGCTGGTCTCTGTCTCTTCAATCGCTGAGAGTACTGATATACCACAAGGAATGACCGTCTACTCCGTACAGTTCGTATAAGTAGAAGTTGATGCCAGCCATCACCATTTATGATCCTTCTATAGCAAGAACGGAGGATCTATCTCTTGCGGAAGTTACTGTGGCCATGCCATCTCTGACTTGAGCGATTGTATGACAGATACAACCTTTCTCTACTACTAGGCCTACCAATCTCAACGCGTCATGTCCACGGCGGCCATCGGTACGCCGGTTCGGACGAAGACGTGGCCGGTTCCTCTCTGTCTCTTCCTTGCTCTCGCTCTTTCCTCGGGGGCAAATGGCTTGAGGCCTGCTCTTTGCCTTCTGCTGCACCCAAAGATGCTCTTGGCGGCCCAGGACATCACGCTGGGCGTCGACGATCCATCCAGCACTGGTCAGCACCATCAGCTGTTGCTCAGACGGAGCGCCGTTCTTGACTGCGAATCCGAACGCCGTGGAGAGATTCCTTCGGGTCTACCATTCCATGCCCATTGCGTCACCGCGCATGTGGCGTCCCTGGCTATCGCCCACCCATGGCCTCTCCCACCTGCGTATCCGCTGTGGCTGGCGCCTCTCGAGCATCTGAAGAACGCGCCCTTGGGGGGAACTCGAAAGGGTCGTCCGTCATCCTGGTTGCTCTGTACTCCTGAGATCGATCACGCCTCCGGCTAGGCTCAATGCTGCTACGCTGATGGTCGATTGTGAAGGTGGAGATGTCTCGACGTTCCAGATGTACACCGCCAAGAGCAGCGCGTCGAAGGTTCTGCCACATCCACCTCCGTCAATGGCATCTGCATCGTGAAAGAGCCCTGATCCAAGAACAGTGGTGATGGCTGCCATCAGGTACGGGTCGACCACGTCGGCGAATCTAGGAGGTGGGCGGGCAGCTTCTCCATTCCGTAAAGGTGAGTGAAAAGCAATAGCCGCGCACGAAGCGATACCGGCTGCAGTGGGACGGACCTCGGCGGATGATGCTGCTGCGAGCGAGGCTCGAGCGGCAGCTGCAATCGATAACATCTACTCGTATACCATCACGATCGATCCCTTCGACCGTGGGTCTGAACCCATGCTCGGGCTTCGATTAGGCAGCGAAAAGCCTGATCTAGTCCATCGCTCCGTGACTATGCTAGATCGGTCGCTGTAGCTCTACTCGTATACGTAGCTACATTCTTGCGTTGTAGCGGCCTCTGTCAACCATTCAGATGCTTGCCGGCTGCAGCGTCGTCTACACCCGGAGGTTGGAATGAGATACCTCTACTTCCGTGCGGTAAAGAAAACTAGATGGACTCGACGCGACGAACACATGTTCTTCCCTATTCTTGTTCTTTTCTCCTGTTTGGGACATGTTCACCAGAAGCCCACAGAAGAAAAACCTCAATATCTTCAAAGATTTGAGGAAGGCTGAGTCTAGTCTATTCCTCCAAATTCTGTCAGCAAGAATAGGACTGGCCAGTTTTCTTTTCAGAGCAAATGTTCCAGATTTCAACTCCCCTCTCTGCACCTGTGGTTTTGGAGAAGAAACAGCACAACATATCACTTTTTTCTGTCACAAATTTTCACACCAAAGACTACAAGCCCCATTCCCTTTACAAGATTTCTCATCTATCTTATTCTCACCTAAGCTACTTCCCAAACTTCTTTTCTGGGTTATGTCTTTGAAAAGACTTGACCAGTTCAATCTAGCCCACCAACTCTCTCTCTCTCTGCTTTACCAAGTTAACTATTTGTTTTAACAAATAGCTACATGTACAAATTTCCTTAGCTACTGCATATTCCCCAAGATCTTCTCTAGTCTCTCCCAAGCTCCAGTTTTTATTCCTTCAAAGGTTTTCTGGAGAAACAAACATATACTTAGAAGTTCTGCATGGCTCTACAGCTAAATCAGTGTAAGAATAAAATAAAAATAAAAATAAAAATAAAAATTCTTGTTCTTGTTCTTGTTCTTCCTCTTCTTCGTCGAATTTCTCTGAACAGACGCCAATAGAAGCGCTAGTCGCAGGCAGCAGCAAAGGACAATCGGGACAAGCGATCAAGACGGCGGCAAGCGTGATGTTGAGCTCGGCTTGTACATCCGCCGTTTCCGCCGCCAATCTCGGCTCTCGCGTGATACTCTTCCTTTTCCTGCCCCACCACTGTGCTACGGTATCGCCGCAACTACTGCGCCACATCGCCGAACGACCTTAAGGCTACTGGATCAGTGGCAGTAGCGACTGGAGCATCCCTCAGCTGCTCTCGCTCCCTCTCATCAGAGTCATCCCATCGCCTCACTACCGGCGCCTCACCCGAAGGATACCCCACTTCAAGACCTTCTTCCACCATTTCGTCTTCCGCTGCCTGCCGAACCTGAATTATGATACACATCCTGTAACGGACCACTCGGTGGGCGCTTTGGAAGGACGCCGTGAATGAGTCTGATCTGTTGCACCTTCGGCTGCGAGTATCACGAAAGCTCGAGAAAAGCATAGCGCATCATTCACCATGTCGATATCCATAGCCGACCTCGACCAGACCGTCCGATCTTTCTACGAGGATCGGGGCGAGTCTGTAGGTGCACCCATACTTTGTGGGATGGCCATGAGCGTCGACTCGTGATCCTGCAGGAGCTAGCTGACCTGTTCCCTTTGCCACAGCAAAAACAAGCGGAGGCCACCTTGAACCAGGTATGATCCGACGGGCGATCGGGCCGATCTTAGTCTACGTCAGGCCTGCTGACTTGGCCCGTAGTTCAAAGAGAATCCGGACGCATGGCTCATGGTCGACAAGATCTTGCAAGATGCTACATTTCCACAGACCAAGTGTACGTCAACCGCCATCGGTTGTGTGGCAAGGCAGCCAGTTCGCTGACTCTGCTGTCGTCACAGACCTTGGACTGCAGGTGCTGGACAGCGTCATCATGACGCGATGGAAGGTGCTGCCACGGGAGCAATGTCAAGGTGCGACGCAGGTCGTGTGTCGGAGCGCGTGGTGCGCGACTTTCTCATACGCTTCTAGGCATCCGAAACTTTGTCGTCAACTACATCATCGAGATATCGACTTCCGAGGAGAGTCTCAAGACGAATCGGACGCTGCTCAACAAGCTGAACCTGGTGTTGGTCTCGATCCTGAAGCAAGAATGGCCGCACAACTGGCCGACCTTCGTCAACGAGATCATAACGTCGTGCCGCGCCAGCCTTTCCATCTGCGAGAACAACATGGCCGTCCTCAGGCTACTGTCGGAGGAGGTCTTCGACTATTCGGCCGATCAGATGACGACGACCAAGACCAAGAACCTCAAGTCGACCATGTGCGCAGAGTTCTCTGCCATTTTCCAGCTCTGCTCCCAGATCCTGAGCGAGGCGACCCAGCCGACCCTCATCAGGGCGACGTTGGAGACCTTGCTCCGTTTTCTGAACTGGATCCCCTTGGGATACATATTCGAGACGGATATCATCAACACCCTGCGTTCGAGGTTCCTCGAGGTCGCCGAGTTCAGGAACATCACCCTGAAGTGCTTGACCGAGATCGGAGGGCTGCAGATCGGACAGCAATATACGTACATTGACAAGCTGGTGGAGATGTTCACGTCGGTCTTGACCACCATCGCGAACATCGTGCCGATATCCGTCGACCTGAGAGCGACCTATCCGACCAGCAACCCCAGGGACCAGGAGTTTGTCCTCAACCTCGCCCTCTTCCTGAGCAACTTCTTTGGCATGCATCTGCAGGTGAGTCTAGAGCCTTGGAGAGGACGGGACAAGGCCAGCGCGATCGAAGGATTCTGACATGCCTGCTCACGGCGACGGGTAGCTTGTCGAGAACCTTCCGAACCCCGACTTCATGATCCACGGTCACTACTACCTCATTCGAATCAGCCAGATCGATGACCGCGAGATCTTCAAGATCTGCCTCGAGTACTGGACGAAGCTGGTATCGGAGCTCTTCGACGAGATGCAGAACGTCCCAGCCGGCGAAATCAACCAGCTCGTCAACATGGGCGTCAGCGGCCTCTCCAACAGCGGCGCCCACCATCCCAGCCTCATGGAGAACTACCCGCTGCGGAAGCACAAGTACGCGCAGGTGCTCTCCAACCTCCGCGTCGTCATGATCGAGAAGATGGTGCGGCCCGAAGAGGTCCTGATCGTAGAGAACGACGAGGGCGAGATTGTGCGGGAGTTCGTCAAGGAGAGCGACACGATCCAGCTTTACAAGACTACCAGGGAATGCCTCGTCTACCTGACCCATCTGGACGTGGTCGACACCGAGGGCATCATGTCGGACAAGCTCTCCAAGCAGATGAACGGGTCCGAGTGGTCGTGGGCGAACTGCAACACCCTTTGCTGGGCCATCGGTTCCATTTCGGGGGCGATGAACGAAGAGACGGAGAAGCGCTTCCTCGTCACCGTCATCAAAGATCTGCTGGGCCTGACCGAGATGAAGCGTGGCAAGGACAACAAGGCCGTTGTCGCCAGCAACATCATGTACATTGTCGGCCAGTACCCCCGCTTCCTCAAGGCGCACTGGAAGTTCTTGAAGACGGTGGTGAACAAGCTGTTCGAGTTCATGCACGAAACGCACGAGGGTAGGTCTCTCGCACGAGCCATGGAAGTGGTGCACGTCTTCCACGCTCGGGCGCTGACCGTCTCTCTTCCTCTCCTTTCCTCTAGGCGTACAGGATATGGCGTGCGATACGTTCATCAAAATCGCCAATAAATGCAAGCGGCACTTCGTCGTGCTACAACCGGGCGAGACGGAGCCGTTCATCGACGAGATCGTTCGCAACCTGCAGAAGATAACCCTTGATCTGTCCCCACAACAGGTGCACACCTTCTACGAGGCCTGCGGCCACATGATCAGCGCTCAAGGGCAAAGGAGCCCGCAAGAGAGGCTGATCCAGGACCTGATGTCCTTACCGAATCAAGCCGTGAGTGCCTTCCCCACCAAGCGATGTGTGCCGCTCCAGCGCACTTTCGACATTGCTCAACTGTGCCGGCCACTAGTGGGAGCGCATCATATCGGACGCGAGTCGAGACCCTTCCACCCTAGAAGATGCCGATCGGATCAAGATTATCGGCAACATCATGAAGACGAACGTCGCGGCCTGTAGCTCCGTCGGGAGCTATTTCTATTCTCAGATCGGTCGCATCTATCTCGATATGCTCTCCATGTACAGAGCGACGAGCCAGATGATCTCGGAAGCCGTTGCCCGAGACGGTGAGTGCCGTTCGTGACCGATGCGATGAGTAGATGCAGCGACTGAAAGTCTCCTCGCAGGCCCCGTTGCCACCATGATGCCCAAAGTTCGCGGCATGCGTACGGTGAAGAAGGAGATTCTCAAGCTCATCGACACGTACGTTCAAAAGGCAGACGACGTCGAGATGATCAACGGAACCATGGTACCGCCGCTCTTGGACGCCGTCCTGGTCGACTACAGCCGGAACCTACCGGATGCGCGAGACGCCGAGGTGCTCAACGTCATCTCGACCATCACCAGCAAGCTTCATGTTCGTTGCACCCCTCACGCGACGAGACTCGTGGCCGGGTCTCGTCCTCCACCGTCCGTTGCTCACACCCCGATCTCGCTGACTTGGCGGCAGGGCTTGATGGAGGACAAGGTTCCGATGATCATGGAGAACGTGTTCGAGTGCACCCTCATGATGATCAACAAGGACTTTTCCGAGTACCCGGAACATCGTGTCGCCTTCTTCAAGCTGCTCCGGGCCATCAATTTCCACTGCTTCCCGGGTGAGCTTCACCTCCACCTTCATGCAGGAAGGGCCTCGGCGTCTCTAACGATCCCCTAGCGCTGCTGAGGCTCGACACCCGACAATTCAAGTTTGTGATCGATGCCTGCATGTGGGCGAGTAAACATGACAACCGCGAGGTGGAAAATGCAGGCCTCGGCATGTGTATCGAGCTGATGGACAACATGATCGGCACCCAGCCCGAAACGTCCAATGCGTTCTTCGAGCAGTTCTTCATTCACATCCTTCAGGACGTCTTTTTCGTGCTTACTGACTCCGACCACAAGGCCGGTGAGTCCGGGAACGATTCGGACGGGGGCGATTCGAAGGTCAACCCTGCTGACTCTGAGGCTCAGGGTTCAAGTCGCAGTCGATGTTGCTGGCCAGGATGTTCTACTACGTCGAGACCGGCAAGATTCGGGGGCCGATCTACCCGGCCGACAAGACCCCGGCAGGGACCAGCAACAAGGCCTTTCTCCAGGAATTCGTCAGCACTCTCCTGCAGAACGCCTTTCCGAACCTGCAGACGTACGTTGGCGCTCTGGCCGGTCGCTCCGCGGGCATGAAATACTGACGTGGTAGTTGCAGGGCGCAAATCCGGACGTTCGTCGAGGGGCTCTTCAACCTAAACGAGGATCTGTCTCGATTCAAAGTTCATCTGCGCGACTTCCTCATCCAGCTCAAGGAGTTTGGCGGGGACAACGCCGAGCTGTACGCCGAAGAACGCGAACAGGCTCAACGGAGCGCCAGAGATGCAGAGCGCGAGCGTGCCATGCGGGTCGGAGGCCTGCTCAAGCCGGCCGAGCTCGACCAGGATGAAGAGCTGTGACTCGAGGCGGAGCTGCGAACCGAACTAGACGTCCGTCAGACGAGTGTGGACAGCGGAGGCGGAGATGACGGAGGCGAGCCCGGGCCCACTAGGCGTCATGGCGACATTGAATCTTCTGCACTCGATGGATGGGCGTTCTATGGATTGACATAACAGTGGTACGTTCCACTCGCTGCATGGTCAGAGTTCTGCTAGCGATCCGTATTCTCTGCTTATGACATTGAAAGTGCCTAAACCACTCGTGTCATCCCACGCGACTGTTAGAAGAGCATCTCCTTCCCTCTCTCCACCTGCCACCTTCTTTTCACACAAGCATAAAGACCTCAAATATCTCTCTCATCCTCTGTCCTTTGTCTTCCACTACCCTTCCTGCACTCTCTCTGTCATTCTGTCATCCTCTTTCTCTCTTGGACAGAATCACACGCACTTTACAGAAAAGCAACAGAAGCAAGCTTTCACTGAAGAAGAGACAAAAGGCCCAAAAGCACCAAACCCACTCTCTGGCACCGAGTCTGACGGACTTAAAAGGCCACGGCAGTCCATCACATCACCTCCTTTTGTCGATTTTTTTTCTCTCCCTGGGTCCCCAGCCCGACTTTGCCTTCTTGTTCTTTCTACCACGACGATACCATACAGTCAGTGTGGCGCAGTACAGACTACGTCTAGTAGAGCCATAGCACAATAGAAGGCATACAAAGCACGATGGAATTCAAAGTGTAAAGGTGGTGGGGTGAGGGTCTGGGTGCCGGGGACAGAGAGAGTTGTTGTTCTGTCTCTTCTGAGACTGTTGGGTGAATTATATCCAGTCTGGGGTGTGAATGGTACTGTAGAGTTGTCTTATCAGCTCAGCTGTCTTGGCTGTGGAATGTACACACTTCTGTATATGCATGCTGTGTCAAGCTGGTCAAGCTGGACTTGTGTCACGCGGTGCCGTACGGAGTAGGCTAAAGCGGAACTGAGCCAAAAGACTACTATGTCTGGGCTTAGTGCCCGACATCTCCGTACTAGCGATAGATAAGTGCGGCTGCACCCGCCTGCCTAGTCAGGATCTAACTGACTAAGCGCCCGGTCGGGCAACTAGCTCCTGACACTTGCCTGGCTCAATACATATACACACTGTGTCAAGCAACCCCTGGTTAGTCTTGACAGTCACATAGTTGTCTCCTGTGTTGTGTAGCCTGGTACTCTTTCTTGATATCCTGTCTGTAGCTTTGTGAGTATAAATACTGTGTTCTGTCCTGGGTTGTAACACCTCTGTCCCCTCTGACACTAGTTGAGAGACCAGTTGTCAGTTTCTATCCATTGAGCAATACCCTACAGGCTTACTTGACAACACCTTTCAGGTACCTTCCAGTAGCCACCTAGGGAACAGGCCTTTATCACAACTCTGTCCTGCTAAGACTCCAGCACTCTTACAGGTGGAGAGATGCTTTAGCTGACAACAGTCAACTGTGTACAGAAGTAGATTTGTCTCACTTCCTAACTACCAGTGTCACGGGGCAGACCACGAGCACGTGACCACACGACAAGTCAGCTGACTTCGTGTGACTTTTCATATTTTTACCCACCTGTGTTGCATTTCTCTTCTGTAGCTTTACCTTCTTGTACGATAGGAACCTATTGATCGTCATCGACGTCTAGCCCTTGACAACCAGTAAAATCTAGGAGAAGAAAACTCTGCAGACTGTCACGTGCAGACAAACAATTTAGCCGTCACTCAGGGGGAGGCTGATCTCTGAACCCCTGCAAATCCTCGGGCTATCGACTCCCTGTCGAGTCCCTGGTTGACACCAATATACAGTGAGAATTCTCTTCTCTCACGTGAGCTTGGCTCTAGCAGCGAGCGAGGACTGGTCTTCTCACTCCTCCGGCTGACACTTGTGAACCCAGCCTTGAAGACCCTAACAAGAAATAAAGAAAATCACAAGATACGAAGTCGAAGAGACAACGACTTTAAAAAGGAAGTCGTCAAGCTCGCTATTTTCCGACGAAGGCCTGCCTCAGAGCGTCGCTGGTCTCGCGATCATTGTGCTTTGCCATCGAACCCGGGGGAGAAGAGGCCGGACGAGAAACTAGTCGCAACTATAGCCCGACAAGTATACCCGCACCTGGCAACCATGACAGGTGGCTTGTCGAGACGAGCTCGGGGAGATTTGCACCCAGATGATGACTCTTTGGCCGACTGGCTGGGCTAGGTCACGATCGATCGGGATTCGATACGCGACTGTAATAGCACAGAGAGTCTCGAGGGCGGGGTGACCGGAGGGTAGTCAACTTATGCAATGCATATCGCAGCTTCCGCTGTATCATACGTCGATGTTGATACCCGTCATCAGTGCCAGACTCTACAGCGTCTATCTACTCGCAAGGGCTACTCGACCAGCTTAGGAAGCACCAGAAGTACGGTAGCGAAAGAAACCTTCCACCACATGCTAAAGCCATTTGCAGCCACGAAGAGAATCTCAAGGAGGTAATTACACGGCGACGAGCGATGCCGGAGACGATTTCCCGACACCCTGTACCCGAAGGCATGGATTCTGCTGTCGAAAAAGGCTTAGGAACAAGATGAGAGATCTGGCGATCAGGTGGCAGAAGAGTACGGTAGGGGGGGGGGGGTATTGAAGACTGCGAGCCGGGGCTCTCTACGACAGGACTCGGCTCAGAGATCTATGGGGTCGGAAGCATCACGGTCCTCTTCACTCACGGTCGAAGAGGATCTGCCCCTGCATCCGAAAGTGATTCAAGTACAACGTGCGCTCGTCAAAGCAGGTCAGGATGAAACAAAAACAAAAATTAAAATAAAAAGGTCTGAAACTGGTCGAAGGCGCCGCTCAGAACGCTAGACGGCCTACACTGCAGGCCGCTGCGAAATGAAGCTCTCGCTGGCACGACTGGCCACCGGTACTCAAGGCTCTGGATCGAAGGGAAAGGCTCAGACGAGGGAACGTGATCGGCTCTTACTGGAAAGGGGGAAGCAAAAGGGACGTTCTACGGGTGCGATGACGTGCAGGTCGTTACAGATGGAAAGGCACTGGCTGGACGCAACTTTGGCGGGAAAGATTTTTGGGAGAAGGGGGTAGGATAGTCAGCATCGTGGCAAGACACTACACTCTACCCGGTGATCGCCATCAAAAGTGCAAACTCATCGTGGCTCTTTTTGGTCTCTCTAATCGCAAACTCGGTGATACGGTCCCTGCTCACATACATGGCCTGATGTGTTTCGTGACCCTCCCTAAGAAGAGGCGTGAATATGAATACCAAGGGATGTCCAGTGCTGATCAGAAAATTACAACGTATATATCTCACCGCTCCTCACTCCTGAGCCCTCACTGCTGAATCCTCACTCATCGCTGTGGATCAGACGGAGTAGATCGAGCAGAAGGCTGAGAAGGAGGTTGGTAGCCGGCTTCGATCAACGCTTCCTTCAAAGCTTGTAGGGCGTTCGTAATGTCCTCTCGTTTCGGATCGGTCTATTGCGGAGCATTTGTGTGAGCTGTTGTGTGTCGTGGGTTTTCTTTCGGGGCGGGGATCACTTCCCCCCCCCCCCCCCCCCCCCCCCAAAAACCAGAGGTGGAGGGGAACTCTAGCAAATTGGAGGAAGGAAGGAAGGCGGAGAAGAGCAGGATGTGTACGAGCAAGCTGTAAGAAAGCGGAGCAAGGAAAAGGAAGCGAATCGGATGGAGGGGAAATGAGATAGAAACATACCACGCTTATCCCCATATGCCCTATCCTCAGGTACCTCGCTTTTATGTCCTTGTGTAAGCCCGCGGCGATGATGACGCCCCGCGTCGCCAGCTTGGGCAGGATGTCTGTGGCCTGGAGTCCATCGGGGATGTAGAAGGCCGTCATGCCGTTGGCTTGGTTCTCCGGTCGATCGGCTAATTGTCGCAGACCGAGGTCCTGGCCAACAAACGCCTTGACCCGGTGCGACACCGTGCGATGGGCGGCGAAGCGTGCCGCGAGGATATCGGCCGTCGACGCTTGCGCCCCGGAGACGTCTGATGCGGATGACGATGCTGATGTAGGCGGTCCGGGGGATAGAAGCTGTACGAGAGCCGTGTGTAGCGCCCGGACCAGTTGCGGCGATGGCGTCGCAAAGTACGCAGGCTTCTTGGACTCGTAGGATTGCATAACTATTCGCGGAGATGAGAAATAGGGGTTGACGATAACTCGTGCTGCGGGCACGTACTTGGCAGCCAGTTCTTGAATGATGCAAAATAGGACCCCGGCGGTGTCTTTCGTTCGCTGAAACGCTGCATTGCTCGTCCGCTGACCATCATGATGCTGAGACCGGCAGGACAACCGATACCCTTCTGACTGGCCGTCAGAACGACATCTAGATCCCACCCGTCGAATTGGATCTCCTCCGATCCGACGCTGCAGACGCCATCCACCACAATCAGCGTATCTGGTGAAACCCGGCGGACCAGTTCCGCGAGCGGCTGGACTTCGCTGAGCACGCCTGTCGAGGTGTCCACATGCGTGATGGTGACCATCTTGTACGGCCCTCCTCGAAGAGCTTGTTCGATTTCCGGCAATTGCGGCCGCGATCCGATCGGCGCCTTCAGCTGTGTCGCCCGGACCCCGTACGTCTCGAAGCAGTCGGCGAACCCATCCCCGAAGTAACCGGTGTGCAAAACGAGCACCTCGTCGCCGGGCTCAACCAGGTTCGCGGCAACCATGTCCCAGCCCAAGGTTCCAGAGCCGGAAACGACGAACGGTTGAGACGCAGGATCATTTGTTTGGAAGAGTTTGCGCAGCATCGACAGCACGTCGCCGAATACAGACACGAATGGTGCGCCGACATGGCTCTCGCTAGGATGCATGTTAGTCGGATCGCATCCCGGCATCAAGGCGCTTGGTAGCTAAGTTCTAACCTGTAATGGCTCATCGACTCGAGGACCGCATCGTCAAACTCGATCGGCCCGGGTATGAGCAGAGTCGGATGGGGCGGTTGATGATACATCCTGGCTTCCGCCCTCGACGGCAAAGACTGCTCGTGCGATTGGCTGGTGATAGCTGGCTGCTTCAGCTTCGAGGATTCGCGCTCGATGGAATATGGCGTGTTCATTTCCAACGGCAGTCGATTGTCAAGATGGCGCGAGATCAGACTGAGCCGTGAACTTGGCCGTGATGGAGCCACGGTGCGAGCCCAGGTGGGGACAGGATGCTGCTTGTAAGCGCTGGAAACAGCCTGGAGTCGGGTCTGTCATGTGCATTGTCGTCACTGGTCTCTGTTGAAGTTTACCCGTGAGTTATGGAGTGCTTTGTGATGCATGTGTCACTGTCATGTGATCGACCCCACCAATACCTACAAATCACGTGACATATTTGCATGCTCAAGTCTTCGACCGACATCTCCGTGCCAGCGGCCTCGAGCCTGGCCGGCGCTACTCGAAATTCTTGCTCATTTCAAACTACACTAATGCAGTGGTGCAGCAGTTACAGACACTCTTCAGCCAATCGACTATCCAACAGAAGATAGACTTCCAAGAGTCTAGGCAGCAATCTTCGTTGTTGCGCCCACACGTGCCGCGCATCCACCCCTCATTGTCGACCCGGACATTGCCTATAAGTTAGCAATTCTCACTTCGTCTCTCTCGACCATGTTACAAACTGGAGCACATACTCGAGGTACTACCCTTGTGCTTTATAGTAAGATCTTCAGCTAACCATCAGCAGGCAAGCGAAATAACAGCACAGTACGCAAGGGGACACACCGAAAGACTTCCCTTCCCCTCCCTGGGCACCCTGACCGCAGGCGTACTGGACATACCTCGGCGTCTTCCCTCCCGGAAACAAGACCGATAGAGCCCTGTCGTGTCTCGTCACGGCAAGTGCCCGGAACGCAAACAGTCCCACCATCCATATGTCGGAAGAGATCTCTCGACATCACAGAGACTGTTGAGGATATCCCAGAAGGTCCCAGTTCGAAGCGACGACGAGCACCTCCTCCCTCGATTAAGCCACCGCCCGCCGCAGTCGATGACGAGCTTGATCCTGTTGCTTACTGGGCGCGAGAAGGACGTTGGCCACAGCGGCTTAAGAACATGAATCCCAACATGGAGCATCTTTATGCCAGGACGAAGTCTTCGTCAACGCTCAGCCGCAAGCGGTCGAATTCCGACCTGTACTTGACACCAAGCGATCAGAAGCCAAGGGAACTGAAGAGCACGCCATACCGCGACCCCCGATATAGTACACTGCTTGCGACGAAGGGTAGCTTCATGGAAAAGTCGGAGTCTGGTATCACAGATGAAAGTAAGGCTCTCTGTCGCAAATTGCTGGACGAAGTCCAGAAGTACCCTCAGGATTCGCTGTTCCGCGACGACGTTTTCGAGACAACATGCAGCAAAATCGCCTTCAAGAACGAGTCACGAGTCATCCAAGACATTTCTCGGCTCATTGTGCCTTCGGCTGAAAGCTTGGCCACGCTCGGAGCCAAAGATCTCAAAATCCTCACGGAGGGTGTCAATGAAGGCTGGAACAATTCAATCCCTCTGACGGGCACTCGGCCCCAACCGGACTACTCGGTGGGATTTCGACGAGAGGCGTTCACGAACGAGCAGCTCCACAAACTTTCACCCTTTGTTGGGGATTTTCTGGCTGGGGATCAGTCGTTTTTCATGGCCACGTACTACATGTACTTCCCATTCTTGACCTGCGAGGTCAAGTGTGGTAACTCCGCCCTACCGATTGCAGACTGTCAGAATGCCCACGGCATGACGCTCGCCGTCCGAGCGATCGTTGAACTCTTCAGGCTGGTGAAGCGCGAGAGCGAGCTCAACCGCCAGATCCTGGCCTTCTCCATCTCACATGATAACCGAGCCGTACGGATTTACGGTCACTATCCCGTGATTGACGATAGCCCATCTGGGGGCGAGCCTCTCTTTTCCGCAGCCGCGACGAACCACACCAAGTATTACCGCCACCCCATTCGCGATTTCTCTTTCACAGAACTCGAGGGCCATAATAAATGGGCAGCCTATCGATTCACGAGGAACGTCTACGATACGTGGATGCCGGCACATTTCAAGAATATCTGTTCAGCCATCGATCAGCTACCAGATAAGCTGGATTTCAACGTTCACTCGATGCCAGAAAGCGGACTTTCGCAAGAGCTGGAAAACCACCGTCTCTCGCCGCCAGGCGAAGACCCTTCGCCGGCAGTTGCTCAGTTATCAGCATCAACACCTGCGTCAGCTGAATCCATCGCCAGGGGCGAGCAACCGTCGGAGCCGAGCCAGGCCCGGACGGTATCTACCACTGCTGCTCCGTCAAAAGACGTCTTTAAAAAGCCAAGGCTGACGCCGACGGGCTATCTTAAGGAGGAGCTCGATCGTCGGTCGCAGGAAAACGAGAAACTCATGGATCTGCTGGAGAAGGTGAGGCAACAGAGTACCGAGCAGCTCGAAAAGCAAAGACAGATGATGGAGGAGAAGATGGAGCGACAGAAGCAGGAGATCATGGACCTCTTGAGAGCATCGATGCCGGCGCGGGGAGGCTAGATGGGGTGCCTCCCTCGCGCCGCCGCCTTTCCAGGCCGACCAAGGGCCCGTCCTATGACCCTGGGTAATCGGCAACGAAACACGATGAGCTGGACGATGCTATCCCATGACCCATGGCGGCCCTGACGTCCTCGTCCGAGATCACTTGGGTAGCATCGAGCGCGTTGCACCTAGCGCGCATGTATGTACTGGGAGCTCGGTCAACCATACTTTATGGCTAAGGTTCCTCCTTTTAAGTCGTGTTCTTCCTGTTTGGCTTTTCACTGCAACAGCTGCTCAGTTCTCCAGTACGAGGTCGATCTCCGATAGTCTTCGCGGCTTGCCACAGACTATCCAAGGGTAGCATCAAAGGACATGAAATTTTCAACTCTCCAGATATGGTACGTGCCCATGAATGCTTATATGTAGCATCTTCTGCTCTATAGGAACAGAAGGGAAGTGAGAAGCGTAAGAAGTTGAAGCGGTTTCATGGATTCTTATCGTCGGGAGGATGTCTAGGACAGCTGAGGAAGGAGAGGTCGATCTACTGTACTCCGTAGAGCGCGATGTATATATTCTTCCTAGAGATATAATTGCATCATCTTGGGAGTCTCGTGCGAACACGAGGGTCCGGTTGTGGTGTGGAAGCTCAACCATGCCGTAGGCAGGGGAAATCAGAATCATTCCAGCTCTGGGGCTTACATAATCTTCTGGGTAACCTTATTCACGCGTTACAGCAGTTGTCCAGTGCGTCACGTTGCGGCCATATCTCAAGGGCAGCCATGTCCTCGAGGCTGGTGTTGGTGCTGGGAGATCTGTTCGTGCCGGATAGAGCTCCAGTAAGTCGTGGCTCGATGAACGCCTTTGACGGACCGTTGACGGGGCCGAACAGGACATTCCGGCAAAGGTACAGCAACATCGCCACGGAGCCTGTTAACGGCGACGACGACAACTGCCCCCTCCATGCGCTGACCGGTGCAGCACAGTTCAAGAAGCTCCTGACGCCCGGCAAGATCGGGCAGATCCTGTGCCTCGGGAACCTCACGGACAAGGACACGTACGAGTTCCTGCGGTCGATCGCGCCCGACGTGCAGGTGGTCAAGGGCGACTTCGACGTCGAGGCGCCCAACCTGCCGCTCTCGAAGATCGTCACGCACGGCAAGCTGCGCATCGGCTTCACCCATGGCCACACCATCGTGCCGCCCGCGGACTCGGACAGCCTGCTCATCGCGGCCAGGCAGATGGACGTCGACGTCTTCCTCTGGGGAGGCACCCACCGCTTCGAGGCCTACGAGCTCGAGGGCAAGTTCTTCGTCAACCCCGGCAGCGCCACGGGCGCGATGAGCACGGGATGGGGGTGGGAGACGGAGGAGCCGACGCCGAGCTTCGTCTTGATGGATGTAGGGCTTCTCTTCTGGATCGTTCACGTGTTTGCTTCCGTGTGACGCCTGTACGAAGAGGCATCTGCCTGCCAAACAGAGGTACTAACAAGAGTCATCTCGATATATCTAGGTACAAGGAGACGTGCTCGTGCTCTACGTCTACCAGCTACGAAAAGACGCGAACGGGATCGAGAACGTCGGCGTCGAAAAGGTTTCGTTCCGAAAGAACGCGACGGCGGCAGTGTCATAGCCGGTAGCCCGGGACAGGACCCGCAACTACAAGAGGGCCGTTCCATCTGTTTACCGGTGTTGACGATCAGGGTATGGGGATCTCCGCCGTTGTCGACGGGGGCAGAAAGTGTCCAGCGGTGTATCATGTATGCTACACCAGTGTACAATGTCGAAGCACATGTCGCTCCGTCGAGGACATGCGGCCCAACCACCGTGACGTTATCTGTCCTCGATCCCACAGATGGCCCCCCTCTTTCCTCTCCTCTTGTCACAGCTCAAGCTGCATATGCTGTTCCTCGTGCAGCTTGTCATCTTAACCCTCGACCACGGCGCTTGCGTTTCAGCGAGTAGGCCCGCCGCTTGTTTGGTCCGGCATGTCCCCGGTCCACCGGGCCTGCTTCGCCGCACTGCTGTCGATGCCAGTCATCCCGTCCGAAGTGGCAGCGTTGGGTGGCAGCATGCGGCGGGGTTCGGGGGTTCTTGCCTCCGACATAGCACAGACCTCCCGGCCCGGTCCGTCATCTCCCGCTGTCGTTTTTCCTCTTGGATCGGCCAATATCATCTCGAGGGACAAGCTGCGGGAGCATCATCATCGGTACTGTACATACGTACGGTCACAATCGCCATTGTCACGCTCATCGTCAGAAGACCGGCCTGAGTGAGTGCTTTCTCCCGATCCCTGTTCACGACAGCTAATCCTGGCCTTGGAGCTCTGTAGAGAAGTCTGACTTGCAGCGCTACCCCCAGTAGCATTACAGCTACTGTACGTACAGGCCACTTTGACGCATGGCTCTAGACCCTCAACGGTCCAGATAGATGGCTTACGTACTGCACATGTCATTCGTGGGCCAACATGTTCTCGGGCCTCCTGGTCCCTTGTCAAGGAGTCTTACGTGTGTGTTTTTGTTACGTACTGTGATGTACAAGGGCACGGAGGGCTCGGTCTGCGTGCTACGTGACACGAACGAACCGTCGCCAGCTGTCACACCTGTCATGGCCTGTCAGATTCCTTTCTCTTGGGGCCTCTGTCACTTTTCCTCTGCGCGGTTTTCTCTCCACATCTTGCTGTTGACGCTTTCCGCCATCCGCTTTCCGCCTTCCGCTTTCCGCCTTCCGCCTTCCGCTTTCCACTTTCCACCCTTCCGCCCTGCACCTTCTACAGTACTGTATCTTCCGGCTCGTCATGTCGTGTCCTCGGGTCTGCTGTCATGGGTTCAGACCTGCTGTCCTAGGAAGATGTATAATTTAGTGTAAACAGTGGGCTTTTTGGATGTAGTGTGAGTATCGGAGATTTTCAGCGATTGAAGTACCCCTGGCAAGCACATGCCGTAAGTACCCCGTACGAGGTTCGCAAGCAAAAGAGACTGGAAGATTTCCGGTACGGTACCGTACAGGATACCTGGATTGATCCTTCCGATCAGCTCAGGCAAGGCTAGCCCTCCGGACCAAAGTCCCCATTCTTCTGGTGGTGTCTCACTGATCAATCACCACTCTGCCATCTACGACAAGAGCGGTGCCATTGGTGTCCCCCTGGGACACGTGATCTTTGTAGTGCTCAGATCTATCACCAACAACACACATCTGTCGTCTCGACAGCTCTTACGTACTTCACTCACCGTGTTCATGGCTACCTACCATGCTGGTGGCAAGCTCTTCTTCTTCGTCTTCAAATGGCAGGTGCATCATATGTCTATTTGTACATATGGTGCTTGTATGTTACAGTATGTACATGACATACAGAGTGCAGCATGCAAACAACTTGCCTTCCAGCTCTTTGCTTCTGCATCCTGCCTTCTTTCCATGTTGATAGCTGCTTGATTGACAGCTGCGTTGTACGCTACATACCAGGATTGGTGTTCGTGCGCCCAGTCTATCTTTCCTTGTGCTGTACGGTACGTACACCACAAAACATCTGCCTACAATACTTTCTAGATGCTAGAGCGGACCTCGGGATGTCTCTCTGCTTTTCGGCAAAGTTTGACAGCTACTGTATGACCACGTAGCTCCCGGTCGTTCTGCCTATCCTTCTCCCCGTTGATGTCAGGATGCGCAGACATGGCATGGCCATGGAGCACGCCCATACGTCGTCGGACCTGGACGAGGGGGGTTGACCTAGTTTCCTTTTCCAATCAACTGCATCTGTCAACAGTCGTTGACCAGAATCCCTAATACCAGTACGTATGTACGTAGGTACAGCTGCAGGTAAAGAGGAAGAGGAAGCTGGTGCACGACATGCCAATTACGTATGTACGAGACAGACTGTCACACTACGTTGGTGATCTAGCCCATGACAGCTGTATCAGGGAACGAATGTCGGCAGCAACCGTGGAACGAAGCCAGACTCACCCTAATCAACGCATCGAATCCAGACCCGGATACCCGCCGTCCACTACGAAGGTAGGTTTGTACGTATGTACTGTACACCGTCCCCAGTCCCGATCGTCCTTCGAGAGATGCCTCCAATAAGCCACGTACGATCCGCCGACTCGTATCAAACCCTTGCTAACGTAACGTACGTATCGTACAGGAAATCGCAAAGGCCGTCCCGGTCTCCGCTCCCCTGCGGCGCGGACCGAGCCGACCGGCGCTGTGGAAGCCATCCCACGGGGGGCTACAGGCGTAAATTGCCACTGGTCAAGGAAGTACGTTGCGTACATACCGTACGTACTACGTACGTATGCTGTTCAGCTTTCGGCCCCACGCGCACGGACGACCGGAGCCCACGCCCGCGCTGCCGTACGAGTAGGTTAATCAACCACCCTTGACGTCCCCCACGAGATGAGGTGCGGCAGCATCGCGGTTCAGTAACGATGGTGGCTGCGCGTCAATGCACTGCTTGTTCCCTTACGAGTAACTATGCGAGGGATTACCCAACCGAACCCTGGCCTTGCCTTGCCTTGCTTTACCGTACGTACGTGGCTTTGCCTGGTCTTGGCCAGAGCAGTCTCGAGACCCTCTGGGAGGAGGAGGAGGGGGGGTTTCCGGCTTCCGTTTCCCCGGGGGGGGGGGGGGAGGGGTGGAGAGGTGGGGCTGGATCAGCTAGACTTCTTTCCCCGCTCGCTCATGGATGCTGCTGGGGCTGGCTGGCACACGAGGAATGGCCCAGCAACAGGTGCTGATAGGCCGAGACACGACCAGCCAGATACAGGCTTGACGTGAGGGTGTTTCACGACAGGGGAACGACGGGTGGCAACTTTTTTTCATTCATGACAGGTGCTGACTGTCGTGTCATATATTGGTAGTGGTTCGACTCC
Source organism: Lichina pygmaea (assembly GCA_963422465.1). Taxonomy (NCBI): domain Eukaryota; kingdom Fungi; phylum Ascomycota; class Lichinomycetes; order Lichinales; family Lichinaceae; genus Lichina; species Lichina pygmaea. The sequence goes on from OY730171.1 coordinate 1,611,774, forward strand.
ACTTGGCGCTGGTCTCGGTAGCTCCATTGTTTCACTTCTCTACAGGTGTTCTCCGTGGCGACTTTTTACGTCCGGTTTTCTTTTTTATTCTTGTTTTTGGACGGAGGGGGTGGGAGGGTTCAAATCTGGAGGGGTGGGGTACAGGTACTGGTACACGTAGCTCCGTACTCGTACGAGTACTCGTAGTGATCAGATAGCTACAGTACAGATACCTCTCGTATCTGCCTGTCCACAGCTGCCTTCGTCAAGCGAAGACTGCATGTACTTTAGACCATCCCTGACCACCACGTCTTTTCCGATTCCCCGAAACATACGTATCGTACTTCCGTACATGTGGAAATCTCCATGAATGGTACATATCTTTGTATGTACATAGTGCAGTACAGAGGTACATACGTACACCTCCATGACCTCCCAGAGCATGATGCCCTTGTATTTTCATACTATATGGAAGCATGTTGCTGTACTTGTATATTGCTGGATGCCGCTGTACAGATCCCGTATCGTAAATGGTCAGTCTTCCCTCTGTTTTTTTCTTCAGCGAGGGAGGCTTCATCCCTCCCAAAGGTGTCATGTACAAGGTATGTACTTCCGTATGGGTACAGTAAGTTGTGTAGGACACGGTCATAAAGATAACTCTGGGTGATTGTGTGTGAACAATAGTTGTCCGTGAGCCATCAGTCGATTACTACTTGTACGGGAAATCTACCTTGCCACTTATGATTATCTGGTTAGTAAGCAAGACCTGACCTGTTCAGACTTGTGTCATGCCACTGTACCATGTATGTTCAGCCACGAACTAGCCAAACAGAGGTGGACACAGAGGTGAGCAGAGGTAAACGGAGGTGGAATAGATCTACAACAGAGAAAAGAAACATGTGTTTCACTCCTACCCCCCCCCCCCCCCCCTGTGGCGCACACACTTGTGAAGTTGGTGTGGCAGGTGGCGGTGGTGGGTTGGTGCAGGAGCGCGAGAAGGTTTCTTACTGCATGTAGTACAGTAGTTACTTGTTAGGATAGAATAATTAGAATTCTCCCGGCCTCCTCTTTCTCTTCTCAACCCCCTTCCCCACTGATCGGGTTCTCTTTACAGAAGTATTGTAGCATGCTCTGTTTGACAATACTGTAAAGAGCTACATATATCTATATGTACTGTATGTCGGAGGGACTGTATGCTTGACCAAACTTGGTGCAAGTCTCTCCTCCCTGCAACACCCTCCAACACCACGCGAACACTCCACAATTGAAGCTGCTACAGTACAGTACCCTCGTACATACGTCGGCTCCTGCACGCTCTACATCCGTTCGTATCTAGACGACTCGGACGATCGGCTTCACCTATGCAGCTGTTCCCGGGGCCGCGAGCCATGTCGTGTCGTCTATGCGGGCGTAGGCACGTTAGAGTACGAGTATTCAGACCCTAATTTTAAGCTAGAAGAGAAGATCCCGGTTACCCGACGACGACACCCTGGTCTCCCTCCTGCCTTCCCAACCCCACTCTCCCCCAGCCTCCCTTACCTTGTTTGTATTGACGGACGGGACATGACAGGTTTAACAGCTTTGACAGCAACAGGCGACTGACTTCAGGGCACATATCTCCCCCTAGAGTAATGTAAGTACGCGGGTACTGTTGGTACGAGTTCCTTGTACAAGATGCCTCTGTGGCTTGTAACAGTGGCACGGGTCCCAGCCTCGAAAGCCTCCCACAGCTAGAAGATCACAAGTCCTGCGTACCCAGGCCATGCTTGCAGGGAGGACGCCGCATCGTGCGGAAGGACGCTTGGTAGTCGCATGGGATCCCTTGTTTGTAGTATGGCAACCGTATGCAAATATGCACCCAGAAACCATGCCATGGTACTGGTATAGTGTTCCCATGATACTTCCACGCAGGCGAAAGTAGTAGCCACCAGTATCTTGAGATACTGCAATGATAACCTCTCGACAGTTGTGATCCCCGGACTTTCGAGACTGAGCCTGATAGCCCCACCATGCCATGCGCGGCCAGGACGGATGGAAAAGCGGCTGCTGAGGGCTCGTATATCCACGTCTCGTCGTGCTTGTCGACCTGCCACAGCATGGGTCCATTGGAGTCTGCGTCGATCAAGAAGCTCATTCTGCTGGTACCAGGAGATGATCACATGCAGTCAAGAGACAATCAAGAGAGCGGCCTTGATGAGAAGCTGGATTCTCCGGATGAAACCCGTGAGTCTCGTTCGTATCGGTCTTCCCATCCGCTGAAGATCAACGAATGATGTGGCCTGAGTACTGGCGACATTGGAGAATGATTGGCCACATAGACTGGCGCGTCTGTACGAGACGTGCGCCACAGTCATTTGATATCCATGTATCGAGTTGCTTGACCGCGGGTGTACTCGATACAGCCCTTTCAAGCCCCGCTTCCATTTTGTCTTCGTCTCCTCTCTCCGCATTTCCTCCTTCTTTCCTCGATCCGGCGCCGAGGTACGCCTCGTATTTCGATCCGTCCGGAGGCCGTCATGGGAAGAGGTTCAAAGCCTTTGAAGTCATTCGTCCCAAGCCGAATGTAACCTTCACCCGCCGATATGCCCGCAGCCCTCCCATTGTGATACATTTGTGCTGGCACACAACCACAGGCCGGGGTTCTTCGTGTACGTCACATCTTACAGACGTACATACGCATGTACGTACCTTCGTGTCAGGCGAAGCGTGCATCACCTGGGAAAGATGAAAAAAGAAAGCCGATGGCGTCATGTGAGTCACGTGGGACAGAAATCTACGCTCGAACATCCTCTCGTGCCGTTCTCCGGACGACACATGACAGGACCAAATGATCTGATATTCATGTGAACTTTTTGGTTAGAAATGGATAGAAGATGCCCGTGCCAGAAAGACATGAGCCCCCGTTAGGCCACGTCGCGAGTACCGTCGACGCTCGTCCCTCCATGGGCCGATAGGCCTCGAGAAGACAGCGTCAAGAGATCTTGGCCCACGATGATAGCCCCCCTCCTCAGGTCATGCTCGCCCGAGCCGTCGCTTGTGATCTCGCGTGACGTCAAACGAGCTGGCGTAGTGCCGCAGCTCCGACCAGGTCTCATCTGACAGCCGACGCTCGTCGGTGGACGAGGTGTTGCTCCGGAGAGAGACGAGTGACGTCTGCGACGACGAAGGCGTCAGTCGAGTGCTGGCATGCTCGCTCCTCGATGAGAGCAACAGAGGGTGTCTGGGGAGATCGGTCCGAGACGAGGGTGGTGGTGGTGGGTGTGCTGGGTGGAAGGCCGTCCTGGCAGGATGTGGATCTCGAGCTGATGTGATCTGGCCATGCCGCGACTGTCGATACACGGCGAAATCGACGGGTGAAGAGAGGTAGAAGCCGACAGGCGACGACGAGGTCGGAGTCGAATGGGACGACTCCCACCGCGCTGGGCCCACCACCCGTTGCAGTGGCGAGACCGGCTCCGAGCCGGCCGGGCCCCGCTCGAGGTCTGTCAGTCGACAAGCCTGCGAGCAGTAAGGCCCGCAGGCTGTCTGCTGATCGCAGGCTAGGCAGAAATCTGGGAAACAGCCCATGACGATCAAAGGGCGGAAGGAGGGTGTCGATTTGAAAGGTGGAGCGAGTCGAGAGGATCTGAGATGAGTCGGGGGTGGGAGTCGAGTCTTTATATAGCTGTCGCTGAAGTGTGCCCCGCCCTCCGAAGAGCCAACGCGAACAAAGAGGTTTGAGGCAGCAGTGCAGAAGACCCGTGCAAGCGGCCCAGGCGAGGCTGCTGCGTCGGGGTCAAGTAGGCGACAACCGTGTCGAGGCAGACAGCTTCGGTATCTTGCGGGCTTGAAGGAGGTTGGTGGAGGAGGCCGGTGGAGGAGGCCAGGCGCTGGGGCTATCTCAAACCCATCTCGGCCTGTGATCTGGTGTGACTCCAAGTCGGTGGCCCTAGATCCAAAGGGGACAAATGACGATTAGAAGACTAGAGAGAGTGAAGGCTGTCGACAGTGACTATCATTGCTCCACCAATCTCAAAAGAGGTGTTGCGGGTAGAGGGTGTGAAGGCTGACGGGGCGGAGGAGGAGCCGATCATGTAAGAGGGATTGAGAGAGAGAGAGGGAGAGATCGAGTGAATCAGAAGGGCGTCGTTCGAGAAAAAGTAGGCTCCGTAGAGTCGTCGACGACAGTACGAGTACAGTTGTACGTAGGTGGTGTGTGGATAATGGAGGGCCAAGACAGGTCGCTATGCTTTTTCCTTGCGCGCAAGCCGCTAGCCACGCCACCTGAAGCAGTCAGGCACTTCCAAGTCGGCTGGCGAATGGGATCGACCCTTGCACCGCCCTGTTCATCGCCTACCAACGCGCTCCGGACTGCGTGAGGATAAGCTTCAATGCAGCCGCGAACCAAAAGGAATCACGAACAGCCTCCCCGACATCGATGGGGAACCCCACGGGTGCCGTACATGTACTGTACTCGTACGATACGTACCGCACTGGTGGCAGCGACGGACGAGCAGGGATGATGGAGGAGCCAGGTTTTGCGCGCATGGGGATATTTCAATGTCTCTCGCAGATGCGGCTACTGCTTGAACTGCAGCTGCCTCTACTGCAGTGAGGTTAGACATCAGAGTCGGGTCAAGGTATGTTGAAGTGGAGGTGGTACATACGTACGTACTGTACTCCGTATGTGCGTGCTTGTTCGGCCGTACGGAAGTACGGCAGCCTACGGTCGAGGGCTCGATGACTAAGCCGGAGAAACATTGTTCCGGTGCTCGCACAAAAAATTCCTCGATTCCTAGCGAGAACGGCCGCGGGCTTCTTCTCTGAGCAAGGAAGCTCCCGGGGAAGCAATTGATCGTTGTTCCTGCTGCTCCCGGTGTAGCTGGCCAAGCTCTTGCAGAGAAGCCCCGTCATAGCTGAGTGTACTTGTCATGGTCGTATGCGTATATACGTACATACGTACGTATGTATATCTCTGGCCATTGTGGTGGGCGCCCTCCTCTCTCCTACAAGTATACGGTACCCCCCACAGAGAAGCACTCCAACCACCAACAATAGACCTGGTAAAATAACTACACAATGCCACAACCAGCAAGTAATTTGAAGCCTCACATGGTTATTATCAATCTCTGTGGCCAAGAGTTGTGTCCGGAGCACGTGCCTTTGAGGCTGGACCCCGCAGAGCCGCAATCCTGTACCGTACCGTAGCCGATCACATGACGGTCGATATCACATAACGAGCGATAATGTAAAAATTGACCAACATCTTCAATCACCATGGAAAAGCCGTACAACGACCGAATGAGTGAGGCGCTTGCTGAACTAAGTTAGATCAGGCGGACCGAGTCAACTATTCTGAGACTACGTTGAAGCATAATGTCAGCCGCCAGGCTCTTTCACAACGTCACAAAGGGGAAAGCACCTCCCGAGCAAAAGCAACCTCGAACCTTCGACAAGCTCTTACCGGGGCTCAGGAAACTATGCTTGTAGAGCGGATCAGTACTCCAAGTGTCCTGCAACTCCCCAAGATCTCGCAGAACGTATCGCTGAAAAGCCTCTTGGAGAGTGCTGGACACGACGCTTTGTTCAACGTCATTCTGAGGTACTTGAAAGTATCTACCTCAAGCCAATAGACAAGCAACGCAAATAGGCTGAGTCTGTGTCTTAAATTGAGCCTTTCTGCAAGCTGGTATTTTTTTTTCTAGTCTCACTTACGAATAACTACTAACTTTAACCTAGTTGCGTGAGACTATCGAGAAATATCACATCGCGGCGGAAAACATCTACAATGTTGATGAGAAAGGCTTCCTCATTGGTCAAGGACATGCCTCCAGACAGATTGTCGACAAAAAAGCTCGGAAAGCTGGCAAGATACTCGGTGCCAACCAGGATGGGAGTCAGGAGATTGTCACTCTTGTTGCTTGTATTCGAGCAACTGGAACATACATCCCCCACTTCTCATCTACCAAGGACAGTCGTACGACCTTCTAGACACTTGGGTTGATGATCTGAATGGAGCAGAGGCATATTTTGCTGTCTCTGAGAAAGGGTGGACGAACAATGACCTAGGTCTTCAATGGCTAGAGAAGGTCTTCAATAAATGTACTAAAGCAAAGGTAGGACGCAGCCGTCATCGTCTTCTTATTGTTGATGGTCATTCCAGTCATGTCAATCTTGCTTTCCTAGAATATGCTGATGCCAATGGCATTATTGTTCTTGTTTTCCCTCCTCATACTACGCATCGTTTGCAGCCTCTTGATGTTGGTCTTTTCTCCCCCTTGGCCAAGCAGTATTCCCATGAACTTGATCTTGTGATGCGTAATAGTCTGGGGATTACGTCAATTACCAAGCAAATCTTCTGGTCTCTTTTCTATTCTGCTTGGAAAAAAAGCTTCACAGTTAAGAACATTCTGTCAGCTTTTGAGACTACCGGTATCTTTCCTATCAATTCTTCTAAGGTTCTCAATACTCTAAACCAACCCCCCCCCCCCCCCCCCCCCCCCAGACACCGCACAGACCTGCCCCTACCCAAGCTAAAACTCCTGTAACATTCATTTCTTTTCGTTACGCTATTCGGATGCAAAAAAAGGACTCTTCTGCGGAACGTCTTGAGAAGATTGAGGCAGGCTTTGCAAAGGTGATTGTAGAGTGAAATCTGGAGAAAGTAGCTGTTGGTCAGCTCAAAACAGCTCTCAGAGTGGAGAAGAAGAAGAAACAACAAGGAAAGCAACTTAATTTGCTCGGAGAGGAGGATGTTGGACCACAAGTCTTCACCCCGACTGCAATCCAAGTTGCTTGTCACGGTTCTGGCCCAGTTGCATATCTGGCACAAGTCACGCACCTTGTCGGGAAGTTCCATCTGCACTGTTGCCTGTTTGCTCTGCCATTGCCTCGTTGCATATCTGGCACAAGTCACGCACCCTGCCGGGAAGTTCCATCTGCACGCACCTTGCCGGGAAGTTCCATCTGCACGCACCTTGCCGGGAAGTTCCATCTGCACTGTTGCCTGTTTGCTCCGCCGTTGCCTGATCCCCTGCCTATAAGAACTTCTCCTGCTCCCCCAGCTTCTTCTCTTCTTCTCTCTTTTTCTTCCTTCCTGGTCTTTCGTCTTGTACATCAATCCAAGTCTCAAATCTCAAGCCAAGTCAGGTCAAGGTTACCGAATCAGTTAGGCTCGAGTTCTGCTCTGCCATTGCCTTGTCACACTACAAAAAACGTACCCAACCATAACACACTTCACCAAGCCACGTTCACGTCCTTGTCATGTCTCAACAACCAGACCAAGCCATGCCAGTTGCTGGAAATGACGAGTTCCTTCGCAACATGTTTGCAGAGTTCATGCGAATTCAAGCTACTAACACTACTCCCAAGTCCAAGTCTGAACACACTGCTGACCCAGAGATCTTCAGTGGCGATGGCAGAAACACGGAAATCACGCATGAGAAGCTTGAGAACTTCATCACGTCACTGTCACTCAAGATGACGCTCAACGCTGACCGGTACCCCACGGAAACATTGCGGATTGCGTACGTCTTTTCACGCACGACTGGCACTGCACAGTCCTACATCTCAGCTAAGATTACGGCTGGCCAGTACATTGACTGGCACGACATCGTCCAAGATCTCCGGAACGCCTTCTCCGACCCAGACCCAGAGTTCCTAGCTCAGAGGAAGCTCATCGCCTTGCGTCAGGCCAACCGTTCCTTTGCCGAGTTCTTCACAGAGTTCAATCAGTATACTCCACGCACAGACTTCAACGACAAGGCCTTGAAGTGCCATCTTCGATGCGCTGTCTCTGAAGAGCTTGCCAAGCAGCTTGTCAGCATCAACCTCAAGGACATCAGCTATCAGAAGCTTGTTGAGGAATGCCAGCTGCAGGACAACCAGTTGCGTGCCACTTCTGCCAACTCTCGCCGTCCACGTCAAGCACCTCCCACCCAAGCCTCAGTTCCACGGTCAGGAGCTTCAGTTCTGTGTCCAGGGTTCATCAAGCCAGCCTTCACGCCACAGCCACCAAGTCCTACCATGGATCTCAGCCGCTCTAAGCTGACGCCAGAAGAGCGAGAACGTCGCTGAAGCAAAGGCCTCTACTTCTACTATAGGAACCAAGGTCACGTCTCAACCTTCTGTCCAGTGAAAAGCATGCCTGTTGTTGCCACCACCACGACCACCACCAAGTCTGCCACTGTTGAGACTATTCCAGAGTCGGAAAACAAGTAGTCCTTGGTCATCGTCGCGCCCAAGGACATGAAAAGGATCTCCATATTGGCCATCTGTCTCCAGACCAGCAATTAGACAGCAAGTACTTGTTTCTTCCTTGTATCCTAGATGGGAAATTCAAGTGCAATGCTCTTATTGACTCTGGCTGTTCAGCATTTAGCTACATTAGTGCTTCCTTTGCGCAATCTCTTCACCAAGAACCTCTCCCCTACCCACGCATATTGCGATCGTTCGATGGCAAGACATCACAAACCACGCATCTCGCCAAGACAATCATGACCACGGCACATAGCGTGCACCAGGAGGAAGTCTCTCTCTTTGTGTCTCCTGGCCTTCACTATGATATGATTCTGGAGATGCCATGGCTCCAGAAGCACGGGCCACACATTGATTAGACAAACACCTCAATCATGTTCAAGTCAGATCACTGCCGATCCACATGCCTCAAGTCAAACAATGGCTATCCAATCTCTTTGGATCTTGAAGCCAAGACGTCTGCTGGAAAGTCTCAGGATCCCAAGCCTCTTTCTGCCACACCAATCCCCATCAATGCTGCCGCATTTTCTCTCCTTGCTGCCAAGCCAGATCACCAGGTGTTCAGTGTTTCTCTGAGAGACATTGAGTAGGCGTTGAAGCCAAAGAAGTGCGTGGATCCTGCCACACTTCTCCCTGCTCAGTACCACAAGTTCCTGGACGTCTTCAGCAAGGATGACGCTGACAAGCTTCCTCCTCTACACCCAGGAGTTGACCACAAGATCAAGATGGAACCAGGAACTCAGGCACCCTCTGGACCTCTGTACAGCATGAGCAGAGAAGAACTTGAAGTTCTCAAGAAGTACCTGACAGAGAACCTGAACAAGGGCTTCATTCGAGCATCTTCATCACCTGCTGCTGCACTAGTCCTCTTTGTCAAGAAGTCAGGAGGTGGATTGCGTTTCTGTGTAGACTACAGAGCACTCAACGCCATCACCATCAAGAACTGTTACCCTCTGCCACTGATCCGGGAGATGTTAGACCAGCTTTGCAAAGCTGTGTGGTACACCAAGCTTGACATTGTTGGTGCCTTCAACCGTATCTAGATGAAGGAAGGTGAAGAATGGAAGACTGCGTTCCGCACACGCTCAGGCCTCTACAAATACCTTGTCATGCCCTTTGGTCTTGCCAATACTCCAAGCATGTTCCAGAACTACATCAATGATGTTTTGGGACCTGACATCCTTGACGTCTTTGGCACTGCCTATATGGATGACATCCTTGTCTACAGTCAGACACTCAAGGAACACCAGAAGCACATCAAGCTTGTTCTCAGTCAACTACAAGATGTAAGCCTGCAAGTTGACATCTCCAAGTGCGACTTTGAAGTCCATCAAGTCAAGTACCTTGGCCTCATCATTCAGTCTGCCACTGAAGACAGCTGACCCGGATCTGTGAGTATGGACCCAGCCAAGACTGACACCATCAAGGAGTGGAAGCCTCCTGCCAGTCTCAAGGAAGTGCAGAGCTTCATTGCCTTTGCAAACTTCTACCACTGGTTCATCAAAGACTTTGCCAAGCTTGCATCCCTGCTCACAGCTCTGACCAAGAAGAATGTTGCCTTCAAGTGGGAAACCCCAGAGCAGTGCTTGTTTGAAAGCATCAAGAAGGCGTTCAGCACTGCACCCATCCTGCAGCACTTTGATCCGGAGAAGGAGTGTGTTGTTGAGACTGACACTTCTGACTACGTCTCTGGTGCTGTCCTGTCACAGCCAGACCATGAAGGAGTTCTACGCCCTGTTGCCTTCTTGTCACACCGCCAACTGCCAGCAGAATACAACTACAAGATCTACGACAAAGAGTTGCTGGCAATTGTCTGTGCCTTTGAAGAATAGCGAGCAGAGCTTGAAGGATCTCCAGAACCTGTCAAGGTGATCTCTGATCACAAGAACTTGGAGTACTTCATGTTGTCAAAGCGCTTTTCCTGCTGTCAAGCCCGTTGGAGCGAGTTCTTGTCACACTTCAATTTCAAGATCAGCTACTGTCCAGGCAGTCAGTGCAAGGCTGACGCCCTCACTCGACGTTCCCAAGACCTCCTGTCAGACAGTGATCTCTGTCAAGACTTCATAGAGTAAGTCGTCCTCAAGCCCAAGAATCTTGCACATTCAGAGGTTCAAGTCAAGCCTATCCAGATCCTGAGACGTTCAGAAGCTGCACCAGTTGACACTGAACCTGATGCTGCACCTCTTTCAGACGTCATCTAAGCTGCCTATAACAACCTTGCTGAAGGTGATCCAGTGGCAACAGTGTCACAGATGCTAAGGGATAGTGTCAGGCACAGTTGAGAAGTGTCTCTCTCAGACTGCAGCTTGGAAAATGACTGTCTCTTCTACAAGAACTGACTCTGGATCCCTGAGAACGATAAGCTAGGCCTACACCTGTTCCAAGAAGCCCATGACCAAGCAATGGCTGGCCACACTGGGATTGCCAAGACCCACAATCTTCTGTCTTGTTGGTACTATTGGCCAAAGATGGTGAACATCATACAGCAGTACATCAGGAATTGTCATGTCTGCTCTCGAGCAAAGCCTGCCCGTGATCGTCAAGGAGAGCTGCTGTCTCTTCCCGTGCCTCAGCAATGTTGGCAGGATCTGGCTATGGATTTCATTACTGACTTGCTCAAGTCAAGAGATACCTACTTCCCTGGTGCCAAGCACATCTGGGTTATCACTGACTGTCTCACCAAAGAACACCACTTTGTGCCATGTGCTGAGATGACAACCTCGCATCTTGTCCGGATGTTCATCCAGTTTGTTGTCTGTACCCATGGCTTGCCCAGGAGTATTGTCTCAGACAGAGGAGGTCAGTTTGTCAGCTTATTCTGGAAAGTACTCTGTGCCCATCTTGACGTTATGCTACGACTATCCTCAGGACACCACCCAGAGACAGATAGTCAGACAGAACAAGAGAATCAGGAGCTTGAATGCTACCTGAGATCCTATGTCAACTATCTCCAAGATGACTGGGTCCAATAGCTTCCTCTGGCAGAGTTCACGCAGAACAACTCCCAGTCTGATTCCTCTGGCATGTCACTGTTCTTTGCCAACAAAGAGTTCCATCCACGGCTCAGCATCACACCCACGAGTGAAGCCTGCAACCAAGATGCTATGGAAATCTCTGGAGAAATGACACAGATTCTGGAACAGTTGCAAGCTGAACTCCGACTATCCCAGGAAGCTCAGGCTCACGCCACCAATTTGCATCAAGTCCCGTCACCGTCCTATCAAACTGGAGATCTTGTTTGGCTGAATACCAAGAACATCAGGACACGCCGCCCATGCAAAAAACTTGACGACAAGTGGATTGGACTATTCAAGGTGTTGAAGACAATCGGAAGCCGTGCCTGCTATCTGGAGCTTCCACACACTCTCAAGATCCACCCTGTCTTTCACGTTTCCCTTCTACGTCTGACACCTGCTAATCCTATCCCTGGCCAATTAAATGAACACCCTGGCCCTGTCATTGGTCAAGACACAGATGAAGAGTTCCAGGTTGAAGAAATCCTTGACTCCAAGCCAGCAATGTCTCGACAGAAGTTCAAGTACCTGGTCAAATAGTCCGGATGGCCAATTGAAGATGCCACTGAAGAGCCTATTGAGCATCTTGACAACGCCAAAGACGCCATCTACAACTTCCATGAGAAATACCCAAGGAAACCACGGCTACGGAACTACGCCCACGAGCGGCCTGAGGCTCACAGGAGTTCGCCATGTGAAGGAGGGGGGTAATGTCACAGTTCTGGCCCAGTTGCATATCTGGCACAAGTCACGCACCTTGCCGGGAAGTTCTATCTGCACTGTTGCCTGTTTGCTCTGCTATTACCTCGTTGCATATCTGGCACAAGTCACGCACTCTGCCGGGAAGTTCCATCTGCACGCACCTTGCCGGGAAGTTCCATCTGCACTGTTGCCTGTTTGCTCCACCGTTGCCTGATCCCCTGCCTATAAGAACTTCTCCTGCTCCCCCAGCTTCTTCTCTTCTTCTCTCTTTTTCTTCCTTCCTGGTCTTTCGTCTTGTACATCAATCCAAGTCTCAAGTCTCAAGCCAAGTCAGGTCAAGGTTACCGAATCAGTTAGGCTCGAGTTCTGCTCTGCCATTGCCTCGTCACATTGCTCAAGCTAGAAAAGCTGCCAAAGAGGAGGAAGAGGAGCAAAAGAAAGAAGAGAAGGAGAAGAAGAAAGAAGAGGCAGTACAGCAACACCTGAAAAAGCAGTCAGAGAAGGAAGAACAACAGACAGCACGAGAAACTGCCCGCCAACAAGCACGAGAAGAGAAGGCAGAAAAGCAAGCAGAAAAGATGGCTAACAAAGAAGCCAAGAAGTGGGCAGAAGAAGAGAAGGAAGTTCAGCAAGTTGCAAGGAGTGCTAGAAACCCTTCCCAAACAACAAAAGAGATGCCTGCTGCTGATGATGGTGAAGATGAGGGGTGGGAGGATGACGAGGTCCCAAGGACCACTTCACATGGTCATGTCTTGAGAAAACCATCACGCTTTGTACAATAGATTTCTATCGCTCAATATCTGTTCTCTATATGCTACTCTATCTTATACTCAAATCTGAGATGATTCTGACTATTGGTAGTTGAGTAATTCCAAAAATTGTCGAGGAGGTCATCAGTCGGTCGAGTGCTCGTTATCTGATAACGACCGTCATGTGATCGAGTACGGTAATCGATCACGTGACGCACAGTATCACCCAACGCTCAATTGGTGACTACCTTGACAAAAACTTGAATATCTCAACTAGTTTTTGTCAGATTAGTCTCAAACTTGGATATGTGGTAGGCGAGAACATAGGAAAGAGATAGGGAGCAATAGAAGTCTAGTGTACAAAGGATGATGACTTGCTCAAGACTCGGCCATGTGAAGTCAGTTTTAGAGCTTCTGTCTCTGAACTCTACTTATTTCCAGTATCTTTAATAAGAGGAGTCTTATTGCTTGGTGGAGAAAAGCTCTTAATAGTATCTGAGCTTTCCTGGACCTTCTGCCTTTCTCCTATCTGATCCTTGGACTGCTTGACTATGCACAACCAGAGTCACAAAATCTCAACTTCAACTTAGGTGATCTGAGATGTTATAGACTACTCCTGACAGCTTAGAGCACTGACCTGACCTACTAGTTCTGGTTTTAAGTGTTTTTAAAAACCTTGATGATTGTTGAGTTGACTTCTTCTTAGAAGGCGCTTTTCCTCTGATGGTGACAAGAAAGTGCATAACAACTGATATAGTGCTCTGCAGTAGTCGCAGTATAGCTGATATGATCCACCATGTCATGTTTAGCAAGAGCATCACTTGTTTAGTTGTTCTATGGCTTCTTGATGACAACAAAAACTGAGCGTTGGGTGATACTGAGCGTCACGTGATCGATTACGGTATCGGCGGCCGCAGGATGCCTAGTCAGATCTGGGCTGACTAAGCAAGCCGCGGGGCAGCCTCGGAGGCTAAGAGACGCATCCGAAAGTACTCGTAAACGAGCCAACTCCTCTGTGGTCAACGGCTCTTGAGTTGATCTCCTATGGCCCTGCGCAGGGGATGGATCTTTGAATGATGGCTCGCTGCTGGCCATGTTGGCCTTTACGGTAGTCTGCTGTGTACCGTACGTTACGTACTTAGCCCGACTCGGCCACGGACTACACAAGCGTTGAGTTGAGATATGCGTACATATCGATATCTGACATCGCTTTATTGAGGTCTGACGAGAGGGATGTCAAAGTATCTGCGGAGCTTCTGCGACTGAGACTGCACCTCGTGAATTCGTCTGGATCGTCATCCAAACAGTACGTACCAGAAAATCACGTTGGCGCGATACCGTATGGCTTTCTGAGGTGGGGAAACCCCGCCAGTTTGGTCGCGGGGGCTACGAGGTACATGTGGGAGGCTGACCGTACACGTACTTGCCGATAGTCTAGCTCTCTGTCTAGATTATACCGAGCTCAAAAGTACTTATGAACTTCTATAGATGAGGCGGGCATGGAGATACTCGTAAGAGAGACATCCGCAACGTACCTTCGTGGCCTTGTGCTACATCAAATCCGAGGGGAGGCCGTTGTCTGTGCAAGATGATGGCTATATACCTAAGCCCGCGACTCCCCACTCTCTCCAGCTGCCTTCATCATGCCCTACCGATACTCTACACCACTTTCTTCTTAGATATCTTCGTCCTTCAAGCTGCCCTTTCAGTCTTGTCAGCAGCTTCTCCTCGGCGTGTTTGGTCACTAGCATCCCCCCAGTGTCTTCTGCCTGAGGCTGGCATCAATCTGTCATTGAGTGAGGATGAAATCATCATAGGTACCGTACACTTCTTGTGATCAAGCGGGTCGACAGTAGATTTAAATATATGGAAGTACAGGCTGTATCAATGGAAATGGCCAACTGATCCACGTCAGTTCACTTGCATGCCAAAGTTACGTGCATGCTCTCTCTAAGGCCAGCACCAACCTCTTCCAAGAAAGGTTTGACTCAAGCACTAACAGATTTGTCAGACAAAACCTCTAAAGGCATGGTGCCTCTAGCACCTACAAAGCCTCAAAGGCTGGGTGGGACTATGCAAGCCTTGCTGGCTTGTGATTCACGCATGCTGATTCAGGAGGGTGATCAAAGTTCCTCTTACAATGCTGGAAACACGGTGGCTCCGACTGCGGCATGAGAAAGTGTTCCTCTACTTCATCCTCATCGCTGCACGAGCAATATGACGACCTTCCATTTTGTCTTGGTATAGGAAGCTCAATTGCCTGCCCACTTCAGCTCTTGCAAAACAAATCTGTTCAGACTGACGGCAAAGGTCCTGTCCGTATGTCAAAGACCGAACATGTCATTGGGCAACTGATGGGTCACCAACCAAGCTTCGCACCCATCATCTCCCCCCCCTCTCACAGCCCATGGCCTGAAGTCAACTTTCTCCAAATCCTTTGGTTCCCTGTCAATTGACAGGAATTGACTGACGTCACTGAATGCGGACGGTTGTGGGCACAGCAAGGAGACTGGACGTTATTTTTTGTAGGAGACCTAGCTAGGGCTTCGGAGTCTACCTTTGTTGGTATGGTATGGTATTCCTACTCCGTTTCAGAACTAGCTACTGCTAGACTATGCCGGGAACACTGTGTAGCTGTGTAACAAGGAAAACCTCTGGGCCCTAGAGCTGCAAGATCAAGAGAGACCTCTAGGCTCCAGGGCCCAAAGGGCGAAAAACCTTATTGTCCCACACGTCTCTAGCGACGGTAAACTGCTGGGATAACGGTTGAACAAAAAAGGAGGTCTGTAGCAGCAGAAACCTCGAGATTCCCTTATTCAGGAAGAGGAGGGGTTGCGGAGGCCGCCGGTGTTGCTGGTGTTGCTGTTGCTGGAGGTGGTGTTGCTGCTGCGCGTATCGCCGTCCCCGTCACTGCTGCGTGGGCGCTTCTCACCAGGAGCCCGCGCGGGGGGTGGTGGTGGTGGTGGTGGGCTGGGGGGGCTGGGGGTATTATCGACACCACCACTGCTATTGTCACCGTTGGCCCTGATGTCGCTGCTGTCTACCTTTGTTACACTCCGGGGAAAGAGCGATTAGCATGTGACAGTGTGAGTAACACCGACTGCAGGGCACGAGAAAAAAGAAATATGGTAGAACTCCGTTGAACTAGAAAATAGGGGTCTGATGTCTTGTTCTGGGTAGGTCTGAGCATGATCATATAGACAGTTGCGGGACTCTAGGATCAGTCTCTCTCTGATGCAAGCCTCCGCCCATGCCCGAGCCTTCTGATCCATCCAGACAGTACGTGACTTTCAGAGCTCTCTCCTCCCCGCATACTCAATATCTCCTATCTCTCTCCTGTCGCCACCAAGATGAAACATGAGCTGTCTGGACACCAGACGTAGTATAGCATTATATTGTGTTGAAGTCCTACTCCATCTCAAAACTAGCTAAGCTAGATTATGCTGGGAAACTGTAAACTGGTAAGGAAAAGTCTGGGGCCATGTGACCCCAGGGCCAAAACGTCCCCTGCGGCCCCTAGGCGGGAGCCCTCCGACCGAGATGCTGTGAGCAAGGGAAGGGACTGCGGTGCAGTCAAGCAAGAAGAAGAAGAAGAAGAAGAAGAGAGAGGTTGTGAGAGTTGATCCCGGGCCCAGGAGAGCTGGAGGGCAGGAGATCAAGGTGGAGGAGCCACATCGCAAGGGCGGCGGCTGCCCGGTGATCTGACGTCAGTAGCTGGATGTTGGTTGTGGGGGCGACCTGGCGCAGGGCTTGTCGCTCTCTAGTGAAGCGCGAGCAATCTAGAATCATGTGTTTGGCAATCTTCCACTGCCAACCGTAGAGGCAGGCCGGCGTCTAGGCGGAGTGGCGCCTGCTTGTGGGGCATGGCCTCCGGCTTCCACATGCCGCGACCACCAGGAGCGAGTTGGTGGTGCGGCGGGGAGGCGGCGGCCCGCCCTCGAGCTCCTTCCAGCAGTCCCAGCACCACAGTTCTGCTAGCTGGTATGCCTGCCACAGCGATTGCAGGCGGAGTCGCCGGGGCTGCTGCGGGGTGTGGCACATAATATAGCAAGATCCATAACGGTGGGTGATTTATGCTCCCTCTTATGAATGCTGTAGCACCATAGGATAGCCCTCGACGCACATATCAAAGGTCGGATAAGAAGTAGTACCTTTGTTCTCCCAAGGAATCTTTGTTGTCATCTCGACAAGGCCTGTGTACTGTACGTTTAGACAGCAAGCCGCCAAGACCTTTACGACTTCAACTTGTAGCATGAATGCAGCCTGCAGGGGCGGACAAGCAAGAAGACTTGAATTGCACATCAGCAGACGATGGAATGCCCTAGCTAGACATCAGTGGTGGGTGTTATCGTGCCAGTAAATTCACATGGGAGAGCTTCACGATGTCTTGAACTTCATTCGACTGTCTTTTTAAATAGGCGGGAAAGGTATGATGCTCGGAAGACAAGGAAGAAAACCTCTAGAGCACCATATGACTGTGTATCATGAACCATCGCCGTGGCAGACCGGAAGATGCTCTAGCATTCCATACAAAGAAAGACAATACCGGAGGTCAAAGTGGATGTGGCAGGAAAAGGAAGGAGGCGGGCGTGCTGAGTGACATGGGGATTCCTGTTGGTGGCAGGAGGGTTGCGGGATAGGTGTACGAGTATGGAGCCTGAGGTGAAGGGAGGATTGGTAGGACAGCAAAAGACATGGCTGTTGTTGCATTCGGCCAGAAGCAACCACCCGCTGGATATTTTCCCTTGGAACTCCTGCTTCTGCCTCCCAGTATTCATCGACCGGAGATGTAACAGCAACGCCGTCGCTGCGCAAGACCAAAAAAAGGTAGATATATGTGATGACGGAAAAAGGACCATGTGTAACACGCATGAGTCGGCAAGTGCAGAGGGTTTGATGTCAAGAGATGGAGTAGTGAATGTCGAACGTTAGATGTGGGGAGATGATGAGGGAGGGTCGCCTGCTGGCATGAATGATGTAGCTGTCTTGCGCATGTTGTCGTAGAGCTGAACATTCGACTGGGTGCAAAATCGAGATAGATGCCGGGGTAGGTCCTGGTCTTGCTGCTGCGTTGTAGTTCAGGGAGGATGCCTAGGAAAGAAGAAGAGCTGCGGGCAGCAGTCTCCGAGACGGCACGAGCAAATGTCGAAGTTGTCTCGAAGCAGTGGGACTCCCAGCCGGAGAGGCCTTGCATAAAAATCGCATCCATCGCGGTCGGAGCCAGCCCAAAGAAGAAACGGCTGGATAGTGGCAAGGGGCTTGAAGACCCCGAGACCCGTTTGTTAGCCCGTGCTGGAAGATCGGACAGCAGCGTCCTCGAGAGCATCGTCGAGAGCATCGGCTTAGTGCGGCGGTGACCAGGGGCACAACGGCGTGCAAGCAGCAGAGAGAGAACTCTTGCATCTCCCGTGGTCAACGACCTGTGCTGCGGGGGGCTGCTGCATACGGCCTGGATGATTAGTTGTCTCGATTATCCGAAATGGTAGCCGCGACCCTCCCTCAGGATGTCGTAGGGTGGGAGTCACTCGGAAAATTGTTCCAGGCACGAGCCCCAGTCGGATGTCATTGGCTGGCAGATACTCGCTCGGCGAGGTCGGGCCGTGACCATGGCCACGGGGAGCCTCTAAAACGCTGGCTTGCCGCTAGCGTATCGTACCCGCGAGTTGCACACCGTTCCTGATATTCAAGCTGGAGAATGGTTTATCAGAAAATCCAATCTATGCTTTTTCTCTGGCCCAACTGATGTGATCTTCGCCGGCGTGAGGTCTGGAATCTGCGGTGATGGTCGTCCACGTCATTCCTGTTCCTGGCGGGATGTTATAACCGGTATATGGGGGATTTGCTTGGCTGTCCGTCATAGTTTGCAACTGAGATTGCGGCGGCCAGGACATGGTCGGACTGGGCTGGGCAGTGGATCGGCTTAGGATTCGCCGTCGGCCAACAACAAACAGTGGCCGCATAACCGGCAGACAAGCGCAGACGATGCCGAGACACACTTCGACAATCGTCCAAATAGCAGCATTGGTGCTGTCCCCTGGTCGTGATTGTCAGCTGCAAACCTCGTGGCCTAGGACCGAACGTCGTAACTCACACGTAGGATCACCGCCGGAAGTAATGTCGAGGAGGTACGGAGTTCGAACGATGCTGGCTAGACAAACACTATCGAGTTCCGGTCAGCTATCGGTCACCCATTCCGAGTAACGGGGTACCGTACAAGCTTCCGAGTAGAAGTAGCCCGGTGAGCGCCAGTTTCTGCTGCCGAGAGACTCGTAGCGACCACACGATGGGTAAAGGTAGAACGACGATGAGGATGTTCGTGACTATGTTGATGACGGATGCGGCGAGAAACAGGACAGGTGTGTTGATGCATGTCCCGTCCAGATGCCTGATCCATAGGCGGTCCACCGGTGTGCATTGAAAGATTGTCGCAAACGTGAAGGCCAACCAGTAGGCAAGCACGATGATACCAACGCCCGACGAGAGCTTTCTGAACCGATTCGTATCGAACAGACGACGGTAGAAGAAGAGAATCGAGACCTTGACGACGGTGATGACCTGCAGGTAAACCAGCTCGAATGTGTACTGGGTCTAACGATGGTAAGCACCAGACGTCGAATGTCCTTTGAGACCTGTAGCCGTTGTAGTACACGAAACGTACCAGAAAATGTCTGTCTACTTTCGCTCGTCCAACAGCCGCCGCATGTCTTGCGAGACCGTACTTCGTCGCTGAACTCGGGTCAACGCGCTATAGAACGGACACAGCGCAAGGAAGCATGAATCTTACCGACCACCCCGTTCGCGAAAAGACCAAATGATAGCACCTGTGAGGAACAACGTGAGCTCCGAGGCACGCCTTCTCTGAGGAGCGACGTAGACCTACCAGCGCCGCGAAGATGGTGTAGTCGTCCGCCAGTAGCTTCGTCCGGTTGATCCTCCGTGCGACGAGTCGAAGGACGACAGCAACGGTAGCAACAGCATTCATGAGGGCCGTTGAAACGAACAGGACGACGCGACGATCGTCCGAGGCATGCTTCAATTGGTAGGCAATGTCCTCTGGGGTTGGCGGCTGAAGTTTCATTTTGTCCAGGTCTTTTCCTGTTGCTTTACTCGCCCAGTTTTCTTCGATATTGCACCGAGCGTTCTATGATCTCCTTATGAGAAGCATGACATCCGCCGTCGCGATTCGATTCGATGCGGTCTAGGACAAGCTCGTCGTTGAAGCTCCTCCACCCGCGCTGCGATATCACAGCTCATGCGCAGCTCCGTCGCAGGTATCAGGACTCGAGGAGAACCTCAAGGAGAAGATGGGGAGACGCAACGTATCGGACACAAGAGAGTTCTGGGATCCAATACTGCAGACTCGGCTGGACCGCGGCAGATCATGCGGCCTCGGAGCCGACTTCTTTACGAGATATAAACTCCTGGCCGCCAATCCCGCGTCACGCCAAGCTTCGCTTTCTCCACTAGGTTGAAGTTACACGGCTCAGTCCTGGATAATCATTCCGTGGCCCACGGACGCACAGTACGATATGTACTTCGTAGCACGAGTAGTTCCGAAGATCCGAGATGGCTGCCCGATGCGATCAATGCTCCCACGAGAAGGCTCACTACCTTGCCAGATTTGTCGTAACCTTGGCTTGGGTTTCCAGCCGCAGAGTCGATCAGCACTTGACGTTGCCAGCCACCGCCGCCAAGTTGAAACTGAAGCAAGCTGCGCCATAGGCTAAGCTGGCGCCGCTGGCAATGGGTGAGTCGGCGACCTGATAGCCCACTCGTACTCTCCTGTCTTCCAGAAACGAACTATTGCTCGTAAATCCAGCCTCCGAGCACACGTGTCGATCTTGAAGAGTCGTGTCGGCAGATCGAGCTGCAGGCCTAGCACGTCCCCTCCTGATGGCGGTCGCATGATATGGATCGTCCTTGTTCCAATGGCATGCAATGACGGCACGATCGTTCCAACGCCCTTCCAGAAAGTCAACTGTTTCAAGGTAAGGGACGCCGCAAGCGAGAGAGGGTAACAATCTCCGCCGGTTGCCCACCTCATCCATCGATAATGGATGTGGACGAGATCTCTCACGGGTGAGCTTCATGGATCTTTTCTCTTCAAGCTTCATGGTCAGCACAGATTGAACTGCCATCCAAAGTCGTAGGATGTACGGAGCGTACGGGAGTTCAGAGTATGTCTTCGATGTGCGACCAAGATGCTGCACCAAGGCTCGCTGGGCGAAGAAGCAAATCAGCGAAGAAGCAATTCAAAAGAGGGGGACGAGCGACGTGATGCGAAAAGAAAACATGGTCTCGTGCGGTATCGGACATCGGCCAGCGAAAACATGAGCCGCGAAATCCTGACTTCTTCCGTCTCCAACGGGGATGATATTCAATGCACACCAAGTTCTAGCTCAGTGACAGCGAGGAGTAGGAGGACATGCGTCGACTCAGCAAGAGAACCTAGGCATTCAAAGACCATCTCCCGAAGCACGGCGGGTATCGCGACAAAGGCTGAAAGAGCTTTGACGGAATTGACGAGTTGCTCATCAACAGGTCGATGGTACGTAGTAGGATTCATGATCTTGGCTGAAGCTTTCTGCGCGGGCAGAATTCCTATTCGCTGGTAATGCCAAACGCAAGAGGCGCCCCTGTGAGGGGCATTGGCCCGAACTTGACCAAATACAGTAGGAACCGAGTTTCTCAAAATATCCACAACAATAAAGGCGACATGGCGTACCTCGTACGTCGGAAGCAGCAAGATACCACTCCAGGTATAACATACGGACGAGCAAGCGAGATCTGCTCTCTGACAGCATTCCTGTCGCCATCGCCAGCGCCCATTCACGATCCACGTTTTTGCGGATATCAACCTAGCAAGACACCGGAATTGTATAGTCGTCTCGTTATCTTTGGTGAGCTTCGGAGAGGGGTGACTCCGCCACCGGAATCCTCACGAGAGTTTGCGGCAGAGGGACATCGTTCGTTTCAGGCCCTTCCTGGTCCTCTCGCAGTCTTGGCTTCGGCACTTTCACTACGTCACAAATCAACATGCGTCTCGAAGAAATATCACGTGACCAGAGGCGGATCACAGTAGAGGGACGTACTTGAAGCGAGATGTATGGCTCGTAGAACATTGTGCCAATTTGACAGCACCAATGCAACGGCTAGGTTGCAACGAATACTCAGCATCATCAGCAACTGAACAGTGATGATAGCAAGGCGACTGTGTACCCTCAGTCCCATCAGCCAACGTTGCAAGCTTCTCCTCCAGCGCTCTCATCTGACTTGCTAGACCTGCGCTGAGATCTCGTAACTCCTTCAGATTCTCCAGCTCCACTTTCTTTTCGTGGATGCGCGCCAACAACACCGGAGATGGTCCACTTTGTGCCTGCGGGTGTGCCATTGACGGTCGATGCAGGTTTGAGGTGAATGTTCGATTAGTGTGAGCCATGGCGATTGGCAAAGGAGCGTTATACAGTACGTATGTAGGTAACGTACAGCTCTTCAGCTCGTCTCAGGTAGCAGCTGGGCTGCGTTGCTTGTGACGCAACAAAAGAGTCCAGCCAGGTGGTGCGCTGAAATCACGATAACCCCGCAATTAGTGGTAGCTGACTTGTAATATAACTGATGAGATCACCGCTAGTACTGGCACTAGTAGCCTTGGAGGTAGCCGCTTCCTGAACCGACATGCCTAGCCACTGCTGCTGTAGCGTGCCTAGCTACAGTACGGAGTACAGTGGCACGACACAAGTCTGCGTACACCTTCATACATAATCTACCTCGGGTTAGTCCGGAGGACCAATACATCATCACTTGCTGCCGTCGCTGTTACTCTGATTCTGTCGCATTACTTAAGAAGATAGCAGCTGATGGGCTGTACCGGTATACGCAGACTTGTGTCGTGACACTGTGCCTCCGTAACAATAGCTGCAATTGACCTGACGTGTTGAGCTACAACTTTTGCACGACCACCAAAGAAAAGCACCACGATATGTGACATAAGTCGCAATACCAAGATTCGGAAGATCGAATGCAGTCTACATCTCTCAAGAGTATTTGGCTAGCTGATGTGTGATCAGTCCTTAGTCAGCATCTTGATGTAGGAGGTGCTACGTAACGATACATACTCGTACGTACTCGTACGTAGCGGCGCTGCGCGTTGCCAAAGCGCACTAAACCTAACTGGGGCAAAGATAAACAATCGAACTTATTTCATGGGCTGAGCGGCTCGGAAACATCAACACATCGCAATCGCTGCACTACTTGCAGACATTGCGGAAGGTCTATCAATACCTCGGCACTAAGCAGCGCATTAAACCAAGATCAAGACTGCTCATCTATCACGTTGAAGAAGCTCTCAATGGCACGGCTCAATGAGCCCCCAGTGCCGACAGAATCCTTCGACGTCCGTAAGTGCGCTCCGTGCGGCTGCTAGCAACTGTCACTGCTTCCTGGGGGCTACTAACGCGCCAGTATGCCCAGTGAAACGTCGCTTTATACGGCAGAATCGTGACATAGCCAGGTAGGGCATCAGAACGGTCGACACAGGCAATCGGCGTTCGCATGGGTAGCTGACCAACTTCCCCAGGGCCAACTCAACGCAGTCGCTTCGCATCCGAGAGCTTGAGGATGAGACGACGCGACTTCAGTCGGAGAACCTCAACCTACGCAAGAGAGTAATTCAATTCCACCGGACCGGATCGAAAGTGTGCAAACAGGAACTTTTCGTGCAGCTGGACGAGGTGAAATATCAGCTGCAGCAGAAGATGAAAGAAGTTGGAAACCTGGTTGACGAACTGGGATTGCTGCAAGTCAATACCATGTCGGAAACAGAGCTGGATGCTCTGTTGGGTCTATCTACAATCATTCGCACGTCACCCTCGTCGCCGGTAACTCGAAGGCCCCGAAGGAGCGTCGTCGACCAGGAAGGAAAACTGGCCATCATCGTTGAAAGCCAGCTTTGCCCGCGAAAGACTTTGAGGTCGGTAGTGCTAGACGCATGCTGCTACAGGATTGAGTTGACATGGAAGCTAGTGAGGATGAAGCGCTCGATCTTATTACCGAATGCAACGACGCTGCGAGCGCTGTCAACTCTCCAGACCTGCCAACCCCACCCATTGCCCACTTTGAAACCGAAGAACGTTACGAGCGTTGCAAGTCGCGTTGCAGCTCACGAGACGAGATACCGAGCGATGAGAGCTTGGATGGAATAACAAGCAGCGCCATAGCTCGATTCGATGACAGAAAGAGACGACGAGAAAGCGCCAATGTCTTTCACTTTATGAACGACCGAGCCGAGGCCATTGAAGTGGCGAACAAGGGTTGGCGTGGAGGAGAACAACCGGAGCCCTCAGTCGACGGCGAGAAACCGTTAAAGTCGGCGGCCAGACGCAAGATCAGCGTCAGGGAAGATCGTGACTGCAACAAGAGCCCAAACTTGTCCGAGGAACAACCTTCAATCATCTCGCAACATGCTGGAGGGAGTGATGAGGTCGCGGTTGAGCATGTCGAGGATGATTTTTCCACCGAGAATCACGTCTTGAGGAGCAGTGGTCGGGTGGCGCGTTCAGGGCGCGAGAACAACGTGTCGGCCAAGCAGGACTCGAAACTGACAACAACCAGCCACAAGAGGAAGGCGGCATCGCCGGAAAGGCCAGCTCTAGGACCCAGTACGTGGTTGTGTCGTTTCGGTTATGTTGTCGAGTATCGACATGCTAATATGATGTACAGAAAACGCAAACATAGACCCCGTTTCACCCCTCAAAAACTACAAGTCGACTACGACCACGTCGAAGCGTAGTGACAGCAAGAGCGCCAGGGGCAGCGAGAGCAGAACGTCCAAGGCCATAGCGACGACGGACTTCAGGCCGTCGGTATTGGACCGGCTGGAAGCTCGAGCTCAGAAAAGGGCAAAAGACCAAGAAGAGGCCGAGCAGAAAAAGTCGCAAGAGCAGGAGGCCAAGGAACGCAAAGCCCGAGAGCGGGAGGAAGCTCTATCCGCGAGTCGACGTGAGCGATCTCGAGCGAGAGAGTCTAGAGGCTCTTCGGCTGCTACCCAAAAGGATGCCGGTCCGAAGAGGAGCTCCAGCTCGAGACGAACTCGCTACTCCAAATCATCCGCGGCGTCACTGGCTGTAAGCGACGACGAGACCACGATGGCTTCGGGTCCTACTGCTGTTGGCGTCTTAGGTATGGGAACGGACCGGAGACGAAGCTCGACGCGGTCCGAGTACCGTAGTTCGAAAGCTTCCCCGTCCCCGCCCGCAGCGAGCGACGACGACGACGACGACGACGACGACGACGACACTACCACCACTGCGGCCTGCACCCATGCCGCGACCGAGCGGCATCAAGCCGACTCTCCCAACGCAGACCAGCAGGATCGTCACCGGCACCGTCGGTTCTCCGGGTTAGACTCTATCTCACCAGCGGCGAGCGAGGACGAGCATGAAACCGCAATAGTTAGACCCGACGGCACGTCTATCGTCGAAGACAAGAGAAGTACGAGACGCAAGAATAATTTTCGCTCGTCCCAATCTTATCCATCCTCGCCGGTGGGCACTGAAGACGGAGATCTTTCAACAACATCCGCTCTCGTGCCCAATGGCACGTCTGCCGTCACGAACGGGAATAGCCAGGGGAGAAGCTCCCGGGGCAAGGACGAAAGCAGCGAGCGCGTCCACGGTCGTCGTCGGTCTTTCTCCGACCCGTCCTCACGAAGTACATTCGAGACCGAGAACGAAAAGCCCCACACAAAGTCCAGCCAGAAATCTAGGCCCCGCACATCGACGTCTTCCTCGACCAGCAAGAGAGACGATATTTCCGAGGTCATATCACCACGGCCGGAGGCACCAGATCCGTCTCCGCACGAAGTCCATCTAAAGCAGGAGGAAGAAGAAGAAGAAGAGATGCACCCATGGAACATCCGCGGCAACGACAGACTCACTTTTCCCTCGCCAAAATCCTTGACCACAAGGTTGCTCAGCGCATCGCCAACCTCGAACAGAGCGATCAAGGATAGCGACAGCGAAGCCGGTTCTGTGATCAGCGATACACTCTCGCTGAAGAATAATGACAATCGGGTCAGCGTCAGTCACAACCACGCCTTCGGGCACAGCAAGGACCGCAGCCGGAGTCGCAACCGCAGCAACAGCAACGCCAGCGCCCACAGCAACACCTCCAAGATTGAGCCAGGACCAGGCCTCGTACTATCGCCCGATCCCAACCTCCGATCTTCAATCGCCGGACCACTGGCCACGGGAGAAGCAGAAAGCGTTCTCATCGGCGCCGACGGCGTCGCAGATGAAGGTGAAAGGGAAAGAAGAACCGAAGGAGGGGGGGGAGGCCGTTCGTCCCGCCGATCAAGAAGCACGGCGACAGTCAACTACGCCGAACCGAATCTGCGCGCAAAGATGCGTCGTCCGACGAAAGGCTTTGTTGACGCTGTCACGGGCGAGCAGAAGGCG
This sequence comes from Lichina pygmaea, assembly GCA_963422465.1. Classification (NCBI taxonomy): domain Eukaryota; kingdom Fungi; phylum Ascomycota; class Lichinomycetes; order Lichinales; family Lichinaceae; genus Lichina; species Lichina pygmaea. Next base: position 1,637,907 of record OY730171.1, read on the forward strand.
TTGAAGGGGCGCTCGTCGCTGTCGTTGTCGTTGGCGACTGGTTCGACGACGAATGCTGCTAATGGGAGCAGCAGCGTTGAGGGTATAGACGTTGCTGGTGGTGATGCTGGTACCCTGACAGGCGTCGAAATGTTGACTACAACTGCCGGTGGCAGTGCCAGTGAGAGTGCCAGTGTCGCCAACGGCACTCCAGGCAGTGCTGCAACTCCTTCTGCCCGCGCTGCTGTTCCGACGACAAAACACCACAGGCGCCATACGACGACGACAACGAGGACGACGACGACGATGGCAGAGGAGGAGGGGCTCCATGTCGCGGACAAAAACCAGCATCATACCCATCACATCCATCATCATCGTCGTCAGCTTCCTTTACATCATCAGCACCAGGAATGCTAGAAGTATCAGGAGCACATGGAGTACCAGGAGTAGCGTAAGTCCCAGGGATATCAGGAGTTTTAGGAGTCTCGGGAGCAGCGGCAGGGAAATCCCACTCATCATCATCATCATCATCATCATCATCATCACGATCCATAACCCACGAGCAGCTGAGGAAGAAGAAGAAGAAGAAGAGATGGGAACGGAGCTGCTTTTTGTTTTTCGTTCTGTGCATCACCTGGACTTGAGACCACGACCACGACGGCGGCTCCGACCACGATCGCGGCTCCGACCGCAGCTACCGTGGCTACGTCTCCGACCGTGACTCCGACCGCATCTACCATGGCGGCTACCATGGCTACGGCGTTACCATCCTTGGAGATATCCACAACCACGAACACGACCACGACCACGATTCCTTTCCTTTCTTTCGTCAATTAGGGACTCGTTGATCAGGGACTAGTTAGTCAAGGACTGGTTTAATCAGGGATTGGATAAGACTAAAGAACCCATCACGATGAAAATCTCCCTTGCCATGGGTGCTGTTCTCTCTCTCTGCCTCTCTGCTCGAATTTGTGTACGAGAGTACTTGCCTGAGCTTTCTTTCAGTCGTGCTTCACGGATCAGAATGACTGTCACGGTCGTGGTTACTAGAATTCCCAAAACAATAATTAAAAAAAATAATTTAATGTATGAACGATGTGGGAATCGAACCCACGCCCCTCATCTGTCAGTGAGCGGATCAACCGCCCAGCTGGGCAGACTCTGTGTCCACGGATCAACCGTATGACACAATGCCCGCCGATGAGTGCTCTTTCCACTAAGCTAATCGTTCGAAAGTAGAGGGAGGGGTAGAAATATATAAACCAAAAATATCGAGAGGGCTGTGAGCATGGGGTGATGACATAAGCAGACATCGGCAGGAGATCTTACAAGTACTGTACGCTTACGAGTACTCCAATCAGGCAGGCAGCAGCCTACTTTACTGGCCGGTACGCTCCGTACCGTATCCGATCACGTGATGGTCGATATCAGGTGGTGAGCGATAAATGCAGTTTTCAACCCTCTTTTTTCAAATCACCATGGAGAAGCTGTACGACGACCAAATGAGTGATGCTCTTGCGGAGCTTAATCTAGAAGACCAAATCAACTATTCTGCCACTGCTTCAAGGTACAATGTCAGCCGCCAGACACTTTCTCGACAGCACAAAGGAAAAAGCACGTCCCACAAGGTGGTCAATGTGACAGTCCGACAAGCACTTTCCGGGATCCAAGAAGTAAAGCTAGTAGAGCGCATTAGTGCCCATAGCATTCAGGGATGGCCAATGACCCCCCAGGTTGTCCGGGACCTAGCAGAGCGTATTGCTGGAAGGCCGCTAGGAGAGTGCTGGACTCGACACTTTGTACAACACCATTCCGATGAGCTTAAGAGTGTCTTCCTCAAGCCAATTGACAAGCAACATAAATAGGCTGAGTCTGTAGTCTATATCAAAGCTTTCTATCAGCTGGTGACATTATCTATAGTCTTATTTATGAATAATATGCTAAATTTTGTCTAGTTGTCAGACACCGTCAAGAAATACCAGATCACAGCAGACAACATCTACAATGTTGATGAGAAAGGCTTCATGATTGGTCAAGAACATGCCTCCTGACAAATTATCAACAAGAAAGCCCACAAAGCTGGCAAAATCCTCAGTGCCAATCAAGATGGGAGCCGGGAGTTTGTGACTCTTCTGGCATGTATCCGAGCAACTGGATTATGTATCCCACCAACACTGATCTACCAGGGTCAGTCGTATGATCTTCTGGATACATGGGTGGAGAGTCTGAACAACACAGAGGTGTACTTTGCTGTCTCTGAGAAGGGGTGGACTAACAATAAGCTTGGTCTTCAATGGTTAGAGAAGGTTTTTGATAAGTGTACTAAAGCTAAGGTAGGGCGGAGCTGTTGTTGTCTTCTTATTGTTGATGGTCATTCTAGTCATGTTAATCTACCTTTCCTAGAATATGCCCATTCTCATAGTATTATTATTCTTGTTTTCCCCTCTCACACTACACATTGTCTACAGCCTCTTGATGTTAGTCTTTTCTCTCCTCTGGCAAAGTGCTATTCGCAAGAACTTGATACTGTGATGCGCAATAGTCTTGGTATCACATCAATCACCAAGCAGATCTTCTGGTCCTTGTTCTATTCTGCCTGGCAGAAAAGTTTCACAACTGAGAATATCCAGTCAGCCTTCAAAGTGACTGGTATCTTTCCTATCAACTCTTCTTATGTTCTTGATGCTCTGAATCCTCCCCAAACCCCCCAAATATCTGCCCCGGTACAAGGTAAAACTCCTGTCACTTTCATTTCTTTTTGTTATGCTATTCAGGTGCAGAAAAAGAAGCCTTCTACCAAAAAGCTTAAGAAGATTGAAGATGGCTTTGCAAAAGTCATTACAGAGCAGGATCTGGATAGAGTGCCTGTGGGCCAGCTCACAACAGCTCTAGTGGTAGAGAAGAAGAAGAAGCAACAAGGAAAGCGACTTAATTTGCTGGGAGAAGAGGATGTTGGGCTGCAAATCTTTACCCCGACTGCAATCCAGATTGCTCAGACTTAAAAAGCTGTCAGGGAGGAGGAAGAAGAGCAGAAGAAAGAAGAGAACAAGAAGAAGAAAGTGTCACGGTTCTGGCCCAGTTGCATATCTGGCACAAGTCACGCACCTTGCCGGGAAGTCCCATCTGCACTGTTTGCCTGTATGCTCCGCCGTTGCCGGGAAGTCCCATCTGCACTGTTTGCCTGTTTGCTCCGCCGTTGCCTGATCCCCTGCCTATAAGAACTTCTCCTGCTCCCCCAGCTTCTTCTCTTCTTCTTTTCTCTTTTCCTTCCTTGTCTTTCATCTTGTACATCAATCCAAGTCTCAAGTCTCAAGCCAAGTCAGGTCAAGGTTACCGGAATCAGTTAGGCTTGAGTTCTGCTCTGCCATTGCCTTGTCACACTACGAAAGACCAACCCAACCATAACACACTTCACCAAGCCATGTTCACGTCCTTGTCATGTCTCAACAACCAGACCAAGCCATGCCAGTTGCTGGAAATAACAAGTTCCTTCGCAACATGTTTGCAGAGTTCATGCGAATTCAAGCTACCAACACCACTCCCAAGTCCAAGTCCGAACGCACTGTTGACTCAGAGATCTTCAGTGGCGATGGCGGAAACACGGAAATCACGTATGAGAAGCTTGAGAGCTTCATCACGTCACTGTCACTCAAGATGACGCTCAACACTGACCGGTACCCCACAGAAACATCGCGGATTGCGTATGTCTTTTCACGCACGACTGGCACTGCGCAGTCCTACATCTCAGCTAAGATCACGGCTGGCCAGTACATTGACTGGCACGACATTGTCCAAGATCTCCGGAACACCTTCTCTGACCCAGACCCAGAGTTCCTAGCTCAGAGGAAGCTCATCACCTTGCGTCAGGCCAACTGTTCCTTTGCCGAGTTCTTCACAGAGTTCAATCAGTATGCTCCACGCACAGGCTTCAACAACAAGGCCTTGAAGTGCCATCTTCGATGCGCTGTCTCTGAAGAGCTTGCCAAGCAGCTTGTCAGCATCAACCTCAAGGACATCAGCTATCAGAAGCTTGTTGAGGAATGCCAGCTGCAGGACAACCAGTTGCGTGCCACTTCTGCCAACTCTCGCCGTCCACGTCAAGCACCTCCCACCCAAGCCTCAGTTCCACGGTCAGGGTTCATCAAGCCAGCCTTCACGCCACAGCCACCAAGTCCTACCATGGATCTCAGCCGCTCTAAGCTGACGCCAGAAGAGCGAGAACATCGCCGAAGCAAAGGCCTCTGCTTCTACTGTGGGAACCAAGGTCACGTCTCAACCTTCTGTCCAGTGAAAAGCATGCCTGTTGTTGCCACCACCACGACCACCACCAAGTCTGCCACTGTTGAGACTACTCCAGAGTCGGAAAACAAGTAGTCCTTGGTCATTGTCGCGCCCAAGGACATGAAAAGAATCTCCATGTTGGCTATCTGTCTCCAGACCAGCAGTTAGATAGCAAGTGCTTGTTTCTTCCTTGTATCCTAGATGGGAAATTTAAGTGCAATGCTCTTATTGACTCTGGCTGTTCAGTATTTGGCTGCATTGGTGCTTCCTTTGCGCAATCTCTTCACCAAGAACCTCTCCCCTACCCACGCACATTGCGATCGTTCGATGGCAAGACGTCACAAACCACGCATCTCGCCAAGACAATCATGACCACAGCACATGGCGTGCACCAGGAGGAAGTCTCTCTCTTTGTGTCTCCTGGCCTTCACTATGATGTGATTCTGGGGATGCCGGCTCCAGAAGCACAGGCCACACATTGATTGGACAAACACCTCAATCATGTTCAAGTCAGATCACTGCTGATCCACATGCCTCAAGTCAAACAATGGCTATCCAATCTCTTTAGATCTTGAAGCCAAGATGTCTGCTGGAAAGCCTCAGGATCCCAAGCCCCTTTCTGCCACACCAATCCCCATCAATGCTGCCGTATTTTCTCTCCTTGCTGCCAAGCCAGATCACCAGGTGTTCAGTGTTTCTCTGAGAGACATTGAGCAGGTGTTGAAGCCAAAGAAGTGCGTGGATCCTGCCACACTTCTCCCTGCTCAGTACCACAAGTTCCTGGACGTCTTCAGCAAGGATGACGCTGACAAGCTTCCTCCTCTACGCCCAGGAGTTGACCACAAGATCAAGATGGAACCAGGAACCCAGGCACCCTCTGGACCTCTGTACAGTATGAGCAGAGAAGAACTTGAAGTTCTCAAGAAGTACCTGACAGAGAACCTGAACAAGGGCTTCATTCGAGCATCTTCATCACCTGCTGCTGCACCAGTCCTCTTTGTCAAGAAGCCAGGAGGTGGATTGTGTTTCTGTGTAGACTACAGAGCACTCAACACTATCACCATCAAGAACTGTTACCCCCTGCCACTGATCTGGGAGATGTTGGACCAGCTTTGCAAAGCTGTGTGGTACACCAAGCTTGACATTGTTGGTGCCTTCAACCGTATCCGGATGAAGGAAGGTGAAGAATGGAAGACTGCGTTCCGCACACGCTCAGGCCTCTACGAATACCTTGTCATGCCCTTTGGTCTTGCCAATACTCCAAGCATGTTCCAGAACTACATCAATGATGTTTTGGGACCTGACATCCTTGACGTCTTTGGCACTACCTATGTGGATGACATCCTTATCTACAGTCAGACACTCAAGGAACACCGGAAGCACGTCAAGCTTGTTCTCAGTCAACTACGAGATGCAAGCCTGCAAGTTGACATCTCCAAGTGTGATTTTGAAGTGCATCAAGTCAAGTACTTTGGCCTCATCATTCAGTCTGCCACTGAAGACAGCTGACCCAGATCTGTGAGTATGGACCCAGCCAAGACTGACACCATCAAGGAGTGGAAGCCTCCTGCCAGTCTCAAGGAAGTGCAGAGCTTCATTGCCTTTGCAAACTTCTACCGCCAGTTCATCAAAGACTTTGCCAAGCTTGCATCCCCACTCACAGCTCTGACCAAGAAGAATGTTGCCTTCAAGTGGGAAACCCCAGAGCAGCGCTTGTTTGAAAGCATCAAGAAGGTGTTCAGCACTGCACCTATCCTGCAGCACTTTGATCTGGAGAAGGAGTGTGTTGTTGAGACTGACGCTTCTGACTACGTCTCTGGTGCTGTCCTGTCACAGCCAGACCATGAAGGAGTTCTACACCCTGTTGCCTTCTTGTCACGCCACCACCTGCCGGCAGAATGCAACTACAAGATCTACGACAAGGAGTTGCTGGCAATTATCCGTGCCTTTGAAGAATGGCGAGCAGAGCTTGAAGGATCTCCAGAACCTGTCAAGGTGATCTCTGATCACAAGAACTTGGAGTACTTCATGTCGTCAAAGCGCCTTTCCTGCCATCAAGCCTGTTGGAGCGAGTTCTTGTCACATTTTAATTTCAAGATCAGCTACTGTCCAGGCAGTCAGTGCAAGGCCGACACCCTCACTCAACGTTCCCAAGACCTCCTGTCAGACAGTGATCCCTGTCAAGACTTCATGGAGCAAGTCATCCTCAAGCCCAAGAATCTTGCACATTCAGAGGTTCAAGTCAAGCCCATCCAGATCCTGAGACGTTCAGAAGCTGTACCAGTTGACACTGAACCTGATGCTACACCTCTTTCAGATGTCATCCAAGCTGCCTATAACAACCTTGCTGAAGGTGATCCAGTGGCAACAGTGTCACAGATGCTAAGGGATGGTGTCAGGCACAGTCAAGAAGTGTCTCTCTCAGACTGCAGCTTGGAAAATGACTGTCTCTTCTACAAGAACTGACTCTGGATCCCTGAGAACAATGAGCTACGCCTACACCTGTTCCAAGAAGCCCATGACCAAGCAATGGCTGGCCACACTGGGATTGCCAAGACCCACAATCTTCTGTCTTGTTGGTACTATTAGCCAAAGATGGTGAACATCATACAGCAGTACATCAGGAATTGTCATGTCTGCTCTCGAGCAAAGCCTGCCCGTGATCACCAAGGAGAGCTGCTGTCTCTTCCCATGCCTCAGCAACGTTGGCAGGATCTGGCTATGGATTTCATTACTGACTTGCCCAAGTCAAGAGATGCCTGCTTCCCTGGTGCCAAGCACATCTGGGTCATCACTGACCGTCTCACCAAAGAACGCTACTTTGTGCCATGTGCTGAGATGACAACCTCGCATCTTGTCCGGATGTTCATCCAGTTTGTTGTCTGTACCCATGGCTTGCCCAGGAGTATTGTCTTAGACAGAGGAGGTCAGTTTGTCAGCTTATTCTGGAAAGCACTCTGTACCCATCTTGACATCATGCTACGACTATCCTCAGGACACCACCCAGAGACAGATGGTCAGACAGAACAAGAGAATCAGGAGCTTGAACACTACCTGAGATCCTATGTCAACTATCTCCAAGATGACTGGGTCCAATGGCTTCCTCTGGCAGAGTTCACGCAGAACAACTCCCAGTCTGATTCCTCTGGCATGTCACTGTTCTTTGCCAACAAAGGGTTCCATCCACGGCTCAGCATCACACCCACGAGTGAAGCCTGCAACCAAGATGCTATGGAAATCTCTGGAGAAATGACGCAGATTCTGGAACAGTTGCAAGCTGAACTCCGACTATCCCAGGAAGCTCAAGCTCACACCGCCAATTTGCATCGAGTCCCGTCACCGTCCTATCAAACTGGAGATCTTGTTTGGCTGAATACCAAGAACATCAGGACACGCCACCCATGCAAAAAGCTTGACGACAAGTGGATTGGACCATTCAAGGTGTTGAAGACAATCGGAAGCTGTGCCTGCCATCTGGAGCTTCCACACACTCTCAAGATCCACCCTGTCTTTCATGTTTCCCTTCTACGTCTGACACCTGCTAATCCTATCCCTGGCCAATCAAATGAACACCCTGGCCCTGTCATTGGTCAAGACACAGATGAAGAGTTCCAGGTTGAAGAAATCCTTGACTCCAAGCCAGCAACGTCTCGACAGAAGTTCAAGTACCTGGTCAAATAGTCTGGATGGCCAATTGAAGATGCCACTGAAGAGCCTATTGAGCATCTTGACAACGCCAAAGACACCATCTACAACTTCCATGAGAAATACCCAAGGAAGCCACAGCCACGGAACTACACCCACGAGCGGCCTGAGGCTCACAGGAGTTCGCCATGTGAAGGAGGGGGGTAATGTCACGGTTCTGGCCCAGTTGCATATCTGGCACAAGTCACGCACCTTGCCGGGAAGTCCCATCTGCACTGTTTGCCTGTATGCTCCGCCGTTGCCGGGAAGTCCCATCTGCACTGTTTGCCTGTTTGCTCCGCCGTTGCCTGATCCCCTGCCTATAAGAACTTCTCCTGCTCCCCCAGCTTCTTCTCTTCTTCTTTTCTCTTTTCCTTCCTCGTCTTTCGTCTTGTACATCAATCCAAGTCTCAAGTCTCAAGCCAAGTCAGGTCAAGGTTACCGGAATCAGTTAGGCTCGAGTTCTGCTCTGCCATTGCCTCGTCACAGAAAGAAGAGGTAGTGCAGCAACACTTGAAAAAGCAGTCGGAGAAGGAAGAACGACGGGTGGCACAAGAAACTGCCTGACAACAAGTGCAAGAAGAGAAGGCAGAAAAGCAAGCAGAAAAAACTGCCAACAGAGAAGCTAAGAAGTAGGCAGAGAAGGAGAAGAAGGTTCAGCAAGCTGCAAGGGGTGCTAAAAAGCCTTCCCCACCAACCAAAGAGGTGCCTACCCCCGGTGATGATGGAGATGAGGGGGGGAAAAGGATAAGGTCCCGAGGACCACTTCACATGGTCGTGTCTTGAGAAAACCATCACGCCTTGTACAATGAATTTATGTTGCTCAATATCTCTTCTCTATATACTACTCTATCTCATATTCAAATCTGAGGTGATTCCGACTGGTAGAAGTTGAGTTATTCAAAAAAAATCCTTGAGGGGGTCCTTGGTCGGTCGACTGCTCATCACCTGACATTGGTCATCACGTGATCGAATACGGTACAGCAGCTTGGTGTTATCGATGTACATATGTACTGTACTCCGTAGATGAGCTGGCACTGAATCAACTTTGGTGTCGACAGTGGGCACATAACAGATAGCATGATCAGGCGGACACTACGGTACGGTACTATTTACAGAACAATACGGCACCGAAGAGCAACTACTAAATTAGTAGAGAACATGTGTGAGCAGTGGCTCTCTCCAAATCCTGACAGGGAGAAGAGCAATTGCTGTGCTTACGGCTTACTGGCCCTGCGTAGAGTATGTTGGAGCTGGGAGGCAGGGAAGAGCCGTTGTCAATTTCTCTAGGAAGAAGAACTCGCTATATACACGAATTCAACACCTGTTCGGTCCCTACTCTGCAGCCCGCCGTAGTCCTTCCCGAGATTGGACCTTGGCAGTGTTGAAATCCTAACAGAGTAGGACTTGATGTGATTTTGTAGCTCTGCTCCGTACCTTCGGCTCTCCACAGAGCCAGGGGTGTTGCAGGTTGCCACAGTTGCTAACTGGGAATTGTTATACTAGATGACGGCTGACTATGTACAGTATGTACTTGTAAACCTCTTGAGATCAATATACTCGAAGAGTTAAAGAAACATTGCTTGCTATAGGTAGCAGGCAGTCATAGAAGTATAATTTTTGAAGTACTCTGATAATTATTTTGCCCAATCCTGCTGTCAAGGCTGGCTAAGAGGCTTGACCAATAAGAGCCAACTTTGTTGTGCGGTCCGGACTAGGCCTAGCGTAGAGAGTAGTACAAGTACAGTTATACGTAACGTAGAGAGAATGATTATGGTCGCGGTCATGGTCACTGCCACTGCCACTGTCATAGTCACCGTCACTGCCCGCCGCGCTTGAGAACACTATCACACAACGCAGCCAGACCGGTATGACCGGTATCGTCCTCCCATCGTCCAATAGCCCCATCGCTGCATCTCCCCATCGTCCACGCGCAACCGCAATCACAGCCACAATCACTGACAAAATCTCGACGACCCTGAGGAAGACAAGAGTTCTTCATCATGAGCTGCCCCCCCCCCTCAAGAAAGCGGCGGATGGAATCGACCGAGCTCGAGAAATAAGAAAAAGGCCGATCAAACCGGTCGTCGATAGCGCGGCATCTTTTCGTAAGCGTTCGGGCTCGGTGTTCTGTCCCTCCTCTTGCGTCTTCGGGTCTTGTCCTTATTGTTGTCCTTGTTGTTCTTGCTGTTCTTGTCCTTGGGTTTTGGATGTGTCGCCGTCGACGGCGTCGAGGAGCTCTGGGTCGCTGCTGCTGCTTCTGCTTCTGCTGCGGCGGTGGTGCTAGTAGCAGCACCGGCATCGTTATGATATCCTCGCATGTTGCCATCCCTTTCCTTTGCCTCGTCGTTGGCTCGGTTTTCCTTATTCTGCTGCTGTTGCCGGTGTGGCTGGTCTTGGTCTGGTCTCTTCTGTCCTTGTCCGTGTTTCTGCTCTTCTTGCTGTCGTCGTCCCTCGTCTACGCTAGCGACTTTCTGCTTCTCCTTGCCACCACGCTTGTCGTGTGGACAGCAATCTTCGCCACAATCGTCTGAGCTTCGAGAGTCCGAATCTGAGCTAGAAACCGAGCCAGAGCGAGACCGTCTTCGTGGTGGTAATCTTCTCGACGGTATGCGACCCCGCTGACGAGGTCTGCCATCCAAGCTTAGGTCGTGCTCACCACGGCTGCTAACATCACTGTCATCATCGTCCGACGATGACGACGACGAAGATGAGGAGTCGCTCGAGGATTCCCCTACCTCGCGAGGACGATGATAGATGCAGCATACTGCACAAGTTAGTATCCATCTTGCTCACTCGATAACGAGTGTTTGAAACATCTTCTTCTCTCCATGACGCAGCGATGGGGGATAGAAGACAAATGAGACTGAAATTAAGCGTCTGAAAGGCGGGAGGGGAGGGGAAAGGGGAAAAGGTAGAACGCCGCGAAGATCAAGACGCTGCTCCAATTTTTTGCTCTTCAGCCTGGGTTGAGACAGTAGGGGTAGAATAATATGAAGTATTCCATCGCGCTGTGATCGCACCCATCACCTTGTATTTTGAACAACGAGACAGACATCGTGTTCTTGGCACGACAAGCTGGAGAGAGACCCCGACATGGAAGAAAAAAAGTATGAGAATGCACGCCAACCTGAGAGGTGACACACTGAAAGAGGAAGCGGTTGATATCCTCAGAGACAGATAGTCCCTCAAACTCAAGTGATAGAACCTCGGAGTTCTACAAAAACGCATCAATAAAAGGCTTTTCTCCTCACCTTTGGATTTCTTCCTCCCGAGCCCTTCATTGTTGACCACGCCCTCGGCCCAACGGATACGTCTCCGAGCTCTGGGGCGAGTGCGTCTTGCGCCGTTCACAAGTCCACCACGACGACTACCATCTTCCGTGGCTGTCTGACGACTGTCTTGATTTTCTCCTTCTCCTTCTTCTTCTTCTTCGTCGCCGTCCTTCTTTTCTCTTAGCAGAGCCTGCCGTCGCTCTTCTACGTCCGCTGGAAGACCGCGTAGAACGAGCGTTCCGTCCGTGTGAGTGATGGTCGTCGTCGTCGTCGTCGTCGTCGTTGTTGTTGTCCCTACTGCCGCGGAGTATCCAGGTCTTGTGTTGGTGGCGGCGTTGGTGCGGCCGCCGCCGTGGGAAGAGCCTTGGAAGGTACTCCCAACGGGCATCGTGGTCCCTTAGCACTCTAGCTTTCCGTCAAGATGGCTTGTCTTTGTTGTCGGCTGCCGTCGTGGATGGGGCTTTGAACGTGAGCAGATGACTCAATGAGACGTAGAGAGTTGACCGTAAGTGAACGTGAAGGGACGTCCAATGTGAGCTTTCTAGAGGGTGGAAGATAGTGAGGCAGGCGGATGGAATCGCACGGGGGTACGTATGAGCTGTGAGCTTTAGGATGATTATTTAGGTAGCTCTAGCCCAGTGTGGTTTATCAGAGCTACGAGTAGTACCTGCATTGAGTTAGTGTAAAAAGTTCCATCACCTCTGCTGGGTTTCCACCAGGCTAGATCCGGAGAAGCAACGTACTGCCAGACTACTGCAGCAAAAAACAGGAACTGTATCTGACCTGCAGTCCATCATCTCTCAAGTCTACAAGGCAGTGTGAGGTACCGGTATTGTGAACCTGTCAACAATAGCAATCTTAGTGGTCTACATTTGTACTGTACTTTCACTGTCCATCGCAAGACCACATATGGTACCAGTAAAGATCCTGAGAAAATATAGAGTACCTTCAGTTGATCACTGGTTCTGGTTGGAGAGTCTAGGAAAGACGCAGGCGTACTTACCCGCAAACCTGACAGAATCATGGACTCAATATAAGGTGATCGATCCTTGAAGGAAGAGGACAGAGCTTTTTATACACCCCTCGAGCTCCCCAGAGATCCTGACTCCTACCTCGATTGGCTCTCAGCCGCGGCCACAGTCGGTAGTATCCTCATTAGTCGGGCTGGTAGGCTCCGAATCCAGTGACTTTGCCTGTGACAGACGCTCTACAGATACCTTGGAAGTTCTATGAACATATCTGGTGACAACCTGGTGCACAGTGTTCACTGCAGATGATCCTGGTGCCGCCTAGGGCTAGCCCTAGCCATGGGACTTGGGGTTCTACAGGCACATATAGTTGATTAGCTTAGCTGCCCCGGATGAGATAAATCGTCTCACCCACTTCTCTCCTTCCCGCTACTCGCTGGAAAGTTTTCAGTCGAGCACGCAGACTGCCATGCCTAGGAAGGGAGAAAAAAGGAAAGAGGGATGAGGACCTGAAGAACTTCAGTTTTTAGCTGGTGAGTGTAGGTCCCAAGAGCTACCAGCAGTGTTCGAGACCATCGAGAATACAAGCCCTAGTCTCAAAAAGCCCGACCTCGAATGTTTGGTGTTCTTTAGACAACAAAGACATCTGCTCGTGAAAAGTATCACTGGATGATAGGATTGTCAACAGCTGTATTGAGTAATAACTGAACTTCCTTGTCAAGTCAAGGCCAATTAGCTTATCAGACAAGTACATTCACCTTCTTCATTGGGGTGCAATCCCATCTTGAGTGTTCTGCTTCCACTACACTTGTCGATTGAAATAAAGAAAGGGAGCGCAGAGGTGATATCTGAGCTGTGAGGCGGGTAATCGGCATCACGATAAGACCACCTACAGTAGGGCCTCGGAGGAAATAGTGCCTGCGCTCTGCAGTTGGCGCGAGAAGAATGAAATGAATCAAGAGCGCCGTGGGAAATCAGAAAGCAACAGGCAAACGTAGAATCGAGGACTAGCAATTTGGTGCCTTCCATCCGCGACATCTCATCGGTTTCAAAGAGACCACTCAGCCCCTTTGCCGCTCGTTCAACGTCCGTGCGTTCCCGCCCTCCCTGACGTTTTTGCCCACGAACTACAACGCGAAATGACCCGATCCATCATCGTTAGTCCGCCCGAGATCATCGGGTGCTTGAGCCTAACAATCGATATGTTGGTCGTAGTGTGTGCTCGTCTGCCGTGATGTGACAACCCAGGCGAGATGGTCTCTGGTGTAGAGACGTAAGCCATAGCGAGAGCAATGCTAGTTATGGAGCCAGCCTACTGCAGTATTGGTCGAAAGAAGCATTCCCTCCACCGGGTAGAGGGAGAGAGCATCCCAGGCGAGAAGAGGTCGCAACGAGACACGTGCTTTCGTTCCGTAGTGGAGGTGACCAACAGCACCTGTGCGCAAGCCCAATATCCTGGCTCGTCCGCCCATGACGAGGCGCGCCAGATAACATGCGGCAAAGACCGGGGTAAGGTCGTATCTGCCTTCGATCGAGGTATGGTGGTACGACCCCAAAATCTCTAGCCAGTCGCTTGGCGAATCCCGAACGACTCCATGGTCGGCGCTCCGATTCTATTTCAGATCCTCGTCGTCGTGTCCCCCACCGTGACCGGGACCTGACGGACCTGGCTGAATCGCGACGTGGGCGACATGGGGCGGAGGCGGAGGTTGGTGGCCGTAGCTGGGCCCACCTCGGTGATGGGCTGGCATGTGGTGAGCTGGAGGCATTGCGGCGTAGTGGGGCTGTTGCGGTGGAGGATAATTGCCCCCTCGTGGTCCTGGCCCTTTTAAGGTTCAACAGAACCTTTTGATCAGCTTCCAGGCTTCCAGGCGTAAGAGAAGAGGAGAGAGAGGGGGGGGGGGGGGGGGGGAGAGAAGACTAGACAGAGAGTGGGCAGAGGCCATCCTGGAAGGCGAACGTACCTTGCATAGGCGGATGCGAGACGTAAAGATGTTGGCTTTGCGGCCCGGGGCTCATTCCGAACATCATCATCTGATGCGGTGGCTGTCCGGGCTGCGATCCCTGGTGGATCATCATGGGCGCCGCTCTGCCGGGGCTAGGATAGCCGCTTGAACCGGGCTGAGGGGGCGGGGGTCCGCCGGGATGCATGTATGCGTGTACCGGATTAGGCGAATAGACCGGCATCGGCTGGCCATAAGGTGCCCCGACCCCTTGAGGGATCCCGGCGGCCATGTGTCCGCCAGACGGGCTGTGGGTCATCATGGGCGCCACGTGGGCGCCATGCTGCGGAACAAAATGTGATCCGGCAGGGTATTGGCGCAGAGGCGCCATCGGAGGCCCGGTCGGGGCCATGCCGTATTGGGGCACCGGCTGGCCGTAGACGATCTGGGCGTGTTGTCCCATCGGAGACTGGTAGGTCATGTGAACCGGCTGAAGGCGAGGAGATGGAAGCACCGAGGGAGACGAAGAGACGTGCATGCGATGCTCGTCGAAATGATGAGGCATGCCGGCAGGATGGTGCGGATGATGAGGGTGAGGGTGATGATGGTGATGTTGATGCTGCTGATGCTGTTGATGCTGATGCTGTTGATGCTGGTGTTGATGCTGGTGTTGTTGCTGATGGTGCTGATGCTGATGCTGATGGTGCTGCTGTTGAGGGTGCATGTGATGTGGCACCTGGTGTGCCGTCGGCGGCTGAGGTACGACAGGCCCGACGTGCTGGAGGTGGAAAGGTAGCTGATGCTGATGTGGCAGGTGCGGAGCCGCGTAGGGCGGATGCTGCGGCGACACCGACTGCGTCGAGAACGGGACCTTCTCGAACATCTCGGCGTACGTCTTTTCGCGGTTCGTCTCGGCGACCTCCCATCGTGGCCCGGTCTTGTGGGCCGGTCTGATGCCGCCGTTTGACGGCCACTCTTCCTTGTTCTGCTCGGCCTCTCGTCGCAGGCGGCTGAGCGGGTTGAAATGGTCCAGGATCGGTCGTCTCTCCGACGCCGGGAGAGGCTTCTTCGCCCCGAAGAAGCCGGACGGTGTTGGTGCTCGCGACGGCGTGGCGGCGTTGACGTTGGACTGTGGGCTCGAGGCTGCGCTGGGTTCGGCCGTGAGCGGAAACGTCATGGCCGCCGGCTTGAACTCCATCGCGCTGACGTTGAAGCGGCTCGAGGTGGCCGAGGTAGGCGTCGGTGCGCCGCTGTAGCGGTGTGGCTCCGACATGCCACCGGCGGGTCCTGCGGGAGGCCCGCGATGGTCATGAATGGGCAGAGGCGGCGGGACGTGCATCTGAGCGGCCGGACCACGGGTCTGCTGCTGCTGAAAGTTGTTCAGACGCTGGCTCAGACCGGGGCCGGCGCGTGCGGGCGGTATCGCCGCGTTTGGCGGCGGTGGCGGTGGGCGGCCTTGGTGGCCGCCGACCGCGCCGTGGCCCGACTGACCCGCTCGCCCCCTGCCGAGCGGCTGCCGGTCCGGCATCGTCGACTGAGTCAGACGCGCACCGACTTCGGGCCTGTTCGTGGGAGCACCGGCCGAGGTCGTCGTCGTCGTCGTCGTCGTCTTCGTCGTCGACGTGGCCGTAGCGGCCGGAGCGGGAGAGGGCTTGGCGTGTCCCTTGGCGTCTGCGCCGGCAGCGATGGGCTTGCTGCCCGAGCCCGGGATGACGCGGTTCGACTCGACGTTACGTTGGGCGCGCTGCACGATCTCTTCTTGCTTGTTCTTGTCCTTGGCGAGGATAGGAACGAGGTCCTTGGGGACGGGGGTCGTCAGCTTGAAGTTCTGGGAGAACTTCATCAGGTCGTTCAGTTTGATGTCCTTGTCGTGTTTGGCCTGGTTCCGGCGGTGTTCCTGCCAACGCATCTTCTCGGTGTTGGCAAAGTGTTTGAACGCATCGCGCACGTCGTGCTCGACCGTCGTCGTGGCGCTCTCGCCGGGCGCCTTCGTCCGTGGCGATGTCAGGTTGTTCGCAACCGTACCCTGAAACGGGGTGGGCTGCTTCGCCGTGGCCGCCGCCGGCGCGGCTTTCGACGCGGCGGGCAAAGCACGTGGCCTCACGGTGGCACCCGCCGGCGGTGCCAGATTTCGTTCGTCACGAGCTGCTGGCATCGGTTTGGCCTGAGCAGGCCCGTTGCGTCCCTTCGCCTCGGCCGCGTGAGGGAGGGCTGGATCCTGGCGAGCCCTCTGCGAGACGATGGCCGGATCGTGAAGCGGCGCGGGCGTCGTCGAAGAAGCCGCGGCCGGGGCCTGTCGGGCTGGAGGCGTGTATCTGTGCGCCATGCCGTCTTGCGAGGACATTGGCACCGGCTGCTCTGCGGTCTTGGACGTCCGTCTGACCTCGCTGTACCTGTCTCCCACGTCAGGATCCGGGGCGGTCGGTGGGTTCCCCGAACGAAAAGCAAAAGGGGGCGCGCCCCAGGGACGAACTCACTTCGCTTCCTCGTCCATGCCGCCGTCATCGACGGCGGGCGCTAGACCGCGCTCCTCGGCCACGTGCGCGTTCATCGCGTTGCTGGCCTCGATCTCGCGAGCGATCTTCTCGGCACGGGCCAGGTGGTCCTTGTACTGCGGATCCGAGCGGTCGATGGCGGTGGTGTAGAGGTTCACGTCGTAGTCGCTCGTGATGCCGTACAGGCGCTTGTTGGCCTCGAACTGATCCCACGTGCCGTTAGAGCCGGCGGGCCCACCACGGCCATCGTTGCCGTCCTCCAGCGCGAAGCCAGGGTCATCCTCGGCCGAGGGTTCCCAGCGTTGCAAGGTACGTTCGCGGACGGTCTGGTTCCCCGAGATGTCGTTGTCGGTACGGAAGCTCTTGGTCGGAGCGATCCCTGCAGGGCCGTCAGCGTCCCGTCTTCGCGCCAGGCAGGATCGGCGGGTACGACGTACCGTTGGGTCCTTTGGTAGGTCGATCTCCAAAGTCCACACCATCGATGGCCAAGTCTACCACGTCTTTGAGGTCAAAGTACATGGAGTGTTCCGGTCCGGAGCCGACGTAGCCAGAGCTGGCGCCGTCCGTGCCACCGGGCCGACGGTCCGAGCCGGCCGCCTTCCGCTTGACCATCTTGAGGAGCCAGAAAGCGTCGGTGGTCTCGGACGACGAGCAAGAAAAGATGCCTGCGTAGCTCTCGCCGGTCTTGGCCGTGATCGTCGCCGGTCGTCCCTTCGGATTGCTGTCAGGTACGTCCAACATGACACGCGGCGCCGTGGGAGAGAAAGTCGAGCCGGTCGAAAGGATGAAATCTGGGATTTGGGGAGGAAGCAAAGCAACAAGGGGGCAGTCTGATGATATAGACCGCACCGAAAAGAGCTTCATGCAGATCTCTAACGACAACGTAGACAGACGGCAGAGGGGCAGAACCTTGATGAACAGACTTACGATACAGTTGGCCAGCAGATAGAGAAGCCGGTCGTCGGCGTGCCTGTCGGCCGAGAGCAAGTCGTGTTGCGGGGCCAGGCTGCCCTTGGCCGTATTTCGAGCTTGATGTGGTGCGCCGTTCGGCAGAGAGTTATTGATGTTCCTCTGGGTGATGGGGTTGGTGCCTTGCGTCCAGGCTTTCTGCGAAGGCCGTCTACGTGGCCGATGAAACAGTCAAGCGTCAGTCGACATTCTGGTGCGTCCCGGCCTCGGTCACGACGATCATGACGGCCCGAGGTCCGGCCCAACCGCACGATCGAAAACCAGAAAGCCGACCGAACGGGCTGACATGCGAAGGGGATTTTCTTTGATAACGCAGGGCAGACGCAAGCAGAGAAGAGGGCTTACCGTTGGGGACCGTCGATGGGGCTACCCGACTGCCTTCGACCACCGTCCATGGCTTTGGCAACGGTTGGAACAGTTGCGTTTGGCTTGAAGTGGGATTTGTTGCCGGCGGCCAACGAGGGTCCGTTAGCTGCTGTGCCTGAGGCGCCGGCACCAGACGACATGGCCGCAGCAGCCGCCGACGAGGCCATGGCTGCCAACCTCACTCGCGGTCCCCGGTTGAAAAAAAAACCAAGGACGACAGCGTATGGTCTGTATCCGCGTGGCGGCAAGCGATGACCTGTTGGCTAGAGAGTAGACATGCGAGGTCCGTCACCGGCGTTGTCGACCTTCCGATCACACACCGCCGAGAAGTGCAATGGAGGTTTAGGGCGCCGAACGACCAGGAGATGGGAGAAGAGACCGAGAAGCGGTCAACGAAGTGGGGATCTGATGGGGGAGGATGGAACTGAGAAAGAGACGGGGGGAGATGTAGACGGAAGCGGTAGAAGTGAAGAAGACGACCTCTTCTCTTGCCGGCTGAGTTGAAGTGAGCAGCGTACAAGTAGAGGTCAGGTGTGTTTTTTGTGTGTCTCCCTTCGCCTCGTCCAGAGTTGAACTGTGCAACGGTTGTTGCGGCGCTACGAGCAGTGGTGAAGGTAAGTTAGCGTACACGGAAAAAAAAAAGAGAACGTAAATAAATAGAATTCGGAACAGGGCATGACGAATTCGGAATTCCCCCGATGGAGAGGTTGGGCATGATGACTAAGCGACAAAGGTATCCTCCCCGACGAAATGAGGGGGAAGGAACCCGTAAAACTTACTCGTACACACGTACCTCCAACCAGACGCACGCGGCTATCTTCAGAACTGATGATCTAGAAGCCCCTTTTAATCTGGCTCAATAGATTGAGTGTACAAAGTACTGTAGGTCGCAGTCTCGGAGCTTTTTTTCACCGCCGATTTTATCTCTACTGAGCGGAGAGGATTTTCTTCCAAGCTCGTGGTAGTTCAGGTAAGCCCGAGATGGAGCAGAGCCTCATCGTTGCGAGTGGGAGCGTCACCTCGTGTTGCCCTGTGCGAATGCCTCAGGCTCCCCCTTGGCTGGCCACTTGGTCCTGGGGCACAAAAAGTGGCACGGCCTCGCACGCAGTTCTGAGTGAGGAGACACGCAGGTACCTTGTACCGGTACAGTATGTATTCCCAGATGCCTCGGTCAAGTACGTCCTGCTACGAGGACGGTACGAAGTACGTAACGTACTGGTATCTCTCACTTTGACGCTTCGTTCAGGACCGTCCTCGGGGGTGCTGCAGTAGGCCGACGGGTGGACATATGTATTACTAAAGTCGCTAACGTGAAGAGAATCAAGGGACTCGAAGGGATGAACAGATCAGACACAGAGGTCAGCGTAAGCTACTTCTTGTTTGGGATATTTCAAGCTGCACATGTAGCCCTTCTGTTTCTCTTTGCCTTAGCTACTTGTATTTCCACTGGTTTAGCTACCGCCTCCAAGATTGCTGACAGAAGTAATGTGAGGGGAATAGCCTGCTAAGCTCAGCCTAGCCTGGCTTCGATGGATGCTGAAGTTCTTTGTCGAAGACGTGGTGAACAGAAGACCTTTGCCAATGTCAGGTCTGGATCAATCTCATGTTCCTCAACAGAAGCCTTGACTTTTTCCAAGAACTAGTGATACCACTTGTTGGTCACGTGTCGCGATACTCCGTGATCCCATGATACTCCGTACGGTACCTTCGTAGTGATGCCCGAATGCGGTATGGCGCCGGAGGACGGATAACGTGACCAGCGTGGACTGACCGCTTGGACCACCGTAGAGCGCCGTTCCATGACCAGATCGTGGTGAGGAATTCGCCGGGCTTCCTCGCCAGCTTCGTAGTGTGCTGTCCACTTCCAGGACTGACGGTTGCTGCTCCTGTCATCGGGGAGTGAGCGACCTCCAGATGAGCCACTGCCTAACGTTTCGATCCTCTGGTCTTGATGACACTATCGCCATGGACCTGATCTCTGTTCGCTGAAGCCTAGATGTGAGTGTGCTGCTGTGCGGTGTGGCATCGTCGAGGACGACTGTCCTGTCTGACCGTAAGTAAGGATGATACCCCGGCCACCTTCCCTGACAGGTGGGTGCTGACATGCTCAAGGTTCATATCGTCAATCGCGACGGTAAGAAAGGCTTGCTTGTGGATCGCTCTCTACCCTGAAGACAACCTTGTCCCCAGGGAGAGAAGGCCGCGCTTTGTCGGCTCGTTGAACTCGAGAAAAGGGGCAGCGACAGAGAGCGGCGCGATGCAGGCACCACCGGGCTCACAACGGCCGTCCCAGAGGCGGTCCCCTAACCCGCCAGCTGGCACTTCCGGGCACTCCCCTTCCGGCGCCCAAAGCCAATACTCGCCGGCTTCGGCACATCCGACCATGTCGGTTGCTACTGGTCAGCCAGGTGTCCGGACAAACTCGAACTCGTCCAAGTCGCACACGTACAAGAAGAGCAATGTGAGTTGGTATCCTCTCCGGTTGTGCCCCTCTACCACGTGGTCTGCGTCTTTGGGAAGGGGGATTCTCACGTGACCCTTGTCGTTCGCAGATTCAATATGACGTGGCGGTTGGGAATCCTCGATCCGTCCCCGTCTTTCGATGGCGCCGATGGGCTGACTGTTCTCCGTAGGCTAGCCAACAGCTCTCCCAGATCGAGAAGAGCGTGACCCATCTCCTGGTCGCCACCAAGCAGCTGCTGGAGATGCTCACGCAATGGTCCCGTCGCAATGCGACCGAAGCCGAGGTATCGGATGTCTACGTGCGTCTGGGCTATGAGTTCAACATCGCGAGCCGGGCCTTCAACGCCATCGGTGTCGACACGTCCGACCTGGGCAACGTCCCCGACCTGCTGCGGAGTATCCTGGAAGACACGTTGAGTCAGGAGGCGAGTCCCGCCAGCCTCGACCGGTATCTGCCGCGGATCCGTGATATCATCATCAACCTCCTGCATGGGCTCAAGAGGAAGCAGTCGAAGCTCCGTCAGAGGCAGGCGAAGGAGGAGGCCATGGCCGCTGCTGCCGCCGCAGCCGCCGCCGCCGCCGTCGTCTCGGCCGGTTCGTCCGCCAGACACGCGAGCGCGACGAGCCCCGGTAGCGGCGATTACGGATCGGGACAGGTCGCGGACGAGGCGACGGGCCGGTTCGCGAACGGTGCGTTCAGTCCCCAGATACCGCGCTCGGGCAGCGGCCGGGATGGACACCACTCGGATGACCTGGCCCACCCCCCTCGAAGCTCGTCGGTGCAGAACGATCGCGCTCCACCGGCGCGGCAGGAGAGCAACAGCGTCGGCGGAGCTAGCACCAAGACGCCAATGCCGTCCACCGGCGGTCAGGCCCCCCCTGGCCAGAAGCCTTCGCTGCCCGCATCATCCTTCTCACGCTCGGCCACGCCGCCGCAGCACGCTTCCGCGCGCGAGGACGGTCGGCCACCGGGAGGCCAATTGACCATGGAAAGTGCCTCGGTGCCGTTTATCCGTCCACCGCCGCCGCCGAAGCAGCAAGATGCCTTGGCGGCGTTGCAGCGGGGTGGCGACCTCGAACGTCGCGCCTCTCGGAGGTACTCGGCCTACCAGATATCAAAACATCTGGGCGCTTCGACCAACGGCATGCCGATGTTGCCGCCTACCCAGCACTCGCCGATCCCCAACCGAGGTCGTGACGTGCGCGAGTCCCTGAACGCGGTGCGCAATCGCGGCTCTCTTCTGCCGAACCAGCAGAGGTCCCCGAGCCGGCGGCCGGTCGACGCCTCGCCGTCGAGGCAGGCCGAGATCCCGCCGCGGATATCAGAGGACAGCGGGGCGGACAGCTTCGCGCCGACCGTCGTCGCCGACGACGGCCGCGGTGGCCGCGAGAGCCCCATCATCAAGCATCCGGCGACGGAACAGCAACCCGGCCGGGCCGCTCCGAGACCCCACCCGGAGGACGGTTCGGCGCAGGTCACCCTCGCAGAGCTTCCTGGCGGTCCCGATGCTCAACCTCGTCGTCGCGATGACACGGAGGCTGTGGATCCGGCAAGCAAGTCCTTCCCGGCCGACGATGGTCCGGCCACACAGTCCGCGCGGGCGCCTGGCCCACCGACCGCACCAGATCCTCGGACGATCGCGCCGACGCCATCGCCTCAACCGGGCAAGGAGCTCACGCTCTTTCTGCAGTACAAGAGTCGGATCAAGAAGTTCGTCCTGCAGGACGGCGAGAACGAGCTTTCCGTCGCTCGGCTCCAGCTCGCCTTCATCGAGAAGTTCGCGTGGAACACCCATAGCAACGGCATCGATCTACCGGACATCTACATCCAGGATTCGGTGTCGGGGGTGCGTCATGAACTCGAAGACCTGAGCGACGTGCGAGACCGGTCGGTGTTGGTGCTCAACGTCGAGACGCTGGACGAGGTCAAGCGACACATCGACGAGAAGGTCGCAGACCTGGGCAAGATGGTCGAGGAGGTCCGGACCGTCATCGAGAGCCAGCACTCGAGCATCCAGCGAGTGTCCGAACGACAGACGGACGCCGCCAAGGACCTGGCTCGCCTCGCCGCGGGCCCGGTAGCCGCCCCGAACCGGAAGTCCCTCGTCGAGGTGCCCACCAACCGGAACGCCGCATCGGCCCCCCTCTCGACCGAGAAGGCCAGCCAACTGAATGACGTCAGGAGCCTACGTCGAGATCTCGCCGTCGTGCGACAGACGTACTCGAGCTTCGTCGAGGACATCCAAGCCTCGATGTCCGACGTTCGAACCAGGGCCAGCTCGGTCAAGTCCGTGGCCATCAACGCGCGGACCCCGACTCTCGACAGCCAGACCGGGCGCACGTACGTCAACAAGGGCAAGAAGGAGCTGAGCGAGGTGTCGGATGCCCTCGTCAGCCGCGTCGACGACCTCCAGGACTCGGTCGAGGACCTACGGAAGGACGTCGTCAGCCGGGGCGTTCGGCCGCTGCCACGACAGCTCGAGTCGGTCGGACGAGGGACCGCGGCCGCGACGACGGAGCTGAAGAAGTTGCAGGAGTTCCTGCGTCGCGAGAAGCCGAAGTGGAGCAAGATCTGGGAAAAGGAGCTGCAGGTGGTCTGCGACGACCGCGACCTGCTCTCGATGCAGGAGGCGCTCGCGGCCGACCTCCAGGATGACCTCGAGAGCGCCGCCCAGACCTTCTCCCTCGTCGAGGAGGCGACGAAGGAGCAGATGAAGGACGGCAGCGGCGTCACGTCGCGCTCGGCGTCGCGGACGCTCAACAACGACCCGACCATCGACCCGCAGGTGGCCAAGGCCGGCGTGCTCGGCGAGGTGCGCGCTCTGCAGCCGAACCACGAGAACCGCGTCGAGGCGATCGAGCGGGCCGAGAAGGCACGGCAACGAGAGCTCGAGTCGCGTCGAGGGGGCCAGCTCCAGAAGGAGCTCGGCACCTTCGTCGAGGAAGGTCGGCTCAAGAAGAGCGGCGGCGTCGAGGAGGCGGAGCGGCAACGGCGGGCCAGGGACGAGCGCATCCGGCGGGACATATGGGAACGCGAGAGCGCGAACGCCAGGGCCAAGGAAGCCGTCCGGTCCGTCACTCCCCGATCCGAGAAGGAAGAGGTGATGGCAGCGTCGGAGGCGTATGTCACGCCGTCGGGCGGATCACCGCCTGGCCACGGTGGCAAGCAGAAGACGCTTCACCCTGTCCAGGCCGAGGACGACGAGGACGGGCCGAGGAAGGACGGTACGTCGGCACAGTTTCTCTCTGTTCCTCCTCTATTTCATCAGCGAGGGAGGAAGTCTCGGCCGTGCTGATCAGGACTCGGGACGTTTTCGCAGTTCCCAAACAGTCGTCATGGCTTCCTTCGATCTTCGGCAGCGGCAGCAGTAACGGCAGCTGAGGAGCCGGGCGAGGCCTCCCTAGAGGGGAGGGCAGCGGTGAGCAATCTACAGCCGTCTCACGACGACGCCCATCTCATAGACCCTCACATCACCACCCAGACCGTCTCTGAGGGGGTTATCCTCCTGTTACATACCTGGGAACAACCCACAAGCGAGCGAGCTCCTTCCACTCTTCCTTTTAGTCAATCAGACTGTTAGCTGCTGTAACTTGTTTACGAGAGATGCTGTTCTCGGCAGAAGTGGATATCACCTGTTCTCATGTCTGACGGAATCATTCCTGTATCTTGCTTTGCTCGGTCAGCGTCTTGGTTGATGTGAACATAATTTCACAATACTGTACGGACATGTAGCCCGGAGTGCTCTACACGATTGAGATATCCATGTTTGGACTTGTTTGAGACCTCTTGGCTGGTAAGTCGGACATGGCTAGTGAGTCCCTGGTAAGTACCTTCCGTAGGCATGGTGATGGTCAGATCTTGACTACCTCAAGATGTCTATCAATACTTTTGATAGCCAAGTATCTTCAAGCAAGATATGGGTGGAAGCTACGTACCGACGTACCAGCATAGTGCATACGGAGCTCCACATACGGAAGTACAGTACGCACGCTTGGTAAGATCCGGGCATGTATCAAAAGTAGCTGAAGTATTCTCTCCGAAAAGGCCGGAGACTTGTACCATGACTTTTACTACTGATTACTCAGCAGCATGCGGCTAAGCTGTTCCGAGGATCGATCCACTGGTCGCCAGTGACGCCATCATCCTTGCAGGACCGTTGGTGGGGGCGGCAGGATGGAGCTAGTGTATTTGGACGTGGGAACCGTGATGATGTTAATCATAACCTGGTCAATCGAACAATGACTGTGAACCGTCGCCTGTGTCAGGAAGGGACTGGCACGGACTGGCTATCCTCCCAGCGGCCGCGGTGGCAATGATGGAGGAGGAAGAGGATGCCGACCAGTTACCGTTGATGGGCGCATCCAGGCCGATCCACCAACAAGCGCAGGGCCTCGGCGTCGACGCCGGCCCTGACGAAGACTCGCTCGAGAGTCCCGGGTGGTTCTTGTGGGCTCTATCCCTCAGCGCTGCCATCAGCGGGCTTCTTTTTGGCTACGAGTGAGTCTTGAACCTTTCAGGAGTCGATAGATCTCCGTGGGCAAAATACATGGAATGAAGAGAAACCCCGCTGATGATCGTTCCGTCGTGTCCAGTACCGGCGTCATCTCGGCAACGCTCGTCAGCATAGGTTCGGACCTGTCGCAGCGGCCTCTGAGCACGCTTGATAGAAGCCTGATCACGTCTTGCATGAGCCTCTTTGCCCTGTTCGCCAGTCCCCTCGCTGGTACCCTGGCCGATCGCTATGGTCGGAAGGGTCTCATCCTCGTCTGCGATGCGCTGTTCACCGCCGGTGCCCTATGGCAGGCCTGTACCACCAGCGTGTGGGGGATGATTGGTGGCAGGAGCGTCGTGGGACTGGCGGTTGGCGCAGCGAGCTTGGTCGTTCCGCTGTGAGTGCCCCAGATCCGTATCAAAGCAGAAGGGCTTACGGAAGCGACTTGATGCCTATGGACAAGATACATAGCGGAAATTGCACCGGCGCCGTTTCGAGGGCGACTCGTGACGCTGTCGTGTCTCTCGATCACACTAGGCCAAGTGGTGGCGTACGTTGTTGGATATCTGCTCTCCGATCGTGCGAACGGTTGGAGGTGGATGGTGGGTCTCGGAGCTGCACCAGCATGTGTGCAGCTTCTGATCTTGGCCTTTCTCCCGGAGAGCCCCCGCTGGCTGGTCAAGCATGGCCGGGCCGATGACGCCAGGCTGTTGCTCTACAAGATATATGGAGGCCGTTTGGAGAGCACAAGCCTGGCTAATCACGTGCTACGAGCGATCGAAAGGGGCATCGCGGAGGAGGAAGACGAGCGGAAGAAGCCGCTTGGGCCTCGTGACCCCGGGGGTTCATCCTGCTCGACTACGAGCTGGGTGGATGTACCGCTCTGGCGTGACCTTTTTGTCGTTCCTCGAAATCGCAGAGCCTTGACCATTGCTTGCCTGCTTCAGGGCGCCCAGCAGCTCTGCGGATTCGTCAGTCGACCCTTCCGCCTGCCGCTTGCATGTCCAAGCAAGTCTGCTGACGGACGTCCCCAGAATTCTCTCATGTACTTTTCGGCCACCATCTTTGCGCAGGCTGGATTCAAGTCTCCCGTTCTCACGTCGCTGTCGATCGCAATCACGAATTTTGTCTTCACCATCGTGGCGTTTCGCTACATCGACCGCATCGGCCGACGGAAGATGCTGCTTTGGTCCATCACCCTGATGGTGATTGCCTTGGTCCCGACCGCTGTCGGCTTTTATTTCAACCCCGCTGCTCGACAGCTTGGGCGGAGCGTCGTCAAGCAGCACGATACCCGTGGACCCTGGCCCAGAGTCATCCTCACCGGCCTCATGTTGTACGTGGCCGGCTACGCCCTTGGCCTGGGCAACGTCCCGTGGCAGCAGAGCGAGCTGTTTCCGCTCTCTGTGCGTGCCATTGGATCCGGCATAGCAACGGCCACCAACTGGGCCTGCAACTTCCTCGTTGGGCTCACATTCCTGCCGTTGGTGGGCGAGCTCACGCTCACGGGAGCCATGGTCGCTTTCATGGTCTTCTGCGTCGCTGCCGGCGTGCTGGTCTGGAGGTACTATCCGGAAACGGTCGGCATGACAATCGAGCAGGTCAGCGAGATGCTTCGAGGTGGCTGGGGTACGCGCCCGAAGCGGCCCCACCGGATCACAGTCAGGCTGTAGCCGGGACGCTTCTCAATTGAAAGCGCATCCATCTGAATTTCATCTTCACCGTATGTTAGAGGAGCGGGAGGAGATTTGGGATATCCGATTGTCGAGTGCTGTTGCAAGCTACTTGTCATCCGTGGGTGAACGGGATGGACACTATGGGAGCTATAAAGAGCCATGGCAGCATCCCCTTGGACACATTAATGCCTTTACAATGTATGAGGTCTTTCAGCCCCTCTAGAGAGAGCTCTATCGCATCCGTCGACGAGATTTCTCACTCTCGGTCAGGAAGCTCGAGCCTTGACTGCTTCAATCGATCCTCGTTCACGAAAGAAATCTCGCCCAGGTAAAACTCCAACTACCTGCCACCGCTGCTGATCTTCAATTACCCAGACCCTGAAGTCTACCAGACTACGAAAGCCTCCACCTATAAAACCCTATCTCGACTTCACTAGCCAAGAGCAAACACAAGTGTAAGACTTGGACTGGAGGTGATTACATCCAGTTGCAACACTCTACTTTTGACGACAGAAGGAGGACGGACCTTGAACTTAATCTTCCATTCAGGGACTAAACCCTACCAGTGTCAAGTTGATATTGCTTTCGTTATCGTACCGTAGTCGATCACGTGACGCTCGTTATCACCCAACGCTCGGTATTTGTAGATTTTGACCTTTTTTTTATATCGCCATGGAGAGGTCATACGACGACCGAATGAGTGATGCTCTTGCTGAGCTGGACCTAGCGGATCGAATCAACTATACGGCAACTGCTGTAAAGCATGATATCAGTCGTCATGCACTTTCTCGTCGCCACCAGGGGAAGAGCACCTCCCGAAAAGAAGTCAACTCCACGATCGTCAAAGCTCTCTCCGATAGCCAGGAAGCAGTTTTGGTAGAGCGTATCAGTGCTCTGAGCCTTAAGGGATGGCCAATGACACCTCAGGTTGTCCGAGACTTGGCAGAACGTATTGCCAGAAGACCTCTTGGGAAGTGCTGGACGCAACGCTTTGTGCAACGTCATTTGGACACTATTGAAAGTGTCTACCTGAAGCCTATAGATAAGAAGCGTAAATGGGCAGAATCTATAGCCCAAATCAAGGCTTTTTACCAGCTGGTATTACTATCCCCAGTATTATTGATGAATTCTTGCTAATCTTCATATAGCTAGATGACGCTATTGAGAAATACCATATCACAGCGGATAACATCTACAATGTTGACGAGAAAGGCTTCCTCATTGGCCAGGGGCATGCCACACGACGAATTGTCAACAAGGAGGCACGGAAAGCTGGCAGGATTCTAGGTGTTAATCAAGATGGGAGTCGAGAGTTTGTGACTCTAGTTGCATGTGTTCGAGCAACTGGATCATATATCCCTCCAACTCTTATCTACCAAGGCCAATCTCATGACCTTCTTGATACCTGGGTGCAAGATCTGAACAATACTGAGGCATATTTTGCTGTCTCTGAGAAAGGGTGGACTAATAATGATCTAGGTCTGCAATGGTTAGAGAAAGTCTTCAACAAGTCTACCAGAACTCAGACAGGACGAAGCCGTCGTCGTCTTCTTATTGTTGATGGCCATTCTAGCCATGTTAATCTTCCTTTCCTTGAATACGCTGATGCAAATAGTATTATTATTCTTGTACTACCTCCTCATACTACCCATCGATTACAGCCCCTTGATGTTGGTCTTTTCTCTCCCCTAGCACAACACTATTCCCAACAGCTTGATGTTGTGATGCGTAACAGCTTAGGCATTACATCTATCACAAAACACATCTTCTGGCCTATCTTCTACTCTGCGTGGCAAAAAAGCTTTACAACTGAGAATATTCAGTCAGCTTTTGAGGCTACTGGTATCTTTCCCCTGAATGCTTCTCGAGTACTTGATGTTCTTAATCCACCTTCTCATACACCTCAGAAACCTGCCCCTATCTGTGCTAAGACTCCTGTTACACTCAAATCTTTCCGTTATGCAATTCGAGCGCAGAAGAAAGCTACTTCCTCAGAAGGGCTTGAGCAGATCAGTGATGGCTTTGCAAAAGTTATCACAGAGCGAGATCTCTATAAAGCTACAGTGGAACAGCTAACACAGGCTCTATTAATGGAGAAGAAGAAGAAACAGCGAGGAAAGCGGCTTAATCTGCTTGGAGAGGAGGATAATAAGCCTCAGATCTTCACTCCAACGAAAATCCAAGCTGCACTTGCAAGAAATGCTGAAAAGGAGCAGGAGGAGAAGCAGAAGAAGGAGGAGAAGGATAGGAAGAAGGGGGAGCGTACGCAAAAGCAATTGGAGAAGGAAGAGCAACAGACTGACCGAGAAATTGCTTGTCAAGTGGCAAGAGAAGAGAAGGCCAAAAAGCTGCAATTGTGAAAGCTAATAGGGAGGCCAAAAAGCAGGCAGCAGGAAAGGAGAAGGTCCAGGGAGGCTCAGAGACTGTTGAGGAGTCTTCTCCACCAAGCAAGGAAGCTCCTATCATTGAAGATGACGAAGATAAGTGGAGCTCTGAGGAGGAGGCTCCTAAACTGACTTCACGTGGTCGAGTCTTGAAGAAGCCATCACGCTTTGTACACTAGACTTCTATTGTTCACTATCTCTTCTATACATGCTATTCTATCATATATCCAAGTTTGAGATAGTCCCGACAAATATCTATTAAGTTATTCAACTTTCCCTTGAGGGGGTGCTTGGTCGCTCAACCGAGCGTTGGGTGATAACGAGCGTCACGTGATCGACTACGGTAGCGTGCGTAGGTGGCACCGCGAGGGCTGTTCTTCATCTTTTGCTTCAGTGCTGTGCTTGACCGCCTGTTCGGATAATCAAGAGGCCCGAGATCTTGATCAAATTATCAAAGCTACGTGGGTGTAAGCAGAGGCACATTTTGAAGAAGCAAAGCTTTTCGAATGTTTTTCCTGAACATCTGCTAATGTGCCGTACGGTAAGCCAGTAGACGTAGAGACTGTTGGACGGCGACAACAGACAGTCGCAAGAATGTCGTAACGTATCCTGGTAGCCACGCTAGCAAGAGAGGAATTCAAACAATGTTCTATCAGTCGTCGTCATCATCATCATCATCATCGTCGTCGTCGTAATTATCGCCGTCGTCATTTCTGCCGCCGGTGCCGCCCGAAATTCGATGGTCGTTGGGTCTCAGCCATCCTTTTTTTCCACAGGCCCTCATCTGAGCGGTGGATATCCCGCCCCTGCCACGCTGATTTGCTAGCGGTCAGTCATGCCCTGCTTTCGAGCGAAGGAGTTTAGGATCGTGATTTAATCCACCTCGCTGCACTTGTCGATGCGGAAAGGGGTCGATACGGTACTGAAGAAATGTGCTTGGTTTAAACCCTGAACTACCACCAGCTGGTATCTCTTGGCCGTCGCCACCTCGGCTTCTGTCGCCTGACGTCACGGTCTCTTCCGAATGCACCGTCTCGTGGGGCTATCGGCTGTGCTGCTCTTGCTGGCCAGCCATGGAATCACCCTGGCGGAGCCGGCTGTCGCAGAGAGATCATGGCGTTCTGAGCTCCTTGCGCGCTTCAGTTCCCGGCGCGACCGGACGCCCTCGGACGTTGAGGACGACAAGGCGTCGCCTGGACACGCGCTTGATCTCAACGGTCCTTGCGCCGTGCGCAAGATGAGCGCAGACGAAGGAGAGAAGTTCTACATGGAGTACTGGCAGTTCGACTATACTGGCCAACAGCAGCACCAGCACATCTTCGTAGGAGAGCGGGCCGAGGATGCGACGGAGCCCGAGGAGCAAGCACGGCGTCCAAAGCCTCCGCGCCTACGACCCAGATCAAACGCGCAAGACGAAGGTGTTCAGTATACGAACAGGTCTACGTCGATGGCTTACAGCCCAGCCTTTCTCGTTCACACTGACGAGCAAGTGCCGTTGAATCCGCACTCCAGACGGGGCCTTTCGAGGCTCTACCCAAGGTCAGGCGCACCCGGGAAGGCTCTGGGCAAGCGCGAGTTCAGATGTCCCAGCGACACAGACCCGTGTGCCAGCATCGGACGGCCGACCAGCTGCTGCGCGCAAGGCGAGACGTGTCAGCTCATCCCTGACTCAGGGCTGGGCGACGTCGGATGTTGCTCGTCCAGCTCGGGCTGCATCGGCCAAGTGCGCAGCTGCGATGACGGATTCACCGGATGTGCCCAGGATATTGGCGGAGGGTGCTGTATTCCGGGATACGTCTGCGTCGACGAGGGATGTGAGTGACCGGATGTCCGAGCGCCACCCATGCAGGCCGGCGCGAATGCTGATCGTCTTGATCAGGTGCACCGGGTCCCGAATTGACGCCTCTTGTGGTCGTGACGCCTACCGTCACAACGACGCTGTCGGCTGAAGCAGCGCCGTCATCAACGTCGTCGTCGTCAGACAGCAGCAGCCCCGTCTCATCGTCGTCGGCGGCGCCAGAAATACCCACGTCGACGGTGGTCAGCACTACGACGACGACCGCCAGCACCACCGTCAGCGCCGAAACAACGTCTTCGTCGCCCTTTACTAGTTCCACCCCGACATCGTCTACTCCGGCGCCGTCATCGGCAATCTCGTCAAGCGCTGAGCAAACGCTGCTGGCGCCGGTTCGTCCGACCAGCGGGCCTGGTGTCCCGATCACGACGACGGGGACGGATACGGTCACCGAGGTCGAGTGTCCGACAGGCTTCTACCAATGCGAAGCCGTGTACCGAGGAGGCTGCTGTCGTGTCGGCCGCGACTGCGACAGCACGTCATGTCCTCCCACGGCGTCGACGACGCTAGAGAGCGAGAACGGCATCACCATCGTCGTGCCCACTGGCTTCATCAGCGACGACGACGCAGAGGCATCCAAGATCACCGCCGCGGGGGCAGCCCCGACAGACGATGACGCCACCGCGGACCCCAGTCCGACAACTCTCACGAGCGACGAAAGCGGGAGCGAGAGCGCCAACGGCCGCTGCGCAACCGGGTGGTTCTCCTGCCCCGCCACCGTCGACGGCGGCTGCTGTCTGACCGGCTACGGGTGCGGCTCCATCGACTGCCTAGTCACGGCGACCGAAGCGCCGGGTCTCACCGCAGGCGGTACCGTCGGTAAAACCCCACCCGTCTCGTCGTCGGCGTCGTCTATGCTTCGTCGCCGTACGCTGAGACCATCGCCGCCGCCGCTGTTGCTACCTCTGCTGCCCCTGCTGCTCCCTCTGGTGTTAGGTAGCGCATGGATACGTCCATCGTGACCAGCAGATCACGGGGTTGATGTGCCGACGATTTGCATGACATTTCGGTGTTTTCGTGGGGAATAAACATCGGGGGGGGGGGGGTACTCCGTACAGCATCGAGCAATGATAGCATGAGCGATGACAGTTTTTCTACACGGACGGAGTAGTGACGGAATAGTGCGTATGTACCGTAAGTATGGTGCTTTACATGCCATATCATCTCTTTTCAGACAGCACTTTGTACATTCGTCGTAGAGTAGCGGATGGGAAGTGGTGACTTGGTAAGGGGAGACAGAAGAGGGCGAGAGAAAGAGGGGGGGAAGGGGGGGGGGGGGGCGGCGGCGTTACGTTCGAGTACAGAACGACTTGCCCTGTATCTTACCCTGATCGTTGTTCTACATCGCTAATCATACCGTAGCAGTCATCAGATGCATCGCTTGATTATCCACCCAGGCTATCATAGCTGTATAGCTGAAGTCTTGGAAGTCTTGAAGTCTTGAAATGTTGAGATGTGTGAAAGTGTTGGAAGTATCGGGAGGGGGGGGGGGGGGGGGGGGAAAGAGGCACAGTATCTAATTCAATGTAGTGCTTCTTTGTTGACGCTCAAGAACAATGTGCTCAAACATGGGTATAGGTGTAGGGGTAGGTATTGGTAGGTTGGAAAATGTTAGATCATGGCTTTTGTTGGAAGAAGAAGAAGAAGAAGAAAGACAAAGATTGCATTTATTGTGGAAGGTGGGTGGGGAGGGGGAGGACAGGTTGTTAGGGGAGAAGGAAAGGAAGAAAGACACTTCAGCCTCTCGCTCCACCGCTTGGTCGAGTAGATGAATCTCGGTGAGTAGATACACCGTCCACGTCGACCTGTTCTTGGCCGTTGAGGCCCCTGTTGTCCTCCTCCGGGGTCTTTTCGTACCTCTCGTGCGCCGACTTGCCGGGCGTCGTGGCAGAGACGGTCGTACCGGTGCTCCCGTCTCCCTCCACTCTCTTCTCTTCGTCGCCGTCGCGGCCGCTGGCCTGGACATGTGCTCGCGCCGGAGTCGGCGCGAAGTTGGATCTCTGCCGAATCTTGGCCCCGTAGAAGTAGAAGGCGACAGGGATCGGCACGAGCAGGGCCGCGACGCAGCCGAGCAGCGTGCCGGTCCATTGCACCCCCAGACCATCGAACATGTACTTGGAGAACATCGGGAAGGCGGCGCCGGCCAGGGAGCGCAGGATCGAGTTGGCCGCTATCGCGGACGCGGCGCTTTCGGCAACGTCAGTCGCGCATCGACGACCGTTCGTGGTGGACGTATGAAAGTGAAAAGGGGAGTACAGAACGTAGAGGGCTGTGATACTCACAACATCAGATACGCGTCGATAATGTAGTTCAACGACGGCAGAGAGATGGCCAACAGCCCAAACCCCGTCATGATCCCAGACAGGGTCGGCGCGATCCAATGAATGTCCGGGTCGTACCCGGTCCAGCCGAACCAGAAGAGCCCGATGGAGAAGGCGACGCCGCCGAGGATCACCGGCGGCAGGCGCCACTCCGGAATCGGCACGTCGTTGTTGGCGACCAGCTTGCGAGTGTAGCTCGACTGCATGCAGATGATCATGAGACCCGCCAGGAGCTCGCCCACGATCATCCCGAAGAATGGCAAGCCGCCGACGCCGGCGCCGAAGCCGCGCTTCTGCTGGAAGGCGATGGGGTAGGCCGTCAAGAACAGATAGAGGAGGCCGTAGATGAAGGCCATGTAGACCGACAGCAAGAACACGATAGGCTCGGTGAAGAGCAGGCGCAGCGGCCGGCTGAAGTTCTTGGTGACGAGCTCGCGGAAGTCGACCTCGATCTCCTCCTGCTTCGCGTGGATGCCCCAGTTCTTGGTGCGGCGGCGGAGCTCGGCGGCCTTCTCTATGAGAATTACGGGCGGGTACGTCTCCTGGAGGAAGATGAGGTTGAGGCCGAAGGCGACGAAGCCTATGATGGCGGTGAAGTACTCGGTCCAGCGCCAGCCGAGGTGACTCTCGACGATGAAGCCGCCGATGAACGGCGCCAGCAGCGGACCGCTAAAGACCGTCATCGCAAACAGCGTGATGGCCAAGCCGCGCGTGTGGTTGTCGAACATGTCCGAGAAGACGGCGGCGACGACGGCCAGCGGGCAGGCGCCGCAGAAGCCGCCCCAGAAGCGGCAGATCAGCACCGTCTGCAGGTCCTTGGCGACGGCGACGGCGACCTGGAAGATGGAGAAGCCGAACATCGAGAGCCACAGCGGCATGCGCCGACCGCGGAGCTCCGACAACGGCGCCCAGAACGTCGGCCCCGTCGCGAAGCCTAGCACGTACAAGGACAGCCCCAGCAGCCCGACCTGCGTGTCGACGCCAAAGTCTCGGCTTACGGCCACGGTCGCGGCGGAGAATACGCTGCTCCCGAATGCTGACACCAGCGTCGTGAATCCCAGCATCGCAGCAGTAGACAATCTGAAGACACCCACCGACGACCGTTGGCGTTGCCCATTAGCCTAGCTCTGGGCCGCAACAGCCCCATCGCACATGGACATGGGTCTTGAACGATACTCCATTTCAACGATACACACGAGTACAGGTAGATCGAGATCTACATACTTCTTGCTCAACGGCCAATTCATGGCGTGCCGCGGATCTTGTTCGCCGTCAAACTCCACGACGTACTCCTCGCGCTCGGGCAGTGGCGGAGGATAGGGCTTTCCAGCACCGAAGCCGGGCAGTGCCCTGCGCGAGACGCGTGTCTTCAGCGTCGATGAGGACCCAACGGTACCGCTATGCTGGCTGCGCTGGGTGTGGATGCGACTCAGTGCTGTGGAGCTGCGCTCGAGGTGCGTAGGTCTTCCGTGGTGTTGATGCCTGTCCGGCTGTTCCGAAGATAACGAGGGCGACGATACAGCTGCGGCGGACCGCTCGCTCTCGATACCCATCCTTACTCCCGATCCTGTTCCGGTTCCAATCTCTCGACACACGGGTTCTGATAGGGCGGAAGAGGCGGTCGACGACGATGAGGTCGTCGTGGCGGTGGGAATTCGCTCCAGTTCGGTGCTCTTCCGCGGGGGGACTCGGGGGCCATTCGCATCTTCCTCGGCGCGCTCAACGTAGATATCCACGTTGTCCATGTTATCTCTCTCCTCTCGCGAGTTCCAGTGCGGAGAGGATGGTGGTGACGGTGGCTTTCGTGGTGGGACAAAGATGACAATGTGTCTTGGTCAGGAGACCCACGACTTTCACCGCCAATCGTATGGATCTTACGGTAGTCAACAGAAATGCATATTCGTCTGTCCAAAGCCCTCATGACAGGCATTTCCATATAGAAACGAAGTTGCAGCACATCGAACGTGCCAGAGGCGACGAAAGAACGGGGGCCCAAAAACTTCGAACGAATGACGGTGACGCTCTTAGCTTGAAGCTAATACTGCAGACGATGCCGACGCATCCGAGCACGAGTAAGCGGCCGAGGCCCACCGGCCCAACACAGGTAGGACAACCAAAAAACGACGAGATCGAGCAGGCTAGAAGTTAGCGATCCTTGTTACTGTATCAAGGGATGCTGTTAACCAGAAAGGTATATCCGGTGAGAACTTTTGTCTAGAACGCCCCATCCTTTTTTCGACCAGCCCGGCTCTTGGAAGGCTTCACGATCCAGCACAGGTACAGTACTGTACCATACCGGTACACTGGTGAGCAGCTCATCATCGCTGTGAGCTGCGCCTGTGTCACGGTACCCTTGCGATCCAAAAAAAAAAATCAGTCACAGTAGGTAGATGACGCAGAACAGATGACAATACTGTTCGACTGTGAACGCTACAGCGAGCAGCGGGAGAAGAAGATGAGTGTCACGACTGTTAGATTGATTAGAGGGAACTAGCTGATCATCTATATGTAGACACGAACCTGATGTTTGCCTTAGAGCTCATAGAAGGCTCTAGAAGGCACGATGCGGATCCATGCAGGATCGACGGGAGACAACGTCGACGGGAGACAGCAGAGATGGCACTGGGCAGCTCCATGCGGCAGCAGCAGGATCAACGTCAAACAAATACTCGTACGTAGTAAGAATAAATGCAAAACAGTCTTCTGTGAGTTCGCAGACAAGACTAATTAGCGGCACACGCGGCTATCCCAGCTCTAAGCCGTACGGTACCGTACAGTGTGTTAGCTGACTAACCTCTCATAGGGCTGTACATACAGGACATACGGTACGTAACGTACGTTACGTACTGTACGTAAGTACATCACTCCCACTAGTCACCGGGGCGGTGACTTCTTCAGACCAAGAACCTAGAGGATTCAGGGGCTGGGACTTAGTCAGCGAGGCCGGTGCTCACGAGGTGGGTGACGGATATAACGTACTTTTAGTAAGCTGAGAAAATACTGAGACCCTGGCTCACCCTGGAAAATTTACGCTAGCTCTGCAACCTGTAACGTTATATCCGTCACCCACCTCCTAGTCCAGCCGAGCTGGAAGCTAGCCCGGGCAGGTGTCTGTTCGAGTAGGAGCTTTGGAGCTCTTCGGCTATGTACTCCGTACGTAGCTAGCTCTTCATCTTAGCTAGTCAATCAACTTATCTACAACTCCACAATTCTGATGAGTTCCGCGTAGCGCCGCCTAGGCTTTTCCTAGGCCCGCTAACCACCTACGGTACCTTGTAGAAGTCTAATCAACAACAGGAATCAGCTGTTGATTAGTTTGTCCACGTCCATCTAAATGAGGTCCCAGTGGGTCCTAACAAGCGACAACAAAGAAGAAAACTCTGCAACCTAGTCACATGCCACTGAGACAACCTGGCATGGCTTGAAGGGAGACTGCTTCTGCCACACCCCTGCGGATCCTTCGGCGACTTGTATGTACAGGGTACAAGAGGGTACAAAAAGTTCCCAGTCAACACTAATGTACGTAAGGTACGTACCCTCGTACTCCGTACGTACAGGCAAACTTCTCCTATTTCACATCACCTCAGCTCTAGCAGCAAGCGAGGTCTAAGGGTTAGTATCTGTGGGGCCTGAACCCATAAAATTCCTGTAGCATAGTGTGGGAATCCGGGCACAGGCCCTTCTTGTCTGGCAGGATGGCTCCACACTTTTCCGGGTTGAAAGTACAGTTCCAAGCGTCCTACTCCATATACTGACGTTAGATATGTTTCTCAGTTTGTGATGGTGGTGTTCTGACTTGCAGATAGCTTTGTTTTGTTTTCAATTGGGAGGACAAGGGGGATGTAACAACTGACCTCATCTTTGTTCCCATCAGGAAAACAATTCCTCCGGCAGTAACCATTTGATAGGCAGCTGGCAAAGATAACCATCCGTCCTCTTGGATCTTTTCCGTTTATCCAATCCCTGGCTTTTGTCTCCCAAGTAGGCGACTTATGAGGCTTCTGGAATTGGCGTTTCTCAAGCACTGGTCCCCGTGTTCTGTCAGCTTTGATCTGACTTCTGTTTTCCTGGCCTGTGTTGAAGACTTACTGTGATGCTGTACTGTCTCCAAGTCGCCTGATGACGAAAGTCCAGCTGCGGCCATGCCCACAGGAGTAGCACTTATCGGTGTGCTGTTGACAAGGACAAGGAGGACTGTGGCAAGGGCCGAAAACATGACGCGTGATCCCAGGACTGGCAACATGATGGAGAAGTTAGTGGAGGGAATCCTTGGCAATGTGTTCTTTCAACAGTTCGAGGGGCCCGGCCGTGGTTCTTATAGATCTGACGCGTCTACGGACATGGTAGAAAAGTATCAAACATTTCATTGTGCAAGGCTGACAGCCTTGAGGGAGTGTCAACATGAGCATGACCAGGCACGTGCGAGGCCATGCATCATCTTGCGATACGAGTACGAGGTGTTGGAGTGGTGTCTACCCGGTAGTGATTAGACAAGTGCATTGACATGTTAGAGTAATCAGTAGGTACCCGACCCGTGCCAACCAGGGGAAGAGTACGAGATACGTCATAGGAGGCATGGAAAAGTGGGAGGATTCAATGTCAGTTTTCAGAACTCTTTGGGCATACTCCATAATTACTTCTGTATGGTACAGGAGCGCCCAACGCTCATCGATTCTCAATGTATCTGAGAATCCCTGTGAAATAGAGTAGCCGCGACAAAAAAAGCTTTTCGAGACATCATATAACTTAGCTGGTCGCCGACCTCGTACCGGGATGTTTGAGTGCTGGGCACGTGTGGCACGCTGGGCGGGGGCTTCATGCGATTGATCGACCCTACTACAGTAGTACCCGTACTCGGCCCTACGCGCCGACTGTTGATCCTTCAGCCCTGAAAGCCCAGAGCCCCTGCACACCCTGGCAGTGCCTGGATCCCCTGACACGCTCCGGAATCCCTGGCGTGCCTGGCGTGCCGGGATCCCA
Organism: Lichina pygmaea; assembly: GCA_963422465.1. Taxonomy (NCBI): domain Eukaryota; kingdom Fungi; phylum Ascomycota; class Lichinomycetes; order Lichinales; family Lichinaceae; genus Lichina; species Lichina pygmaea. The sequence continues at coordinate 1,676,039 of OY730171.1, forward strand.
ACCCGGCCGCCCAGGCCCTTGCTTGCGACAGAAACAACAGTGAGAGACAAGGATAACAGTGACAAGCTGTGCGATTGGGGCGATTGGTACCAGTACCGGTATGTGAAAGCCCTTGGTCTTGAAACTTGATGGCACCGCTACGGTGAAGCATCTGCTTTCCGCAAGACGGTCAAACAGCAGTTTTGAGGTTTGCGTACGCTCGTATGCTGCAGCTGCTAGGGAGAAGACGGATTTTGGACTACGGAGAAGACTGATACAGAATGCATTTCTATTAGGCCTAGCGAAACGCTTATTGGAGATTGGCTTCACGGTACATACGTAAGGCTCACCAGCCACTGCCCCCCCCTCCCCGGGCCGCAGCTGCTACGAGACATGCTAACAGACGGGCTATGGGCCATGCACATACAAATAAGACGGATTTCGGCTATGGGTAAGACGGCTACAGTACGATAGTATCTGGAGTGGCGGGAGCTGTGAGCTGACCTTGATCCGGTCATAGTTATCACGAACTGCTCCTGACCCTTCCGGGCCCGAGCCTCCCGATTCTTCATACTATCGTGGGACTCCAACAAACTTTCCTTTGACGGTCACCCTAGAGAGCCATATGAGCGTTTCTGTAGCCTAGCTACTTCCAGTAGTAGCAGTAGCCTGGTGGCACGAGTGGCTCTAGACCCGTGAAGAGGGTCGGTCGCAGACGGGCCCTCGCGACTTGTTGCGCAGCTCTTTAAAGCCGAGAAAGGAGAGCGACACAGACAACTGATGGGCAACAGACGACAAGTAGTGATGATATTCTATTGCTTTCTCGCGGGTTCAAGCTACTGAAGTACATACGCAGAGCTGCTCGACTGACTTGGACTGAATATAGATCGACCCCAAACTCACAAGACTTCTCCCCTTTCATCCATCGACAGTCACAGCTTGGAGATTAAAAGATCCAGAGAAAGCTTTCCAGGGTCCGCCCACTAAGTAAACCCTTCTTGGACGAGATTCCTGAGCGCTGAGGTAGAAAAACAACAATGTAGGAGAGAGAAGCAAGAAGGCGCCGGAAGGGCAGTTTCGTAAGGAAAAGATCACACACACACGTCTTTGAGATTATACCCCTTCTCTTCCGTGCAGGGGAGGAGATGGCCGGCAAGAATGGTCGGGGTGCGATAGAATAAATTCAAAAAGAGGAGAATGTTTGCAATTTAGGAGTACCCCTGGCTTTTTCCGTCTGAGACGACGGGAATCGTGATCGTCCGAGTGATGGCGCGCACTTGCACAACTCGCACGCACACTTCAGGCTCGGTGGTGACGAAGATTGAGGTGCCGCTCGTCCGAGTCACGGTTATGTCAGTCGAGATTGTGCTGCGAGTGCTGCTGACCACGCTTCCTTCGCCGCTGCAGCTAGCGGTATCACTGGAGCCGGTAAGAGTGCCAGAGCTGCCACTAGCAGTGGCGCCGGGGCCAGTAGAAGAGCTGCCGGTAGCAGTGTCACTGGAGCCGGTAAGAGTAGCAGAGCTGCCGCTAGCGGTGTCACTGGAGCCGGTGGGTGTGACAGAGCTGTCGCTAGCAGTTGCGCTGGAGCCAGTAGAAATGCCGGAGCTGCCGCTACCCGAGTCTGAGCTGGAAGAGGCAACGTTGCCGTCGCTAACAGAGCTCGACGAGGAGTCTCCGGTAAGTGCGGAGCTGCCGCTGGCAGTGGCGCTGGAGCCGGTAATAGTGTCAGAGCTGCCGCTAGCAGTAGTGTTGGGGCCAGTAGAAGTGCCGGAGCTGCCGCTACCCGAGTCCGAGCTGGAAGAGGCAACATTGCCATCGCTAACAGAGCTTGACGAGGAGTCTCCGGTGACTGCGGAGCTGCTGGGCGTGGTGTCGCTGCCGCTAGTGGGAGCAGGGCTTGAGGTAGCTCCAGGGTTGGCCGAGCTTGGACTTTCTGATTCTGTGGTGGAAGCGGAGCCTGTGGTCATTGTGCTCGCCGTGGAGACTGAGGAAGCAGCCGTCGATGAAGTGGTGCGAATGCCGTTTCTGCGTTCGAAGCACAAACAGGCGCTTGAGACGCCGATGGGCGAATAATGGGCGAGGAGAGTCGGCACCGGCGAACCAGCCGTCAAGAATGCCGAGCACAGCGGCGAGGCTTGTGATCTGATGCTCTCGAGCGTGAGTAGAAGGGCATCTTCGACACAGAACGAAGGATCCGTTGCGGTCGTGGAGGCTGTAGTCGCCGTGCCCGATACAGAAGACGAGCCGGAGCTGCCTGAGACTGTGGTGGAAATTGGCGTAATGTCACTGCTGCTTGAGGCGGTAGAACTCGACGCGTCGGAGCTTGACACTGTGGGGCTCGAGATAGTGGAGCTCGTGAAAGTCGAAGCTGTTGGATTCGACTCAGTGGAGCTTGGCGCGGTGGGGCTCGATTCTGACAAGCTTGGTTCGGAAGCCGACAGACTCGATTCCGACACACTGGATTCCGACATGCTAGACACCGACACGCCGGATTCCGACATCGACGCTGACATGCTTGGCTCTGACGCCGATGGGCTTGATTCCGAGACACTGGATTCCGACATGGACGCTGACATGCTTGGCTCTGACGCCGATGAGCTCGTTGCCGACACACTGGAGTCTAACATGGTAGACGCCATTGTGCTTGGTTCTGACGCCGATGGGCTTGATTCCGAGACACTGGATTCCGACATGGACGCTGACATGCTTGGCTCTGACGCCGATGAGCTCGATGCCGACACGCTGGATTCTAACATGGTAGACGCCATTGTGCTTGGTTCTGACGCCGATGGGCTTGATTCCGAGACACTGGATTCCGACATGGACGCTGACATGCTCGGCTCTGACGCCGATGGGCTCGATGCCGACACGCTGGATTCTAACATGGTAGACGCCATTGCGCTTGGTTCTGACGCCGATGGGCTTGATTCCGAGACGCTGGATTCCGACATGGACACTGACATGCTCGGCTCTGACGCCGATGAGCTCGTTGTCGACATGCTTGGTTCTGACACCGATGGGCTTGATTCCGAGACGCTGGATTCCGACATGGACACTGACATGCTCGGCTCTGACGCCGATGAGCTCGATACCGGCACGCTGGACTCTGACATGCTAGACATAGATGATTCTGACGCCGGCACGCTCGATTCCCACACCGATGAGCTCGATGCCCACATGCTGGATTCTGACATGGTAGACGCCGACATGCTTGGTTCCGACATGGTAGACGGTGGCATGCTCGATTCCCAAACCGACGAGCTCGATGCCGATACGCTGGATGCCGATAAGCTCGATTCGAATGCCGAAGAGCTCGATGCCAATGAGCTCGACTCCGACGCGCTGGATGCTGACAAGCTTGACGCCAAAGAGCTTGAAGATGACAGGCTAGATGCTGACAGGCTCGATCCAGTCTCACTCAACATAGAAGAGCTCAACAGCGTTGCTGAGCTCGACAACGTCGTATCACCTGGGATGTCGGAGGACTGCGTATTGCTGCTAGACAGAGTGCTCGACGTAGTGTCGCTAACCGATACCACGGAGCTCAAACCAGTGCTAGACAGCGCCGTCGTCCCATCACTCTCCGAAGCCGTGCTTGAAAGGATGCCGCCCGAGATGCTCATGGACGAGCTGGAGGTCGCGGCCGGAGTGAAAGTCGTCCGGATACCGTTTCTCCGTTCGAAGCAAGCACAAGCACTGTAGACGCGTTCAGGCGAGTACTGACTCAGGGACGTAGGGAGCGGCCCGCCAGACGATAAGAAAGTCGAGCAAACCGAAGACGCTTGTGGCTTGATGCTTTCCAGAGTGAGTAGCAGGGCATCCTCAATACAGAAGGCCGGGTCCGTTGGATTGAATGAGACCGTGCTCGAACTCATCAGGGTGCCTTCGGTACTGGTGATCGTCGTCATCGTCGCCGCGGTTGAACTGATAGCAACAAACGTGGAGGACGATGCCGTGCTTGCGCTCACTTCGGTACTAGCGGCATCGCTCGAGCTCGGACCAGAAGTGGCTGTATCCGGGCTGCTCGATGAAGACAGTATCTCAGAGCTGCTTGAAGACGAGCTGACCGACGTTGTAGCCGATTCCGTGCTACTGCTGCTGCTGGTAGTCGGCGATGCGATCGAAACATCCGACGATGAAGTAGCGGAAGGCGAAGATGTCTCTGCAATGCTGCTCAAGCTCGATGCGGAAGTGGCCGATGAGGACTCGGAATTCGACGACAAGTCGCTGCTGCTCGGAGACGACGCGATAATAGTAGTTGAAGGCTCTGTGATGCTGCTGCTGCTGCTAGATCCAGACGTTATGGAGGATATCTCAGACACCGACGACGCACTGCTGCTGCTGTCAGTCGGCGCGACGATGACGCTGCTGGAAGATGAGCCGACGGAAGACGAGGAAAAGTCAGTGCTAATGCTACTGTCCGAAATCGGAGGGTCCGCCGGCGAAGAAGAGTCAGTGCTGATGCTGCTGTCCAAGTCCGAAGGGCCCGACGCCGAGGAAGTTCCAGAGCTTGAAGAGCTACTGCTGTCTGCCACTATTGAGCTGGACGTCGAAGAGCCCGTCAAAGATGCAGTAACCGCGCTCGAGCTCGTGGACGACACGACAGCTGTGGCCGTCAAAGTGGCAGGAATCGTGGCCGTCCCTTGGAAGCAAGAGCAAGCGCTGCTAACGCTGATGGGGGCGAAGGTGCTGACGTAGCTTGGCAGTACCACGCCAACACCAGATCCTGCCAAGAAATCGGGGCAGAAGCTTATCGCTTGGGTGCTGAAGACCTCGAGAGCACGCAGAACGTCGTCCTCGAAACATGTCGTCGGTAGAGCCGTGACAGGAGCTGTCACTGTCTTCGCGAAGCAGGAGCAAGCGCTGATAACGCTGGGCCTAGCGAACTGACTGATATAACTTGGAAGTGGCAGCGCTTCACCTTGGGGCCCCAACAACGAAGGACAGAAGAGCGATGCATCAATGGCGAATCGTTCAAGCGCTCTCAGCACGTCGTCTTCAAAGCAAATCGTCGGGAGACTTGTGGGGACGGTGGCTGTCGTGGCCGACGTGACAAGAGGAGTAACAGAGGTCGTGCTCACAACACCAACTGTCTTCTGGAAGCACGAGCAGGCACTGCTAATGCTGGGTGTAGCAAATGAACTGACGAAGCTCGGTAGAATCGCCGATGTTCCCGCCGGCAGCGCCAAGAAGCTAGGGCAGAAGGAAATCGCTTCGCCTGTAAAGGCTTCCAGGGCCCTCAAGACGTCATCCTCAAAGCAGATGGTTGGGAGCGCCGTTGCGGTTGTTGAGACCGTGGAAGATTGCGTCGCTGAAGTGGTCGACGCCGCTGGAGTCCCAGAGGCAACAGTCTTCTGGAAACACGAGCAGGCGCTGCTGATGCTCGGAGAAGCGAACGCGCTGACATAGCTGGGCAGCACAGTAGAGACGCCAGGTGGGAGCGCAAGGAACTCTGGGCAGAAAGCCACAGCTTGTCCAGTGAACACCTCAAGGGCCCTCAGAACATCATCTTCGAAGCAGATAGTGGGAAGCGGTGTCACTGTCGACATTGTCATCGTCATCGAAGACGCTGGCGTAGCCGACGTGACTGGGGCTGTTGGGCTTGAAGAGCCGACAGTCTTCTGGAAGCAGGAGCAGGCGCTGCTGATGCTCGGAGAAGCAAATGCGCTGACGTAGCTGGGCAGCGCGGTAGAGACGCCGGGTGAAAGCGCCAAGAAGCCAGGGCAGAAAGTGACAGCCTGTCCAGTGAACACTTCAAGAGCCCTCAGGACATCATCTTCGAAGCAGATGGTTGGTAGTGTTGGTGCCGCTGTCGGAGTACCAGAGGCGACAGTCTTCTGGAAGCACGAACAAGCGCTGCTGATGCTCGGAGAGGCAAAAGCGCCGACATAGCTGGGCAGCACAGTGGACACGCCCGGTGGGAGGGCGAGGAATCCTGGGCAGAAATTAATAGCCTGTCCAGTAAACACCTCAAGGGCTCTCAGAACATCGTCTTCAAAGCAGATGGTGGGCAGCGGCGTTGCCGTCGCTGTCGGAGAACCAGAGGCGACAGTCTTCTGGAAGCACGAACAAGCGCTGCTGATGCTCGGAGAAGCAAAAGCGCTGACGTAGCTGGGCAGCACAGTGGACGCGCCCGATGGGAGGGCGAGGAATCCTGGGCAGAAAGCCACAGCCTGTCCGGTGAACACCTCAAGAGCTCTAAGCACATCATCTTCAAAGCAGATAGTGGGCAGAGGTGTTGCTGTCGCTGTCGGAGTCCCAGACGTCGCTGTTTTCTGGAAGCAGGAGCAAGCGCTACTGATGCTTGCAGTGGCAAACGTGGTCAGATAGCTCGGAAGCGGTGTAGGGATGCCCGGAGCCAGAGCCAGGAAGCCAGGACAGAAGCTGATCGCCTCCGCCGAGAACGCCTCAAGTGCACGAAGCTCGTTGTCCTCGAAGCAGATGGTCGTGGTAGGTGTCGCCCCGGCCGTCTTCTGGAAGCACGAGCAAGCGCTGCTGATGCTGGGCGTCGCGAAGGTACTGACGTAGCTGGGCAAATCTGTCGGGATGCCCGGCGGCAACGCGAGGAAGCCCGGACAGAAAGCAACCGCTTCAAGTGTGAAACGCTCGAGTGCTCTAAGAACATCGTCCTCGAAGCATTGTGTGGGCAGGGGTGTCGGAGAAACGGACGGGCCAACAGTCTTCTGGAAGCAGGAACATGCGCTGCTCACGCTAGAGCTTGCGAACGGAGTCAGGTAGCTGGGTAGCACAGCTGAATCTCCCGAAGGCAAGGCGAGGAAACCAGGGCAGAATCCGACGGCTTCTCCGCTGAAGACCTCTAGTGCCCTTAACACATCGTCTTCGTAACAAATCGTCGGAAGCGGTGAGGGCGCGCTTGTCGGTGTGGCAGTCACGACGGCAGTCTTCTGGAAGCACGAACAAGCGCTGCTGATACTCGGGGTGGAGAATCTGCTAACGAAGCTTGGTGCAACTGCCGGCGCACCTGCTAGCAACCCAGGGCAGAACGCAAGTGCTTCCACGGAGAATGCTTCCAGAGCTCGCAGGACATCATCTTCGAAGCAGATTGTCGGAAGAGGCGAAGGCGTGCCCGTCGAGGTGATCGTCGGGACGGCCGTCTTCTGGAAGCACGAACAAGCGCTGCTGATACTCGGGGTGGAGAATCTGCTGACGAAGCTTGGTGCAACTGCCGGCGCACCTGCTAGCAACCCAGGGCAGAACGCACGTGCTTCCACAGAAAAAGCTTCGAGCGCTCGGAGGACGTCGTCTTCGAAGCAGATAGTTGGAAGAGGAGACGGTGTCGGTGTTGTACCCGCAGTCTTCTGGAAACAAGAACAGGCACTGCTAACGCTGGGTGTCGCGAAGTTGCTGACGAAGGTGGGAAAAACGACTGGTATGCCTGCTAGCACACCCGGACACAACGCACTAGCTTCCACGGCGAATGCTTCGAGCGCTCGAAGGACATCATCTTCGAAGCAGATGGTGGAGAGAGGAGAAGGCGGGCTCGTCGGGTTGCTCGTCGGAACGGCTGTTTTTTGGAAGCAAGAGCAAGCGCTGCTAATCGTCGGTGTAGAGAAGCTGCTGACGTAGCTTGGCAAGACAGTAGGAGCCCCAACAGGCAAAGCCAAGAATCCCGGGCAGAAAGTGAGTGCCTGTGGACTAAACGCCTCCAGTGCCCGCAAAGCGTCGTCTTCGAAGCAGATAGTAGGAAGTGGACTGGCAGTGCCGATAGAAGTAGGAACCACAGTCTTCTGGAAGCACGAGCAAGCGCTGGTGATGCTGGGCGTCGCGAAGCTGCTGACGTAGCTAGGCAAGACGGTTGATACACCAGCTGGTAGCGCCAAGAATCCCGGGCAGAAGAGGGCTGCCTGGTCGCTGAACACCTCCAAAGCCCGCAAAACGTCATCTTCGAAGCATTGCGTGGGAAGTGGACTTGGTGTAGCAACTCCAGTTGGCGTGACACCTCCAGTCGGCACAGCAGTCTTCTGGAAACACGAGCATGCACTGGTGATGCTGGGCGTCGCAAAGCTGCTGACGTAGCTAGGCAAGACGGTTGATACACCAGCTGGTAGCGCCAAGAAGCCCGGGCAGAAGAGGGCTGCCTGGTCGCTGAACACCTCCAAAGCCCGCAAAACGTCATCTTCGAAGCATTGCGTGGGAAGTGGACTTGGTGTAGCAACTCCAGTTGGCGTGACACCTCCAGTCGGCACAGCAGTCTTCTGGAAACACGAGCATGCACTGGTGATGCTGGGCGTCGCAAAGCTGCTGACGTAGCTAGGCAGCACTGTCGAAGCACCTGCAGGGAGTGCCAAGAAGCCTGGGCAGAAGAGAACCGCTTGGGCGCTGAACACCTCCAAAGCCCGCAGAACGTCGTCTTCGAAGCATTGTGTGGGAAGTGGACTCGGTGTAGCAACTCCAGTCGGGGTGACACCTCCAGTCGGCACAGCGGTCTTCTGGAAGCACGAGCATGCACTGGTGATGCTAGGAGTTGCAAAGCTGCTGACGTAGCTAGGCAACACCGTTGAAGCACCTGCAGGGAGTGCCAAGAAGCCCGGGCAGAACAGAACTGCCTGGGCGCTGAACACCTCCAAGGCCCGCAGAACGTCGTCTTCGAAGCATTGGGTCGGGAGCGGAGATGGAGCTGACGTGGCAACCCCGGTTGGCACAGCTGTCTTCTGGAAGCATGAGCAGGCGCTGGTGATGCTGGGCGTGGCGAAGCTGCTGACGTAGCTAGGCAACACCGTGGAACCACCAGCTGGCAACGCCAAGAAGCCCGGGCAGAACAGAACTGCCTGTGCGCTGAACACCTCCAAGGCTCGCAGAACGTCGTCTTCGAAGCATTGAGTCGGAAGCGGAGCTGGAGCTGACGTGGCAACCCCAGTTGGCACAGCGGTCTTCTGGAAACAGGAGCAGGCACTGGTGATGCTGGGTGTAGCAAAGCTGCTGACGTAGGTAGGCAACACCGTTGAGGCACCTGCCGGCAGTGCTAAGAAGCCCGGACAGAACAGGACTGCCTCAGCGCTGAAGACTTCCAGGGCTCGCAGAACATCGTCCTCGAAGCACTGAGTTGGCAGAGAGGTTGGCGTAGCAACCCCAGTCGGCACGACAGTCTTCTGGAAGCAAGAGCAAGCGCTGGTGATGCTGGGCGAAGCAAAGCTGCTGACGTAGCTAGGTAACACCGTAGAAGCACCTGCAGGTAGTGCCAAGAAGCCTGGGCAGAACAGAACTGCTTGCCCGCTGAACACTTCCAGGGCTCGTAGAACATCATCCTCGAAGCACTGAGTTGGGAGCGGAGTCGGCGTCGCTACCGCAGTCGGCACAGCAGTCTTCTGAAAACAAGAACAGGCGCTAGTGATGCTGGGAGACGCGAAGCTGCTGACGTAGCTAGGCAACACTGTCGGTACACCAGCTGGCAGCGCCAGGAAGCCTGGGCAGAAGAGAACTGCTTGCCCGCTGAACACTTCAAGAGCTCGCAAGACATCATCTTCGAAGCACTGGGTCGGGAGTGGGGTTGGCGTGACAACTCCAGTCGGCACAGCTGTCTTCTGGAAGCATGAACAGGCGCTGGTGATGCTAGGAGTTGCAAAGCTGCTGACGTAACTAGGCAACACTGTCGGTACACCAGGAGGCAGCGCCAGAAATCCCGGGCAGAAGAGAACTGCTTGCGCGCTGAACACCTCCAGAGCTCGCAGAACATCATCCTCAAAGCATTGTGTGGGGAGTGGGGTCGGTGTAGCTACCCCAGTCGGCACGACAGTCTTCTGGAAGCACGAGCAGGCGCTGGTGATACTAGGGGTTGCAAAGCTGCTGACGTAGCTAGGCAACACTGTCGGTACACCAGGAGGCAACGCCAGGAAGCCCGGGCAGAAGAGAACTGCTTGTGCGCTGAAGACCTCCAGAGCTCGCAGAACATCATCCTCAAAGCATTGAGTGGGGAGAGGGGTCGGCGTAGCTACCCCGGTCGGCACGACAGTCTTCTGGAAGCATGAACAGGCGCTGGTGATGCTCGGTGTAGCAAAGCTACTGACGTAGCTAGGCAACACCGTTGGTACTCCAGGCGGCAGCGCCAGGAAGCTCGGACAGAAGAGAATTGCCTGTGCGCTGAACACCTCCAGAGCTCGCAGAACATCGTCCTCAAAGCATTGAGTGGGGAGAGGGGTTGGCGTAGCTACCCCAGTCGGCACAACAGTCTTTTGGAAGCATGAGCAGGCACTGGTGATGCTAGGCGTAGCAAAGCTGCTAACGTAGCTCGGCAACTCCGTCGGCACACCAGGCGGTAGCGCCAGGAAGCCCGGGCAGAAGAGAACTGCTTGTGCGCTGAACACCTCCAGAGCTCGCAGAACATCGTCCTCAAAGCACTGAGTCGGGAGTGGGGTCGGCGTAGCTACCCCGGTCGGCACAACCGTCTTCTGGAAGCACGAGCAGGCGCTGGTGATGCTAGGGGTGGCGAAGCTGCTGACGTAGCTAGGCAACACTGTTGGGACACCGGGTGGCAGTGCTAGGAAGCCTGGGCAGAATAAAACCGCTTCTACACTGAATACCTCGAGGGCCCGCAGAACATCGTCCTCGAAGCATTGAGTCGGGAGTGGAGTCGGCGTAGCTACCCCAGTCGGCACAGCTGTCTTTTGAAAGCACGAGCAGGCGCTGGTGATGCTAGGAGTCGCAAAGCTACTGACATAGCTAGGAAGAACTGTCGGTACACCAGGTGGCAGCGCCAGAAAGCCCGGGCAGAAGAGAATTGCTTGCGCGCTGAACACCTCCAGGGCTCGTAGAACATCGTCTTCAAAGCATTGAGTCGGTAGCGGAGTCGGTGGGGCCGCAGTGGGCACCGCAGTCTTCTGGAAGCACGAGCAGGCGCTGGTGATGCTAGGGGTGGCGAAGCTGCTGACGTAGCTAGGCAACACCGTTGGTACACCAGGCGGTAGTGCCAGGAAGCCCGGACAGAAGAGAATTGCCTGTGCGCTGAATACCTCCAGAGCTCGCAGAACATCATCCTCGAAGCATTGAGTCGGGAGCGGGGTCGGCGTAGCAGCTCCATTCGGCACAACCGTCTTTTGGAAGCACGAGCAGGCGCTGGTGATGCTAGGCGTAGCAAAGCTGCTAACGTAGCTAGGCAACTCCGTCGGCACACCAGGCGGCAGCGCCAGAAAGCCCGGGCAGAACAAAACCGCTTGCGCGCTGAAGACTTCCAGGGCTCGCAGAACATCGTCCTCGAAGCATTGAGTCGGTAGTGGAGCCGGCGGGGCCGCAGTGGGTACCGCAGTCTTCTGGAAGCACGAGCAGGCGCTGGTGATGCTAGGTGTAGCAAAGCTACTGACATAGCTTGGCAGGACTGTCGGTATACCAGGTGGCAGTGCCAGGAAACCCGGGCAGAAGAGGATTGCTTGCGCGCTAAAAACTTCAAGGGCGCGCAGAACGTCGTCTTCAAAGCATTGAGTCGGCAGCGGAGCCGGTTGGACCGCCGTGGGCACCGCAGTCTTCTGGAAACAGGAGCAAGCGCTGGTGATGCTTGGTGCGGCGAAGTTGCGGACGAAAGTGGGAACGGTAGCTGGGGCACCCGGAGGCAGCAGCAGATAGCCCGGGCAAAATGCAAGAGCCTCAACTGTGAATGCTTCCAAAGCTCGCAGAACGTCGTCCTCGAAACACTGAGTTGGGAGTGGGGTTGGTGTGACGACCCCAGTCGGCCCGGCAGTCTTCTGGAAGCACGAGCAAGCGCTGGTGATACTCGGTGCAGCGAAGTTGCTGACGAAAGTGGGTACGACTGCCGGGGCACCCGGAGGCAGCTGCAGATAGCCCGGGCAAAATGCAAGGGCCTCAACAGTGAACGCTTCCAAAGCTCGCAGAACGTCGTCTTCGAAGCATTGAGTCGGTAGCGGAGTTGGGTTGACGACGCCAGTCGGCACCGCAGTCTTCTGGAAACAGGAGCAAGCGCTGGTGATGCTTGGGGCGGCGAAGTTGCTGACGAAAGTGGGCACGACTGCCGGGGCACCCGGAGGCAGCTGCAGATAGCCTGGGCAAAATGCAAGGGCCTCAACAGTGAACGCTTCCAAGGCTCGCAGAACGTCGTCCTCGAAACATTGTGTCGGGAGGGGCGCGGGAGGAGCTGTTGGCGCCGCTGTTGGCACCGCCGTCCTCTGGAAGCAAGAGCACGCGCTGCTGATGGTCGGAGAGTTGAATGCCGTAACGAAGCTTGGTAGCGGTACGAATCCTCCGACAGGCAGTGCCAGGTAGCTCGGGCAGAAGAGCAGGGCCTCGCCAGAGAAGGCCTCCAATGCTCGCAAGGCGTCGTCTTCGAAGCACTGGGTCGGGAGAGGCGCGGGAGGAGCCGTTTGCGCCGCTGTTGGCACCGCCGTCTTCTGGAAGCAAGAGCACGCGCTGCTGATTGTCGGAGAGCTGAATCCCGTCACAAAGCTTGGTAGCGGTATGGATCCTCCGACGGGTAATGCCAGGTAGCTCGGGCAGAAGAGCAGGGCCTCGCCAGAAAAAGCCTCCAAGGCTCGCAAGGCGTCATCCTCGAAGCATTGAGTCGGGAGAGGCTGGGGAGCTCCTGTTGGCACCGCCGTCTTTTGGAAGCAGGAGCAAGCACTGCTCACGCTCGGCCTTTCGAACCTGCTGACGTAGGAGGGCAAATCTACTCCGATGTCGAGGGGCAGTGCGAGAAGCAAGGGGCAGAATGCGATCGCCTCGGTGGCAAAGGCTTCCAACGATCGGAGCACATCATCCTCGAAGCAGACGAGGGTTGCGGTCGGGGCAGGCGGAAGAATCGGTGGAATGGCCACGTCCGAAAGACTGACGGGGAGAGGGGGAAGGAATTGGCGCTTTTCAAGCTTGGCATCTCCAAACTCGGGCGGTGGCGTGATAATCGGGTCGGTCGGCCCTTCAGTTACCGGAGGAGGACCTGACCCTGGCGTCCTGGGACGCAGGAGACCCAAGCGCTTCAATGCGCATCTCAGGAAGCTGTTCAAGTCGTCTGGTGCACCGCCGAGGCATTCGGAGAAGGCGGTTATCCTAGGACACCGAGACGTCAGACATCAAGCGCTCCATCGAAGCTCGGACGAACAGGAAGTGTCGTGGAATCAAGCTACTCACGTAGACTGAGTGCACCCGCGGTACGCCACTTGCTCGTCCTGGCAGGCATCGGCGTCAGACTCGCGCGCTGCGAGGCAGTCGACATGCTCAGAGTTCTTCTCTGCGCAGTAGCCGGATACGGATCCGAAGATTGGATCCTCCCTGTTGATGATATCAACCGCCAACGTCCTGCTTCGCGACGTGGCCCACTTACAGGAACGACAAGCATTGGTCGTAGTCCACTCCTTTTACCTTCTCGCAGAAGGACGAAATGATCTGGAGCGATTCGCGTCAGCAGCCAGGGATGCCGTAGGAAGGCAGGGTCAGGGAAAGCCAACCTCGGTGACAGCCTCGAATTGGGCAGTAGTCAGTTGACCAGCCTGCAACACATTTTCGGTGCCTGAGCGATCGGAAAACCCTCCGCCATACTGTCTTCCACGCCGGATGGCCTTCGCGTCGCACACGATGCTGACGAGGCCAAGGATAGTGAGCAGATGCACGGTAGAGAACGTCTTGAGAAACATGATTGGAAAAAGAGTGGCGATGCGCCGGCGAAATTCAGCCTATCGCTCGACACTTTGGCCAAGCATCGATGGATGAAGGAGAGCAACAGATTGAGGGTGAGGGTATATATACCTTGGCACTCGCGTTTGTTGTCGTCGTCGTCGACGCGCAGCAGCAATCTGAACTCAGGAATGCAGCCCCGTCAAAGGAAAAGGGACGATCCCGCCACAGCACGATCTGCGGATGAGGCTAATCTGCCTCTTTCTCGGACGGGGAAGGCGTAGCGAAGGAGAGGTCGAGGCCATCGTTGCACGGCCTCTCCTCGTCGACAGCGAATACCCCGGAGCGGATCCCCGAGCCAGACGTATCTTCAAGCATAGCTCGGCGATAGAGGGGCGGGCGAGCGAAGAAGAGTGAGAGGTTCACGCCGTCTCCTGCATTCCTGGACGGGCTCCTAGAACGAGATTGCTTGAAAACAAACCGCCCGCCAGCACGGCTAGACCAGCGGCAGCGCCCTTTCCCTTCAAGCCATCGACCAGCCCTCGACGCGACCCAGACACAAGTCCGGCACGTAGTCCCCACGTCCGTTGGCCGTGATGGCGTCTCGCGTCTCGCGTACCGTACGATCATGTCCACTCTGCTCCAACATTCCGGTCGGATGGCATTCCATGGTAACCCTTGCGCACGGAGTTGCGTCGCGGTCCAGCGACGAAGCCCACCCGATGAGCCGAGTACCGAAGATCAGAATCACGATGGTCGTCGACCGGATGTAGGGCCGAGCCAGCGGACCTTTGCCACAGCGGTTGAGTACAGTATGCGTGGTGGTGCTGTGACACAATGGCATATGTTCTTTTGCGGCGACGTGGTTCCACAACCCTAGCACTACGCGGTAAGCCGTACGTAACGTACCCCAAGGCGCGATCTCGGGGTATGACGGGAGGGGGGCAGAAAATGGACCGGAGACCAGGTCGATGGCCAGGACCCATCGAGCTCGGTCATGAGGCAACACATTTCAAAGAAAGATTCTGCGGTTCTCGTGCGAGATGGAGCCTTTCAAGCCAGTATCAAGACAGGGACGTGACCATGTAAGGACCGGAAGCGCCAATGATTGACATAGCCATCTGTCGAACGTAGAAGCAGCTCAAAAAACGTCCCGCCGTGAAGGTGTACCTAGCAGTACCTCGGAGACAACAAGACTGACTTCTAAGCCAGCTCGAAGAGGCGCACTTTCAACCCCACCCAGCTACGAAGGAGATGCCCCCCAAGGCTGACGTCGTTCGTGCTGAGGCCCCAGTCACGGCAAACCATCCTCACCAATCTTAGTCCAGACGATCCATTTTGTTCAGAGAAAGGAGAGGAAAAAAAGAAAAACCCCGGACCGTCACCGTCGAAGGGACCCTGTCCGGCCGAAGCCAAGCCCAACAACAACAAGCATGTCATCCCTCAAATCAGAGACGTGTGTAACCACCGGCCCGAGAGGCGTCACGGCGGGGCCGGAGGCGTGCTTAAAGCGAAAACGTCTAGCGCGCAGCGCAGGAGCGGGGGTTGAGGGCTGGGGCCGGGGGTGTCAGCCTGACACTGACAGGTTCGACCGGCGAACGTGGGTGGGAAGCTTTACTAGCATCCGTCAGGCAACGGCTCGGTCCGGCCGCTCAGCGTCATGGTCCGCAGGCTGGAGCGGCCGGCACGGCGCTCTGGCACGTCAGACGCCGTCGGCCGGCGGCTGCCCAAAGCTGGCCCAGTACCTGTGACAAGCCGCTCGGCCGAGGTCGTCACCCTCCCACCACAGCTGGTAGAAGTTGAAGACGGCAAACTCTTCTCTGGTGAGGAGGTAGCCATCAGGGTCGGCCCGGATGCGCTGCCAGATTTCGGCCAGCGCGTTCTCGAGGTGGTCACGCACGTTCGTCTCCAGCGTCGAGTATTCGGTGCTGCGTGCGATCTCGAGCGCCCTCTGCAACGTTGGGAGGTCGGAGAACGCGGACGGAGACGGATTGGCACTCATGTCGTCCCCGACAACGAGAGCCCGGCCCAGTTGAAGGTTTGGAAGAAGAGGCTTCGCTAACGGCTTCGTATCCCTCGATTTCGTGAGAGCTTGAATCCACGACGACGCTGAAGGAGGGGGGAGAGGCGGGAGGGGAGACCCGGACGGCGGCGACCTCCTTTTAAGGCCATTGAGTTTCGTGAAGCATTCTCGATACCTCATGCGGGTCTGCCTAGTCACGGCTTTGCCTGGTACCTACCCCACGTCTGCATGTAAGTGACAGGCCATAGCTAAGGAGAACGGCGCATGACGTTCACGTGTGTGTCGATGGCTGCATGCTGGCCGGCTAGAGTCAAGAAGCACACCATCCCAACAGTCCCCTCGCGACGGAAAAATAACCCGGGCCCGAAAGGCTGTTCAGCATCAACCTTGCTCCAACTGCCAGGCCGAAAGACGTCGCTAGACCCGGCAAGAGAGCCGGCTGCATGGACTCTGCGCCACCCTAGTCGCGTCCGCGGTACATGCTGATTGTTCGAGCATGACGGCCTTCATCGGGAGCGGATGAGGGTTCATTGGTAATCTGCGAGAGTGCCCGCAAATCCGCCGTACTTTGCTCATGCCTTAGCGCCACTTCATCCGTCATCCGGCGTCCAGCGGCGGGGAACCATGGTGTTCTTGGGGACTTTGTGGCACGGCGCTCACGACCGGGCGGTGATCCGAGTTGACCTCAACTGCTGGCCTCAGCTGCGTTTGTGGCCGAAGCGCGGTATATGGGAGTTAAAAAAAGAAGGTTTGGATAACGGCACGCAGCATTTGACCTCGATTCGTCGATCGTCTGCGGTCAGGTGAGTCTTGTCTGGATAGTACGCTGGGAAGAGGCTCGCCTGGCAATCCTGGGCCCACTCCCGATGCCATCCCAGGCAGGAGCGAACTGATAGGGTGGCATGCACCCATCGAAGCATCTTCTTGGTCGTGGGAAGTCTGTAGTTCCTGCCAGAGCCGGTTCGGTTGCCAGTGTTTGCGGAGGATCCACAAGGCAGATGATCCTTCTGTGATGATCATCACATGGCGTGGCATGATGCGAGAGACAGAGAGGGAAATATATGTATATATATATTTATAAGTATGAGAAAAGGGCATCAGGCCCCTGTGGGGTTTTTGGACGATGAAGAAATTCCGAGACATGCAATCTGCCAGCGAGCTCTGTGCAAGAGCCCTGCGTGGTTGGTGGCCTGGGATAAGCGGGCAGGCTGCGCTGTGTCAGCCCGCTCCTCGGGTGTCGACAGACAGGGGTGACACAGGAGACGCACAAACTAACTTGGCTCGTCGTGTCTGGCTTCGACACCGCTGCATGGGGTCGACGAATAAGCCATCGCCGCCGGACTTGCGAGTGTGCGTCGGTGGAGGAGCCGCATCTGATATGAGGCTGGTGGTCGAGGTTGGCTTACACCCCGAGTCGTGCCAGCGTAATGTCAACCGGACCGCGTGACCGTCAGAATCAGGCTGATCTCCCAATGGGCCAGCCAGGACGTCGACGTCGCTGTGTTATCAGCCAATCGGGACGACAGCTGTGCCGTACGAAGACGTTGATCATGTCGACGGCCCTAGGCAGCAACGCCAGTGACAGCTCGGTCTCGTGGTGGAAGTGTCTCAAGGTCCAGGCGACCGACTGGCCGTCCAAGATCAGGCCGTCTGTCTGCTTGTCGTCGAGCTTGCCCCACGGACGGGCGATCCGATGCCAGCTCCGCTACAGCCGCACAGGCCGACGGATGCGCTATCGACATCTGTGTAGAAAGCGAACATGAGATTAAGTCCAGCAGCAGCGAGATATCACATCCCAGAGAACGGCGCGCAGGGGCCACATATCAGGCATTTTCGCGTGTGGAAGAGGTGTCGCGGGAAGCTCCAAGGCTCCGCAACGAGGTGCATGCTTTCCCAGCTCATCCGACAATCTTAACGACGCCGAGCACTTACCGGGTAAAGACAGGCCAATACACACCATGGAAGGGCAGTCCCAAGCCTTGAGGGAGTGCAGAGCTCGGTCCCTTGAAAGCACAGCTTACAAGCCAGACATGGTTGTGAGGCGCCGGCGATGTCGTGTTCGACGGTCGGGTATGGGGTTTTCGAAGTTGACGATGTAAGCCACCGGAATGCCGGCAGACACGCACGTCGTTGACATGTTGGGCAGAGAGTGTGACGCCGAGTCCGCTGTGGCGAGCGCCATCATGAGAAGAAGGAACGATTGCGTTGATATCAGATGACCTCACCTAGGGTTCCACGTCTGTCGACTCAGTCGGACCAAACAACGCGCTTTCCGCCGGCATCGTCGCGTCTGGTCGGGTTCGAGGGTGCTGCTCACGCTCCGCCGGTGCCGCAAAATACTGCTATCTAAGGCTCAGCGGCCGAGGGATCTGCAGAAAGTCAAATCGATCTGACGAGGAGTTTGCCACATGGCAAAGACCGGGCCCGTGGCGTCGTCCTGCACCGAACGAGGCTCGACGACGCCATCGAGGGACCAAAGATGCACCCAAGCCGGCGTTCCTCTCTCCCAGGAATCGGTTTCCGACGGTGGTCGTACCCCGTGCCTCGACCACAGACGGGCTTCATCCGAGTCGACCTCCCGCAGAAAGACGGCATCGGACCTGGCAAGCTTCTGTCAGGGCTAAGGACGCGTCCTCGACCGCAGTAGCGGCGCATTTAGAATTCGACAAGGCGGCATTGGGAACGAGCAGCATCTCCGGCATGGCCCACCGTGGCCTCGGCCCTTGATTGCGTGTCCGTCGTCCGAGTGTGAGGTGGCCGTTCACTGGTACTGTGGTAGGTTCTGGACCAGACTTTCATCGTGCTCGGTTCTTCGTCCTTTGCCCTTCACTCCTCTCTTAGCAGGCGTCCGTCCGGGGCGAGGTTTCAGCTTGCCCCACGGCACGGTCCTCGAACCATGCCAGCCCATCTCGTTCGTTCCCGAAAGCTTACGGTAGCTCTGCTGCTAGTCATAGGTCACTTCCTCACCTTACGTAACCTCGCACCCTATAGCTCCAGTCCCCCGGTCTTCCAAGCGGATTCCCCGTCTTCAAAACCTATTGAATTTTTGATCTATGCTCTGACGCGTCTGTCCAGAAAGCATGTCCTGGCAGATTTACTTGCTCTAAATGCCACGCAGCTGACGTCCGAGGAGAAGCCTTTTTAACAGAGTCTTGGACTGGCTAGATTGTCCGACAGGAAGTCATGGACATGATTGATTGTACACTGGAGGTGGGTTTATTCTCGGCCTATTCCCAGCTGGATTTGCTGAGCTCCTCGGAACAGATCATGCCCTGATGTCAGACAGACTATCAACAACTTACGCGCGAAACTTACCATCGATGTCAACCAAAGCTCAGGATGACTCGCCACTACAGACCGATCATATGCTGCAGAGTTGGCTCCATCAAAGTGAGTTTGTGCTTGTCAGTGAATATGCCTGCCCAAGAAGATGGTACATGCTATCATCCTATGCGGATTCGAGACTCAAATGCCGTGACACGAGTGCCGCGACCGATCATAGATATTCGACTAACAGCTACACGTGTTTGAGTGGGGAGCAGTCGAATCCTGCAGTCTTCGCCTTTGATGCTGTTCATCGAGCCTATCTAATCACTCGGGTGCCATGGCCAGCCCTAAATGAGTTACTGCGCTGTCTACAACGGCATAAAGGAGATGGGACAAATGGCTCGTTCGGTCAACTGTGTTCAGGGGGCCACGGCAGCTGCGAGAGGTCCGACAAGATCCGAATCGAGCTCCTCAGTAGCTCCCGCCGGCTGGTTTGGACTCGTCTGGGCGGGACATGCAGTTCATAGATAAGACAAGGCTTGTAAGTCGATGTCACTATAGATTGACGACACGCTTGGGCTATAGTCGTGTCGTGGCCACGCTGCAAAGTACTATGTACAGCCCGGCAGGCCAATCCTTCCGAGCCGTCGAGAGAGTTTCTTCCCCCGGCTTGGTTGACACGGCTTGGCCGGCTGCCAGCCATGACAACAATACATACGTACGTACGTACGTATGTATGGGATACACCAGAGTCTGCCGCGTTTTCGTGTGTCGAGATGCGTGGCTGTTCTTTTCTACTCCGCTCTGCTCTGCCCCGCTCTGACCTGCTCTGGTCTGATCGCCGCGATAAGAATCAAAGCCGGGCTGCATGCTGTAGCTTTGGGTTGCCCCTGTCGAAACGACCTGACAGCGAGCTTATGCAGTGAGCCTGCGCGGCAGCGGCCAGCCGTGCCGGCAATTGTTATCATAGCGTGGGTGCTTACGTACGCAAGTACGGTATGGGGTACAGGCACTGTACGACTGTACTTCCGTACGGTACCTGGTGGTAAATCCCGTACGCAGCGCAAAGTACGTACGTACCGTACCGTACTCGGTACCGGTAGGGCCAGCTGCTTATTCAGCGTCGGCATTTGCCGTCTCTCGGCCAGGTAGCTCCGAAGAAAGTGGAAAGATGTGAGCTCGTCGCGCTCCAGCTGCGTAGAGCTCCAAGGTACGTTGTTTCCATCTGGACGGTAGTATACGAGCACGTCGTGTCTCTAACGGCATGGGATGAACATCCAGGTAGATGCGCAAAGTGGAGATGCGGTCGCTCTTCTCAAACATGAGCCTGCCGGTGATGGTGACGCGTCGGTACGGCCTGCAGAGGGCGCCACGATCGAGCTTCCTGCACCGACCACAGTCGGTCCCCTCTCGAAATGTCTGTCTGAAAGCGCTTCCTCCATCATGGAGACGTGATGCTCTTCGTGCCAATCGATCCAGCTCTTTTCGATGGCCGCGAGGCCAACGTTCCCACGGTTCGAGCTCGCAGCCGCAGCCGCAGCGCCAGCCAACACCGCCAACACCGCCAACACCACCAACCCCAAATCCCTCGTCCGCGGATGCGCCGTTGTCTCTATCCCAGAGGATGAGAAGACTATCCAGAGAATACGGCTACAGCGCTTTGGGAATATACCTCCTGCTCTCCGCTCTCGATTTCCCATTCTGCTTCGTGGCCGTACGGACGCTTGGAACGGATCGAATAGGGCGCTGGGAGCATATGGCCATGGAGACCGTTCGAAGGGCCCTGCCGTTGCCAGCTGTACTAGGTGGCGGTGGTGGTGACGACAGAGACCACTCGGAAGAGGGTCCCGCAGCTGAATCAAGTGTCGTCCCGAGTTTGGAGCAGGCGAGCCGGAGGAGCGCAGAACCTGATGCGAGTAAGTCTGGATCGGTGTCATGATCTCCGCGCAAGATGCTCTAACAACTGCTCCTTTTAGGTCTGTGGACACAGTTGGCGCTGGCGTACGCCATCCACAAGTCCTTTATCGTCTTCAGGGTGCCTCTGACCGCGGCGGTGACGCCCAAGGTCGTCAAGACTCTCAGACGGTGGGGATGGGACATCGGCAAGAAGAGAAGTGAAAGGTAGTCAGGATGCGAAGTCGATCCAGCGCACGGCTTTGCAGGCTGTTCATGTACCAATAAGAAAATTATAAACAAACACCCCCCAACAGACCCAGGCCTTGTGGGATCCTTACTTCCACCAAGCTTCAAGAATCTCGGGCCACGAACATGCTCACCTGTTTTTTGACGAGTCTAATCTTTGCGCTGACAGTACCGTACGATGCTGGAACTATACGGACCAAGTCTGTTTTCCTTCTCCGCCGCATCATCGTTTTGCCGGGACTGTCGCGAGGTAGTGGTAGAAGTAGCAGCAGCAGCAGCAGCAACAACAACAGCAGTAGTAGTAGCCCCATCAAATCCAGACCCCGCCCAGCTCGCTCCACCCGCTCCACCGTAACCTCTCATCACACACAAGCCAGAGCTCTTTTCAACAAAATGCTCGGGGACACGTAGAGTAAAGTCGTTATCATGGTAGGGCAGTCGCCCTTCAGCGCGGGCCCAACATCTCCTTCGGGGATCAAGTTGCTTCCCGTACCTACCACTCTATTGCCAACACCTGTAGTTTGTCACGCCGTATGACATCAGACCAGCCAACTAAGGTCATCGCTTCCTGACCGTACGTCTTTGACTGCAGCGTCGGGCTCGTTCCATCTGGTATAAGGCATGGGGGATTTGTCATTGGAAAGAAAGTAGTGTTTGGGTTCGCACCCTACAGTATCAGAGTCCCCGCGGTACGGTATTGATGGATGTACTGATGGATATCAGTCGGGCACTGGCATTGTACTGGCAAGGTAGTGGTAGGGTCCTGTAGGTAACTGAAGCCCGGGTGGTTCAAGGGAGGTTGAGTACGTAGTACGTAGCCAAAGGTGTCCCTGTCGAGTCCCCTACGGTGCTCTATATTATACAGGTGACTGGAAATGCTACCCGAGCTTGCGTGATAAACTGCAGTCACTAATTAATTACTGTCTGGACTACTTCATACCCCTGACAGGAGGACTGTACCTTACGTACATAATTTTAGTATCTATCTTGATGGACTACGAGTACTCGAGCAAAAAGTCCCCCTACGAGGGTAAGTGAGTGAGTGATAATGCGCAAGTTACGTGGGCGGTGGGCTACAGTGGCGCGAGTGGGCGACAGACTTTAGACTTTACCATATGTTTTATACCATACGGTACGTAACGTACCGTACCCTGGTAACGCAATGTACTCCCGTACTCTCGTACAGTATGTCCGTCAGCCAAAAAAGTCTCTTGAGAGGGAGAACTTTTGGTCTGCTCACCAGCCCGTCCGCGCCTGTCAGTGAAGCGCGCGTCGCAATTACCGTAAGTACTGTACCGTACTTGAAAGCCGACAGTCGGTCGACTTGGCGGAGAGGTGCTTTAGCTGACAACCGCCAACTGTGTAGATTCGTCTCTCTTTTCTAACTAAAATCTAGGAGCGACGACAAAGAAGGAGAAAACTCTGCACACCGTCACGTGCAGACAAACAATTTAGCCGTCGCTCAGGGGGAGGCTGATCTCTGAACCCCTGCAAGTCCTCGGGCAACTCTCCAGAGAGTCCCCGGTCAACAGTACTGTACGTACGAAGTACAGTACGTAGTGCGGTCTGCAGCGTACTTTACTGTGGTATCACGTGACCGATGTGTCACGTGTCACCAACTGTGAACCCGCTCCTACGAGGTACACGATGGCGAGCTGGGTCATTGTGTCTTTCTTTGCCACGCCACTTCATCCAAGGAAGAAGATACAATCTGTGTGACTGGTATCAACGACTGGCTGGAGTACAATATTTCCATCCTGACAAGCAGGGAAGCGATCGTGGCCAATTTGCGCGGACTGTAGTCCGCCGCCGGGCACTGTGGCCGACACTAAAAGTAACCCCTCGCTGCCGTTCACCGTCGCCCGCCGCAGGGATTCCAGCCACGCCAGCAAAGAGCCCATGACCCAGACTATCCAGCACCACGACCACCACCGCTTAAAGGTGAAGAGAAGAGAAAGACCGAGACCAGCATGCGGACAGAAACGTCAGACCAAGCCACGGTTCAAAAAGAACTTCGACTGATCGACCGGCTGTCAAGGGTCAAGCTCTGACGAACCCCCGTCGCATTCTTCTGCGAGACAATCTTGATCTTCCGCCCGCTCATTCCAGGCCTCGCGAAGAGAGAACCCGACGGAGTCGCCGCTGCTGACTTTCTCGTCTTCGTCGCCGCTCCAGCTTTCGTGCCTCTGCTATCCTCCTTCTTCGAGGGGAGAGACGGCCTCTGCTTGATCTTCGCTCTCCTAGCTGGACGAAAGGATGGCCGTTGTGGGTCTGGCTCAGACTCTGTAGATGGTCCATCGTCGTCAACCTGATTGGAATCGGAAGAAACGTCAGTGCTGAGAGATTGCCCCTCCGCTACCCGAAGAGCATGTCGCTTCGCCGCTTCGTAGGGGTCCTCTTTCTCTCTGGGCTTATGCTGAAGGCGTAGTCTTTTGCTCGGAGGCGCCTCCGACCAAGTGGCTGACCTGCGGCGCTTGTTCACTTCGATACCTGGATCCGATTCGTCCAAGTCGTGATTGAAGCTACTTGAGGAGTAGTCATCGGCAAACAGTACCGCCTTCTTCCGCGGTGTCTTGGTGGGATGGTTGGCTGGAATAGCAACCTTGTCGACAATGGAGGACTTTGAAGGGTGCGGGCTTCTACGCGGGTGCGTGTCGCTTCCGCTTGGGCTCCCGATGTGATGTCCGCGACGAGACGCAACTGAGATAACGTCCCACTCGGACTCTGACTCTGACTCGGAGCGATCCTCGTTCACATGGTCTTTACTTGAAGCAGACCGTGGTGGATAGCGACTCCCGCTTGGTCTGAGCGCCGCGGTGGGCTTTGAGGATGGGGTAGAGTTCGTTCTCCCAGCCGGACGGATCTGGACGGCCGACTTTGCCTTGGCCGGACTCTTGGTTCGCGAGAGACTCGATGCGGCGAGCTGTTCCAGCCCCATAGAGTCCGACGTCGTGCTGTGCCCAGACACGACCGAAGGGCTTGATTGCGGGCCGTCGGTCTGCTGCGCGGTCCGCGCCGTTCGCTGCTTGCCTTGGTCCGGATGTACCGGCGACGAGACGATCTTCTCAAGGCCCAGTAGGCGTGCACGGGCGATGTTGTATCGATCATTTTCTTCGGTTTCTGCGTAAGTTTGCTGTATGTTGGCGAGGGTTCGCTCGAAGCTCGCTTCAAGGGCGCTCTGGGACAGATCTCTGAGCTCCGGCTCCTCGGCCGACTTCTCGTTGCCCAGAGACGACCTCGCGGGGCGTCGGGAAACGCGGTCGTGAGTGCTTGATCCGGGGCTAGGAACCATCCTGGCGATCGGGGCGACGTCCCTCTTAGGAGAGGCAGGCGCCTTGGGCTGAAAAGCAGAACCCAGCCCAGTAGTCGCAGTAGTCGCTCGATGGTCACCCCTAGGAGCACAGGGCCCGCTGCCGCGGAGCGCGGGCTGATGGGAGTTACCGTGGTCTCGATAGCGACATTCCGCCTCTTCCATGACAGCGTCCACCAGTGGTGTGAGGTTGGGATCGACCGCCAATTCCCCAGAGCCCCCAGTCTCGAAAGACGGGATGGTGTCTTGGGTTGATCCACCGCCTAGCTGCGTCCGAGCTTCGTTCTGATCGGCGAGGGTGCTATCCAAAGTCACCTCCTTCGCCTTCTCGCGTTCCGCCGCTTCCTTCAATCTTCGTAGGCGCACCGTCTCGTAAGGATGCCCAACGTCGTTATCTGGCCCTTGATTGATCCAGTTGAGATTCGAGCGACTGAAGTCGACCAAGCTTTCGAAACTGCGCGGATCGGCTACCTTTTTCGTATCGTGACCGACCAAAGTTCCCATGGGCACGTACGGGCGGGTCCCTGGCGCCTTTCGGCATTGCGCGCAGGAACAGATCTTCAGACACTTGGGACATTTCCAATCTGGCTTTTCCATCACCTCGAGTGGCATCAAGTCAAAGGCGCGGAACAAG
Organism: Lichina pygmaea; assembly: GCA_963422465.1. Classification (NCBI taxonomy): domain Eukaryota; kingdom Fungi; phylum Ascomycota; class Lichinomycetes; order Lichinales; family Lichinaceae; genus Lichina; species Lichina pygmaea. The sequence goes on from OY730171.1 coordinate 1,700,963, forward strand.
ACTCCGTAGCAGTAGGCCGTTCCGCATTTGCAATGAACGAGTTTCCCGTCAAGCTCTCGGTGTTTGCAGATGTGGCAGTTGATGATGTTCTTGCTGGCCGCCTGCGAGCGACGCTTTCGTTTGCGTGACCTCTTCCGCCTCGCGCTGTCTTCGTCGTCTCCCGAGTCCTCCGCCTCATCGGCATCGCGTCGGTGCTCTCCCATCCGGCCTTTCTGAGGCGCCTTGATGCCCTTCCAAGACCGAATCTTCAGCTGTTCCTGGCAAACGTGGGCAAGTGTCTTCTTGCCCAGTCGTTGCCTTGCGATGTCTAGAGGCATCGGGGAGGCCTGGTCAATCTCTCCGTCCATGTCGATGATCATCCTCCTCCAGGTGTCGTGTTCGATCGCGAGCTTCTTCCACTCCCACTGCTCGACCCACTTGAATTTGGAAACGCACGCACAGCTGCGGCCCATGGCGAAACACTCCATGCAGATGTCGTATGCATCCTCTGGTCCTAGCTCGTAGACGCAGGTCGGACACGTCAGGAATCGGTTGAAGATGTTGCATCGGCAGTAGGCGCAGGTTACGTTGCTGTCGAAGCGCAGAAACTGCACATGCTTCTCCTTTGGGAGGCCTGGAGAGAACATCTCGGATAGCAAGATGTCGGTGAAGAGCTTGAACAGCGAACGGAAGTCCTTCTGCAATTGGAGCACTTTGCGGTCTGTCTGAGCGGCTGCCGTTGCAGCGTCGCTCCATTCTGGCTTGCGTGATCCGCTCACCTGAGTGAGAAGGTTGGCATATTTTTGCATGGTATGATAGACGATTGCCTTGTTTTTGTACTGCTCGTCGCGGCAGACCATTCGGGCCCTCGGCAGTGCCTCGTCTAGGGCCATCTCAAGAGTCTCGATGGTTGTCCTGTTCCAGGCAACCTTCATCGTCCTGGATCCCCGATTCCAGACTTGATGCGGTGCCAGCGGAGGAATCAGGATAAAATCTCCGGCCCTCTGATCCACCACGTACGTCGTGAAAGGGGCATGTTTCCACGCGTTGATCTGGGCAAAGTGAGACTCCACCTCTATGTCGTGACCCAGGATGGACATCCAGTACTCCGACACCAGGTAGCGATCTTTCGTTTCCGTCATGAACCACACAGAAGAGCCGGGCTTCTCTTGCTTGCCCCACAGATCTTGGCCATCTCCAGAAGTCTCAACCATGATGTTCTGGCCCAGGCTTGCACACATTTCCCGATGTGCAGGTGTGTAAGTCCCCTCGTGACCAATGTAGCACATCAGATTCTCTGCTCTCATAGGCGCCGGCAAAGAGCTCATAAGATCGCCTGCAGGACCAACACCCGCCCCCGATCCTCGTCGACCTGGGTCTGGTCCGTCGGCAGTGGACTCATTCAAGTAAAACACGTTCGGAGGAAGGAGGTCCCTGAGAAGCTTATGCCACTCGTCTGGACAATCGATATCTTTCAAGTACAGCCGTTGACGGGTCGTCTCTTGATAAGTGTGCGGATTGAACTGATCCGCGAGCTTCGACATGTGCTTCAGGTAATGTTGGATCGAGATGTCCATGTTTGTCTGATTCGTGAGATTGCGTGCCGTTTCGACTACGAAAACCACTGGTCAGTTCCGAGTGGAGCGAAGATCTGACCTGGACAGCGCATACATTTGGAGCCGACATTCTTCCTCAACCATGAAACCGAGAAGAGATCCGGGGGAAAGCGATTTTGAAGCCCTTCAATGACCAACGGCTTACCGCCGAGGATGACATGAAGCAGGACTAGCTTCTCAAAGAGTTCGGGGCCTTGCACCTCGATCATGTCGTATGGAATCCGCACGGCATATTCGAAGTTGGGCGTCTCCTGAACAAGCTGGTTGAGGTCGAGATCAGGAGGAAGAGGTAAAAATGACGCTTGCGGCACTTGTGCAGGCATCGTGAAGAGCCGGTACGGTCTATAACGCGTGTGTGTAAGCAGATGAAGCGTCTAAGACCCAGGATATAGCTGTCGAAACCAGGATAGCTTAGTTCGCGACCTGGTATACTACTCACGGTGTGTTGACTTTGGCACGACAAGTGAGGTGCGAATACGGTAAATTGTCAAGCTGTTGAAAGAGACTACAGCTCTATCGGTGAAGACTTTATATAGAATGGTATTGAAGGATACCTGATGTAAAGGAGGCGGTCTTCATCATATTGGATGAATTAGAACATGCTCTGAGATGAATATCACTGGAAGACAAGTCGAGTCCTGTGCTCTTGACTTCTAGGTTTACGGAATAGCCTTTCTCCGGGAAGCAAAGCATAGCTCTACGGTACGGTATTGTATAGTCCCGCAGATACATAGTTACGTCGTACTGGCACGTAGCGTAGGAGGTACGAAGGTACTTACTCACCGTAGGGTAGCTCTACAACGGTCAAGCTGCTTCATCCGACACAAGCGCGATGACCGCGTCGCGCTTATTTTCAAGTCATCCAAGGTCGACCTTTGGTGCGCTCTCATTGAAGTGCATTGGCTCCAATTTGGATCTGATCGACTGCCTTCGCGAGTACCGCTCGCTTGTCTGATCGAGACGTTCTCTACCGGTAGTCAGCTCATGCAGCCCAAATCTTCACTCGTCAACTGCAAGCAAATGGCCCAGAGACGCGGCATCTACAAGGGATTTGCCTACATATATGACGTCCGCTGATTCCAGTCAATCAAGGTACCGGAGCTTCATTTCGCCTGAGCAATCACGATAGGAGCTTATCTCGTCATTGGAGCAAGATTGGAAGTTCATTGCAGTTATCATCCGCTCGTTCCAATCACCAAAGATGGTTCCCTCACTTTTGAGGAGTATGGATAGGCTCACTCCAGGACCAGCGTCTCGAGCGACTTTGCAGCCGCTCTGCAGACTATCTTTGAGACCAGCTGTCATTCGATGCTCGCATCTGCGATGGCCTGTATGCAGCCGAGTGCTACCAGATACCGGACACCTGGGCTCAAGGGATCGGGATGTGTATACCCGAAGATGGAGTCGAAAAGCCGAGTCTACTCGCAGCTTCAGCTTGAGCCACAAGGCTGAGAAGCGGACAAGGTCTACAAAAGGCGCTGGTCCGGGTCGGCCTTTTCCAAGGACAGCACCGGCCACGGTCGAAGTTTACCAGCCGCCTACAGCTGGCATTCTGTCCTACCTACCGCCGTCATGGGTTCCTTACGCGGAACTAATTCGACTTGACAAAGCCATCGGGACATACTATCTCTTCCTCCCATGCGCCTTCTCGACCCTCGTGGCGGCAACGATGGCCACGCCCATGGCTCACCCGCTCCACGTGCTAACGACATGTCTATGGTTCTTTGCCGGTGCCTTCATCATGCGCGGGGCTGGATGCACCTTCAACGACCTTCTCGACCGAGACTTTGACAAGCACGTCGAGCGGACACGCTTCCGACCGATTGCGCGAGGAGCCATCACGCGGAAGCAGGCTCTAGTATTTGTTGGCGTACAGTGTCTTGGTGGACTGGTAGTGCTGCTTCAGTTCCCTCTCGCGTGTCTCGCCTGGGGCATTCCTTCGCTGGTCCTGGTCGGTCTCTATCCGCTGGCCAAGCGGGTGACCTTCTTTCCGCAATTCGCACTGGGTCTCACGTTCTCGTGGGGCACGATAATGGGCTTTCCGGCCATGGGCATCGATCTGCTGTCGGACAAGATGGCCGCCAGCGCAGCCATCATGCTGTACTCGAGCAACTTCTGCTGGACGGTCTTGTACGACCTGATCTACGCACACATGGACGTACTCGACGACGCGGCGGCGGGGGTCAAGAGCATGGCGGTACGGTATTCCGAGCAAACGAAAATGTTCCTCGTCGCCATGGCGCTGCCACAGGTCTCCTTTCTCGGCGCGGCAGGAATGTTCGCCGGCTCGGGACTGAGCTATCTCGTCATCGGCTGCGGGTCCGCCATCACCTCCCTCGCCGCCATGATCTGGCGCGTGAACCTCTCGAGTGTCAGCAGTTGCTGGTGGTGGTTCCGCTACGGATGCCTCTTCACCGGAGGTGGCATCACTATTGGCCTGTCAGGGGACTACCTCGCGAGATACACAGGCCTCTATCCCTCCTCGGTCAACCCGTTTGCCAAACTCGGGCAAGACTCGAGCCCTTCGACCCAAATCTCATCTCAGTCCACGTCAGACCCAGAGTCTGAACCAAAGTCCGAGGTTTCCAAGTGAAGTGCCCGTGGTAAGATTTCCTGCCTCTCTCAACTCTCCAAGCTTGTTCGACTATATCTGACATGGCGTGGGCAAGCACAGCCATTCCCATCCCTGTCCTCCGAAGACTCGCCAAAGAAATCCTTCATCGACGCTCTCACTCCTTCCTCCATCCCCCTGTGATGTCATGAGGGCCACAGTCTCTTTCCCACCTTGAAGGAGACCTTTGTTTCGGCGTATACCTAACGACATCTAGTGGTCGCGATAGAGCACGCGGCCCTTCCGTCTCTGTCTAGATGATCAGATTCTAATGCCTGTGAACCAGTCGGAGAAGCATTGTCTAGACTGAACTTTCTGAACCCATATAAAACATACTTTACAGAATCCGCGTTCCCCCTCCCCCCCTTTACTCTTTTATTCCTCTTTTACCTTCTGTCAAGAGTCTTACGGTACCCTCAGTCACGGCTGATATCCCAACTTGCATCGCTGCCGGTGCTATTTTTTTTTTTTTTGGGGGGGGGGGGGGGGGTTTCCTTTTCGTGTTGCTCTACGGTGTCAATGGCTGTTTTTGCTAAAAGCCTATTTGGTGGTGTTTTGTCTAGCACTTGCAGTTTCCACCAAGACTTGCGTCCGACCTAACTATGTGACCCATACCTTTCTTGATTCCACTCAAGGGGGGTGAGGAAGGACGGATGACACCGCTTTCTTCAGAGGTTGGGATTAGCGGACAGGTTACGAGGTATGGCCTCGACTCGAGCACAATTGATACGGTCTTGGGGCCACTTTCCTTGTCCAACTGTGTCCCTGACAAAGTTGTGGATGATGTCGCCCCAGTGTTCGCTCTTGACGCCGCTTGACTTGTCGACCTCCAGCATCTTCACACCTTCATCGAGGACTGTGCTCAGCGGATATGCACCGGCGAAATCCCAGTGAATCACGGAGACAATACGGGTACCGTCGACGAGAATGTTCCGCCCGTGCAGATCACCATGAACAAGCACAAACAGTTCGCCCGGGAGGAGGCTGGAGGGGTTCGTCCAGCAGCGACTGCCGCTCGTCACGTAAGCTTTTCATAAAGTCCTCCTGGGACTCGACCTAGAAGAAGGAACAGTCGATGTCGGCATCAGGGGCGCAGGTGTAGTAGTAGATCTCCTTGTCGTACTACGCAATGGCATACCGGTACTCCTTGGTGGACTTGCACGGCCCAATGTTGTAGAAGTTATTGTCGTGGTGTCTCCACTAGTTGGTAAGGTTGTCAGCCAGGTAAAGGAGAGTATATCTAACCAATGGATAAAGCTTACCGGCCCTTGAACAGCTTGCTCCACTCCACGATGAGCCCAAGCTCGCCATCTTACAACAGGTCACCGATCTCCTCGAATGCGACTTCGCTGAGGTCGACAATGAGCTGGGCCATTTTGTGGGCCATTGTACACTTCTAGTACTCTGCGTACCATTGCCATGTAGTACTGTCTTACTGGCACATCACCACTCTGCCATCCACGGCAAAAGCGGCACTACCCGTCCCCTACTGTAACAGATAGTGATTTTTGTAGTGCTCAGATATATCGCCGACAGTACTGAGCTGTTGGCCAGAGATGTAATCTTCTTCCTTGCCGATGACATTGTTGCTCGCAGGGTTCCTGGCTGCGATCTCAAGGCTTGCATTTCGAAGGGTGCCCGCTTGAACTTGGCACGTGAAAGACGCTCTTCCTGTGGATGTTGTATCGGAGCTGGTGGTGGTCGCAGAAGCTGTTTCTTTTGCAAACTATATGTTCGTGGGTTGTGGGCATGACGAGAACTCGAGGGTGGGGGACGATAGATAGGAAAATTCTCCAGAAAATTACTGGATTTCCCCAAGACGTGGGTGGCACTTCAGCCTGGAAGAGGTGGATTAGGAAAGGGACGCAGATACCTTGGAGGAGGTGGATTAATCATGTACGATGCCTTGGTACAGAAGTAGCGTCATGGTACGGTACTTTGATAGTGTCAGCGCGAGACTTTCATCATCATCCATATTTCAAGCCGCTTCTTCTACAAGTCCTGAGACTCCCAGCGATTTCGTCGTGAGACGATATGGGTCATGCCAGAATGAGTACGTGACTTGAGATGAAATTGCGGTAGCGTCTCCATCCACAGTACAGTAAGTCCTTCAATTCTCCCAACGCTTTTCATCTGGAAGATGATTCGTGATGCCACTGATGGCGTGGCCGAACCACCCCTGTACCACGGGCTTCACCAAGAACTTGCCGCACTGGCAGTCTGTGGAGCACGCTTTGCTCATCGGGGGGTTTTTTCTCGAGCCGTCGGAACGTACATCATCGTCACCGTCGGTCTAGGCTGTACCATTCCGGTAACCTTTGCCATTACCCTTTTCCTCAGCTTCGGCTTCGACTTCAACTTCGGCCCCTGCGGAGCGCGATGACGAAGACTCGACCAGGAATCTCTCGTCGAGGATGCCGCACAAGATTCCGATCTGGTCGCGCTGACGCTTGCTGCGCGACGTCAACAAGCTGCCGCACTTGCTGCAGAATCCTTGGTAGGTACCCGGGCTAGAGCTATACTCGCGAAAAGTCGTCGTCGTCGTCGTCCTCGTTCCTGAAGAGGCTGAAGGGGACGAGTCCGAGACCTCCAGCGTTGGCCCCGACCATTTGATCTGCTCTCGCGCGAGTTTGATGGTGTGGAACGTCAACGATCCGGTCCATTTACGGCATTGTGTGCGTTGGCAAACGGATCGCTGTGATTTATTGTATTATTTTTAGCATGACCGTGTGATACACCATCCCTGGGGAACGTGGGAAGTTGGTCATGGGGTACGTTGGATGGAGCGGCGTGGGAGGAGCCAAGTGTACGTACTAGAGGCGGCCACTTCGAATCGGATTCTATATCTATGGTGTATCGAACGGCCCCGCAGAGATAGCCGCCTGTCAGCGTAGAAGGCCTCTCGGCCATCTCGAATGATGGTTGTTGCCTGCCAAGCGGGGCATCCAACGGAATCCTGCGGCCTCGTGTATCTTTTGCAGATCTGGCTATGAATGGTGTCGATTCGGTCATGCTGTGTTGCCGAGCCGCGCTCGGCGACGTTGGCAATGATATGGACAGCTCTTCATAGAAATTCGAATCGGTCACCATTGCCTTCTCTAAGCAGCGGTGCCATGCGTTCCGTGCCGACGATCCTCTCGAGCTTCAGCGCATCCCACTTCGAGTAAATCGTCCTGACGGCCGCTTCCCCAACGTCCACCTTCCCATCCTGAACCGACGCGCCCAAGCATTCCTCCACAAGCTCGCGGTAGAAGGCAGGGTTGTCCGGCAGACCGTACATCATCACGTTCGTGGCTCCTTTGATCCGGTACCGTCGAAAATGATGGGCGCGTTCCGTGTACAGTAGAACGGAATAACGTCCGCTCAGAAAATGGCTGCGCGCCCGGGCAACGTCCCTGACGGACGTGTACTCCGATATTGCACCAAATGAGACATTCTGTGTCGTGCTCGAGGATGAGAAGAAGTTTCGCAGCCGCACAAAATCAAAGTACAAGGGGATGAACACCAGAGTACCCTTCGAACTGAGCTTTGGCGCCACGGCCGTCGAGAAGTATTGGAACCGGACGTCAGGGTCGGCGGCGGGCGATGACGAGCCAAATCGTGTGAACACGTGCTTTATTCGTAGACCCAGGTTGAGTAGGGCGCCGTCGTACTTTTGCGTGAACCTGACTTTTCCGGCGATGTTCTTCATGCGATTGACGAAGATGCTGTTCAGGTCTGGGGTGTTGAAGGACGAAAACACCAGGGTCTGACGAAGATGTTGTGCATGCCCATCAAGGCTCCAGCTCCTCACACGGCTGAAATCACAGCCGTGAGCTTCTTTCGGCTGCAGATTGAGGTGGTCCAAAATGTATTCGACGTTGTCCCAGTTTTGCATGAGGAGCGCATCCGCATGATCGACGACGACAATCTCGATGGAGCTTAGATAATCGTGGTCGCGTTTTCTGGCACTGATACTCATATTATTCTCTGCTTCATTCCTGGAGGAGACTTTGATTCATGTCTGAGGCGAGGGGGTCTGATGGGTTCAAAGTAAACAGAAGTGGACTTACTCTTCCGGAGCCAAAGCAGTATACAGTCCCAAAGGACTGGCTAGAATGATATCAGAGCCGTAGAATGGCGAGAAGAACTTGATGGTTTTCCGGGTGAACTTCAAGCCGATTCTGAACATATCATCATCGTTCCCCTCGAAGAGGTCTCGAAAGTCGTCTGGTTTATTGGACAGCACGGCATCGTGGGGTTGCTGCGAGAAGGAGTCTTGAAATCTCTTCCTGTTGTCTTGCTGTTCTGGCTGACATAACCTGACCACGGCGTCGACCACTCTGACACACGCTTGTCTTGTTGGAAGGAGGAAGAGGATTTTTGGTCTCGTGAACCCTTGATCTCGAAGGTCAATCTCTTCAGAGTCCGAATGGCGCAGCTTGCGTCCGTTGTTCTTAATCACTCGATCCCGGGTTCTGGAGCACAGTAAGCGATGGCTTCGTAGACATTGAGCGGAGACACACTTGAAAACATGATTCAGCACATGCAGACAGGTCATTGTACGAAGGCGCTCGGCATTGGCCAGGGTACGATTGCAGAGCAAGACGTCGCGGTAGTTGAAGATATATGGGGTGAGAATGCCTTCGAGGATATCGAATGATTGGTAGGTGACAGATGCGCTTGCAACAAGCCTGCGTTTGAGCTGAGAACACTTAGTGAATAGAATCATGATATCATTGCACGGTTTCAAACCTTCAACGATTCCGGGCTTTCGTACTGCAGGGCTGCAATGTCCTCGATCCCAGCCAGAGGCTCGGGAGCCATAATAGTTGCTTTGTCTGCTTCCCCGCACTTCTTGACGAGTGTACGCCATTTCTTCTGGCGCACAGCAGCCAGACGGCGGGAAAGTTGGTCGTCGTTTGGTTGCTCGAAGTGCGTTCGAAAAGGATCCACCACTGACTGAATCAGCGCATCTTCACTAATTGCACTTTTCTAGACTGACTGGAGACATCTTGTCCGTCATTGCTGGCTTCATCCCCGGAGACATCATCGTCGTTGTTATTTTCTGGGGTGTCTGGGTCTCTTTCCTCGTCGAAGAATGTAACATCTTCGGCTTCAACTACTTCTGGTCTCTCCGGTTCAGCGACATCGGCTTTATTCCTTGCCCGATTGGAGCCATCTTCCCGTTCCCAGTGACCTATCCGTGCTGAATGGGCTTTGGGCCGCAGCGATTTCAGAAGCAGATCATAGGCTGCCACTTTCGACCCAGTGTTTTCCGCCTCTGGCCCAACTACTTTCCGGAAATGTGCCGGCTCCAAGTTGTCTGTGCTGCGCTAGATCAGTGAAAGTGACATCTTAGTGCCAACGGAAACCAGAGGTTTACTTTGATATTGGAGCTTGAACTTTCGCTCTTCCCGAGTCGAGTTTCCGCTTTTTGTGCTGACCAACTTGACTTGCCCAACGACGTGCTTTTGAGTCTGTTCTGCTAGCTACGTGTGTCATTGCGCCGACGAGATGTATTTTGAACGCTGACAGCGTAGTGATTTAGTCCAGTGGGCTAATCGTAACAAATCTAGGCGCTCTAAACGCCGGAAACGCTACGGTACGGTACGGTACCGGACAGTACCGTACCGGTAGTGCTAGCCGCGATTTAGGGCTGGCGCGCTTAACGTACGGACGGCGGGCCGACGTCGACAGCCCACGAATATTACCCCGTAAACAATTATATTCATTGGCGGTGCTCTGAAGCAGACAAGGTCTGCTATCTGTAGTCATGACCGACGCCGACTCCTTTCTGCATCTGGCAAGGCCTCTGGGTCCCGTCGTAGTTGGCAATCAGCCGGTAACGGGCCCATTAAACGTTGTTGTTCAACCCCAGGTTAGCCCTGCTGCCATTCTCATTGTCGTCAATCTCTGTTGACACAACGCCCACAGGCGCTGTTTTCCATTCTGGACCACTCGCTTCGCCGAAACGCCGACCAAGATCGAGTCATCGGCACCCTGCTTGGTGTTCGCTCCGAGGATGGCAGCGAGGTCGAGATCAGAAATTCCTTTGCGGTGCCGCACACGGAAATCCTCAATGAGCAGGTCGAGGTGGAGATGGAATATCAAAAGACCATGCTGTCGTTACACCTGAAGGCCAACCCTCGAGAAATTCTGGTCGGGTGGTACGCCACGTCGTCGGAGCTCAACCAGTTCTCGGCCCTCATCCAGAATTTTTACAGCAGCCAAGGCGACGGCACTTACCCACATCCCGCCGTCCACCTGACCGTCTCGACCGTGCCAGGCCAAGATATCGAGATAAGAGCCTACGTGTCGGCGCCAGTGGGTGTTACAACGGAGCGGATACAGGATAGTGCATCGTTCATTCCCATTCCGCATGAGATTCGGTACGGCGATGCAGAAAAGAGTGGCCTGGAGCTGATCTCGGCCGCCAAAGATCGAGATGATCGAACAGTCGGCACGATGACGGACATCGAGTCGCTCGAGCGGGCCATTCAAGAGATCCTGGGGCTGATCGGACGGGTTGGGGAATACGTGAACTCGGTGCTCGACGAGGAGAGGCCGCCATCTACAGCGCTTGGCCAGTTCCTCCTTGACGCTCTCGCGTTGGCTCCTAAAGTCGAACCGGCAGACATCGAACGGGA